>OU015743.1:29468389-29565147 GCA_907169655.1 Acomys percivali
GTGTGTGTGTGTGTGTGTGTGTGTGTGTGTGTGTGTGTGTGTGTGTGCATTTATATAACAAACACGTTATTTTTTTATTTATTCTTATCTCATATAATACATCCTGACCACAGACTCCACTCCTCCACCCCCTTCTACCTCCATATCCCCTCTCCCCTAGACACACTGATTCTCTGTTTTCCTACAGAAAATAGCAGGCCTCCCAGTGATAGAAATTGAACACAACATAACAAGATGCAACCAGACTAGATACAAATCCTCATATCAAGGCTGGAGGACGCAACCCAGGAGGAGGAAAAGGGTCCCAAGTCCAGGCAAAGGAGTTAAGGATACCCCACTCCCACTGTTCCACAAAAACCCTAAGATAAAGAACCACAGCATGTATGCAGAGGGCATGGTGCAGATCTGTGTAGGCGCCATGGTTGCTGCTTCAGGCTCTGTGAGCCCCTATGAGCCCTGCCTGAAAGGCCAGGAACTAGAAGCTGGACAGCCCAGAGACCTAGGGTAGAACCAAACACAACTGACCAAAAAATGCCTAGCTCAATCAACATGAGAGAGACATTCTCTGGCAGCTGATGGGCGCAGATGCAGAGACCCACACCCAAACATTAGGCAGAGCTCAGGAAACACCACAGAAGAGGGAGAGGAATTGTAGAAGCCAGGGGGTCGAGGGCACCAGAACACGAGAACTCAGGTTACAGAATCCACCTGTTTTCTTATTCTGCCTCTACCATATATTAAGCCCAGCTGAATGTAGACTATGGTGATATAAAAGAAATGTGACTCAGGAAAATTAAATGAGGAGCCTGGAAGGTTTTAGTGTCCCTGGTCTGTGGCCAATCTACTTTATTTTTGGAGAAGATCTATTTAATCATTTTGAGCAGTCAATAGTAGACTCAGATAGATCGTCTCTCCTTTCTACAAAATGCAAATTAGCTTCAACTAATTTTAGTTTAGTTTTTATTAACTAAGTAATGGAAAGGAATTTATTTGTAATCTGAGTTAGATTAAATGATAAATGATCTTATCTGTTGCTGACAAAAGAAAAGAATTACTTGGCCTAGTCTTTTCATAGCTTTTAGTGAATCTTGAAACAACCCAAAAATCCAGAAGGAAGCTTCCTAATTGATTCCTTGACAGCTGATGGGCCATTAAGTAAAGATCCTTGGGTTTAGAAACATCTATATAAATGTGCCTGCCATAAGCAGGAGATGAGTGGCCTGGTTTCAGCTGTAATTAGTATTATCATAATATTAATATACGTAATGGAGAGGCTGAAGTGAAGCTGAGTTGTAGAGCATTTGCCTAGGACACTCAAGATTCTGAATCTTATGTATTGAACCTCAATGGATCAGCAAATCAACCAATCATAGCAACAAACACCAACCAAACTGTTACCTATATCTTTTGGTCTTTTTATTAAAAATTACAGTACTACCTATTTGGGGGGGGGGAAATAATTTTATTGTTTCAAATAGGTAAATAATGCAAAGGTTTACACAAAAAAATATGCTATTCTATCATGTTTTATAAAGCTAAAGAATTTTTGACATTGAGTGATTTACAGTAATAGATCTTGTACACATGGGCATAACTGAATAATAAAAAGTTCAAACAAAGAAATGTTTTGCAAATGTAAAAGAGGAAAGCAACATACTCTCCCTTGTGCCTCCTGGCATTTTAGCAATTAGTACCACTCATTTTTAAAAGTGCGTGGTCATTTCAGATTCTTGTATTGAGTCCGATAATTTGTCAATCTGCATGTGTTGATAGCAGAGGGAAGGAAATAGGCATGTATCTCTTTCCATGGTTTGATAAAGCAGATGAAATTCAATAATACCTGTGCAGTAAATTATTTACTATAAGCCGAAAAATGGGCCTGAAGAGATGGCTCAGTGGTTAGGGAGTACAAACATTGCTCTTGCAGAGAACCCAACTTCTGTACCCAGCAGCTATATCAAGAGGCTCACAACTGCCTGTAGCCAGGCCCAGTGCCAGGAGGGTCTGTGGACTGTGTGGATGCTGCACTCATGCACACATAGCCATGCACATACACATAATTCAAAATAATGCATATTTTATTCTTTATTTTGGAGGTTATAATTTAATTACATACTTGCTTCTCTCTTCTCCATCCAACCTTCTCATATATCTGTCCTCCCTCTGCTTCAAGTTGATAACCTATTTTTTTATTATTTGCTATTGTCTGCATATGTGTGTCTATTTGTATATACATAGATGAACTCATGTGATTATGTTTAGGAATAAATCCTTCACATGATGAAAACTGCCCAAAGTACTGTGATCGTTTTCAAGAAATACTGTCTTGATAGATAGATGATGGGTGATAGACAGACAGATAGATAGATAGATAACTTTAGAAGAGAAGGAAAATATCCAAAACAATACAAAATAATTAAAAATATATTTAATACCTTATAAATACATTTTTATGTTTATTTTTAAATTATAACAATAATTTTTAAGTCATCATTACACAGGATCCTAAGATTGGCTAAAAGAGATAGAGGCTAGGTGTATTTGCCAAAGTCATTCTATGGCACTACATATATTATAATCCCTATCAATAAGGAATTTATATATCAATAATATATATTTGAAAGCTGAACAAATCACAGTCTGAGTTCCATCCAGTGTTGTGCTGATAATGTAGCCCCCAAATGGGCACTGTTTTGTGTTTGTCCTCTTTTTGTCATAAGTGGTAGTCAGTACTGTTTAATGACCAGCAAAGTAGTGAGTGTGTCTACACACACACATACATTTTCGAGCAATGAATCTAAAACAAAGACAGAGAAATAAACAAACAGAAGCTTTATAAAAAATAGACACTTGGATTGGGTTTTAGAGAATGGGTGGAAGATGGAATTTAGGGAAAGAACATTCCTAGTACAAAATGATATGGTGATAGTTCATACTGTCCAGAGACTTACTAATTTACTTTCTGAAGACCAGAAGACAATCCCTGTGACTAAAAACAAGCAGATGGTGTGTGTACACAGAAAAAGTAAACAAAACAACAGAGTAACTAGTAAGCATTAATAAATACCAGGAAAGGCAGCAAGAGCCTGGGTCTGCACATGTCTATGTCCTCACTGTGACCTTAAATCACACCAGTGATTCTGTTAGATACTCGGTTTATGCATTAATAAATGCCATATACTAGAAACACCACAGAATTCTTCTTGTGGTCCTCAGCAGTATTTTTTAAAGAAAAAGCTTGCTGCATATAAATGTTAGGTTTTTTGAGTGCCTAAAGTTTAGCATCTTGCTATTAAAGTAATAGAGCTAATCCACTTTACTATTTATAATTTTGCTTATTTATTTTTATTTTATATGCATTGGTGTTTTGCCTATATATATATATATCTGTGTGAAGGTGTCAGATCTTGGAGTTACAGACAGTTATAAGCTGCCATGTGGATGCTGGGAATTGAACCCCGATCCTCTGGAAGAGTAGTCAGTGCTCTTATCTTCTGAGCCATGTCTCCAGTCCAAGGTCTTTGTTATTTATAGAAAGAAATTGGTGTTATAAATAGAATAATTGGCTTCTCCAGGAATAATGTGGGGATTACTAAAGTCTACTTTAAATTTGATCGGTAGTAGTCTATAGTGCATGTATACTTTCAATCCACTTTGTTGGTGGGTAAAACATATGTCATGCAGCTGTTAGAGGTTTTCCCCCAGGTACTTGAAAATAAGACTTTAGTGCAGGAGAAAATAATTAAGACAGAGAAAGCTTGAAGTATGGGACTACCTCGGGCAGTTAGGTTGAAGGCAGAAGTCCAGATAATGCCTGTCTGGTCACTGGAGGGATCTACTGGCCACCAGTGAGCTTAAATCTAAGCTTATTCTGAAACATTTGCTTAAGGGAAAATGCTATTTTCTGACCAAGGTCTTGTAATGAATTAGTTGCAGCAGTGGAACCTGGAACAGAAAGAAGAAAATGTCCTCTGTCTTTCAATTTACTCTTTCTGATCTTTTTAATCTTGTAGTTTGTCTCCCCCATGTCAGTCTAATCTATTTTAAGATAGAATGGCTACCAAATGGAGTTTCTGTCCACTAAAACAATATATATATATATATATATATATATATATATATATATATATATTAAATTGAGTAACTTCCCAGTGGATGCAACTTGACTACATAAATGCTAAGTTGGCAGATCAGACATGAAGTGATAACGTTGGTAGCATCCGCTGCATCTTAACAACTGCTCTGTTGATCACATTTTCATAGAGTTTGTGCAAGAATTTTGCAGTTCAAAACTCTCATTTGGATCACAGTCCAAACATCTTTAAAGGGAAAACATGAAGTCCTCTGTGGGTGCTTTTGGCTTTCGTAACAGAAAGAAACTAAATCTGTTGATTGATCAATAAAGGGATCAGAATCTTCTTTCTTGGTGTGAATTTGAGTATTCTTCAGCTTTACACTTTGAACATGTTATAGTGGCTATAAAGCCAAACTGTCAACAGTGACACACAGGAGCCCCTACGTTATGATTCCTCACATCTTGTCCAGCTTTCCAGCCTTCATGTGTTTTTTTTTCTTTCCTTACTAAGTTTTAACACCAGCTGCCTTTCTGTTTGAAGATATCACAACCCTCCCATTTCACAAAAAATCATATACTCAGAGTGATACTCTGTTCACTTGTCCCTGACACATGCCATAGTCACATAAGCCAAAGCTAAAAACCTTTCTCTAGGAGCTGCTGGAGGCCGCCAAGGGTTCTGAGTAGTTGGCGTCACATCCACTCTCTAGCCAAATTCGTGATTTTGTAATTTTTGTTTTCTTTTTTATATTCTGATGACCTTGGAAGGAAATGACTTAACTGAAATGACTTAACAATTAAAATCTTATTACACCAAATCTTGGGTTTTGTTTAGGTTTGAAAAAGAGAAATAGCAGAAATTAGTTTTATATGAATTTCATTGGGTTTAATAATACTAAAGTTTTTCTCTTTATGTGTAATTCCTGTAGTCTCTATCTCATTTCAAAGAAAATCAATAAGAATAATTTCATATAATATATATATGTATATATGTATATATATCTGAGAGGCTAGTTCAGTGGCAAAGTACTTCTTAACATGTTTGGGGCCCTGAGTTCTATGACTACAAAAGTAGTTTTATACTAATACAAAGTGCTATTATATTGATAACATTTTAGTTAATATATTTTCTTTGAAATCCTATACTACTTATGTTTGTGTAGCTATTAAAATAACAATATGTACAAAGTTACTATTTTACCATATAACAGCATGTGAACTAGTCTGGCCTTTAGTAATGGAATGTTGCTATGCAGTAGTAGATTTGAGGTACTATATAGTCTATAACTATGTAATTGCTATTGATATGGTCCCTCCTTATGACATTAAATAGAAGTAAAGTCACATTTCAAATAAATTCCAGACCAGCCTCTTGACTTTCTGAGAGATTATCTTCACAAAGAGTGTAGAAAGTTTCTAAATTTGAAGCATAGTAGTAGATGTCAATGTTACTAGAGAATCTATGGTATATTTTATGGTAAAAATACATTTGTTTAGGTGTAAACATACATATTATATGCAGAATAACTGCCTGTTGTACTTTTCCTAAACACAAATGTCTTTTAATTTTTCTATTGTTTAGGTGTATGATTAACATACTGTGGGTCATGCCCTTAAAGAAAATTTGATTTTCCCTTCTAGAAGTCAACAATTGCGAATAACTCCTTGGCTAGGGACACATCTTTGTGCCCAGGCCTGGATAATGTCTCATCTGAGCATCTGCAGGTCTGGCATGTTCTCACAATGCTGTATGGAATCCTGCATATCTAAGAGTATAGGAACAGTGCAAAGAGGACTTGATGGGTGTTTGTTTGTTTGTTTGTTTGTTTGTTTGTTTTTAAAGCAAGAAGAAGAGAAAAAAATTTGTAGGTTGGTTAGAGAAGTGGCTAGAGATGGGAGGAGTTGAAGGGTGAATATGATAAAACAATATATTGCGCAAATTTCTCAAAGAATGAAAGAATTGAAAAAAGGATGTATTACACAATATTATAAGATTAAATACATTTTTATAATAATGATTTGAGAGTCCATAGTAAATTACCTAGCTTGACCTCCACCCCTTTAAATATAGTAAGATCCCTAACACCATCCTAAGAAATACCATCATTAGAAAAATTTATTTTCTGTGAAATAAAATGGAGAAATAAAAGCAAAACCAAGACTTTTCAGCTTTAAGCTCCGTGTTTGGTTAAAGTTTGATACAAGGCACACACTGAATGCACTGTTCATATTGCGCCTAAGGAAATTGTTAGAGCTGTTGTTTTTGAACTTCATCAACAGGGATTATTGACTAGTGAGAAATAACTACCCATTGACCTAAATATGGAACTGTGACAACCAAGCAAGTGGTTCAGATTCTACACTTCCTGTCCCACGTGTTACGGGACTATACAAATTTCTTACTGTGAATGTGGTAATTGATTTCTGCTCCATCCCAAGGCTGAGGTGCAGTGACAGAATTTACCTAACTGCCTGAAATAATAGCCACACGAGCAACAAAACCAGACAGAACTGATAAAACAAGAGTTTTCATGGCACCGAACATCCAGCAATTGATGAAGTAATCTCAAAAACATAACAGGCTAGTAAAGCTAGGTGCACATTTGCAGCGGGTTAATATTGCCAGAAAAATTTTAGGCCACAACTCAAGAAAACAGAGCTGAAAATGGGATTTAATAAACTCTAAAACATAAGGAAGTGGAAATGAGAATACAAGGTTAGCCAACCTCCTAGAATCCGTAAATTAGAGTTCTAGAAAGGAGAATCCTGGAGAGGAAGAGAAAGTAATTGTATAAGGTACCTTTTAGATGTTCATCAGCATAGCACATAAGACAAGAGACACTTAGAATTAAAGAAAAGTTCATGCATATAATGAATGTGTGGAACAGTTTCATCCTGACTGGAAAATCTCAAAATATATGGGGTGATGCACAGAGTATTTGAAAGGATTTTGTCTCAGTAGTAGTGAGAAATAATTATTACTACCATAAATGCTGCCATTCTTCGAAGTAACAAACTTTCAAATGAAGACCAAAAAAATCAAACTATCTCCAAGTACGTTACCTGTATGCCAAGACAAGGCTCGAGGATATTCAGAGGAAGTAGGAAAATGAGCAACACTTCAGGAGGAAATGAACAGTCTTGCATTTGGATCAGGAATAAACAAAGAAAGCACAGAAATACAACCCACAATAAAGAAGGGAAAAAAGTCTCTTAAACATAAAAATGAACTGAGCTACTCATTGGAATTTCAGAGAAGGTTATGAAGCTTATTTCAAGTACATTCCATATGTTCAAGATGTTAATCAATACATGAATGATATAGTAGAGACATAGACAAAAATTCTAAATACAAAACCACACTAAGGTGAAAAGGAAACTTGATAGGATTAGTGGCAATTAATTGTTTTTATTTATTCACTTTACATCCCTATTGAAAACCCCTCCCTCCTCTTCTGGTCCCCTCCTCCCACCCTCTTCCCTCTTTCCCTCATCTTCTTTCTCCTCAGATCAAGGCACATCAGGACTAAGGACATCCTCTACTGCTGAGGTCCCATAAGGCCTGCCAGCTCAGGGAAAGTGATATAAAAGCAGGCAACAGAGTCCAATTGCTCTTGCTCCAATTGCTAGGTCTCTCATGAAGACCAAGGTGCTCATCAGGTACATATGTGTATGGATCTAGGTCCAGTCAATATATGCTCCTTGGTTGATGGATAAGTCTCTGTAAACCCCCATGGACCTCAGCTAGTTTACTCTGTTGATCTCTTTTGGAGTTCTTGTCCCCTCCAGATTCCTCTATGTTTCCCCCAATGCTTCCTCAAGACGCCCGGATCTCCTCCTAATGTTTGGGTGTCAACATCTGTTTCCATCTGCTGTTGGGTGGAGCCTCTCAGAGGACACTTATGCAAGTTCTCAGGTCTGCAAACATAACAGAGTATTATTAATAGTGTCAAGGATTGGCTCTCTCCCATGAGATAGGTCTCAAGCTGGGCCAATCACTGTTTGTCCCTTCCCCCAATTTCTGCTTCAACATTATCCCTGTACACCTTGTTGACAGATTAAATTTTGAGTTGAAGGTTTTGTGGGTGAGTTGGTGTTCCTCCTCACTGAGAGTCCTGCCTGGCTATAGGAAATCTTCATTTCCATCATAGCTAGAAGTCTCAGCTAGAGTCACCCTCATATCCACTTAGAAGTCTATGCCATCATGGGCCTCCAGCCCAGCTTGTCCAAGAGATATCCTCTTATCAATTTCCCTTCTCTCTCCCAACCCTCTTACTCCCCACCCCTGCTCGCCTCCATCTGATGCCCACACTTCTTCCACTTCCCATCCCCTCTCCCATCCAGTTTTCTGGATTTATCATGCTTCTAATATCTATTCTATTTCCCCTTCAGAGTGAGATTCAAGCACCCTCTCTTGGGCCCTCCTTTTTACTTAGCTTCTTTGGGTCTGTAGATCATGAAATGGTTATCTTGTACTCTATGGCTAATATCCACTTATAAGTGAGTACATAGTGTATGTGTCTTTCTGGTTCTGGGTTATTTCAGTCAGTATGATATTTTAAAGTTCCATCCATTTGCCTGAAAATTTCATGGTTTTCTTCTTTTTTAATAGCTGAGTAGTATTCCATTGTATAAGTGTACCACATTTTCTTTATTCATACTTTGGTGGAGGGACATCTGAGTTGTTTCCAGTTTCTGGATATTACAAATAAAATTTCTATGAATATTGTTGAGCTGGTATCCTTGTGGAATGATGGAGCATCTTTTGAGAGTGGTAGAGCTGGTTCTTGAGGAATAATTATTACCAATTTTCTGAGAAAGCTCCAGATTTATTTCCAAAGTGGTTGTACAACTTTGCAGTCCCACCAGAATGGAAGAGTGCTTCCCTTTCCCCACATCCTCATCATGAGCATGTGTTGCCACTTGACTTTTTTATCTTAGCTGTTCTGACAGGTTTAAGATGAAATTCAGAGTTGCATTTGATTTGCATTGCTTCTGAGTCGTTCATGACACCATGAACTAAAGCTGGACCTCAGGAACAACAGACATAATAGAAAGCCTACAAACTCATGGAAATTGAACAACTCTACTCAATGACCATATAAAGATAAATAAAGAAAGAAATTAAAGAATTTCTAGAATTCAATGAAAATGAAGGCAAAACATACCCAAACATATGGGACACAATGAAAGCTAAGAAAAAAAGTGCTAAGAAAAAAGTTCATAGCACTAAGAGCATTCATTATGAAATTGGAGAGGTCTCATACTAGCAACTTAACAGCATACCTAAATGGTCTAGAACAGAAAGGAGAAAATACATCAAAAAGGAGTAGTCAGCAGGGAATAATCACACTCAGGGCAGAAATCAATAACTTAGAAACATAGAAGGAAAATAAAAAGAATCAATGAGACTAAAAGCTGGTCCTTTGAGAAAATCAACAAGATAAAGAATTCCTTAGCCAAACTACCTAAAAGGGAGTAAGATAATATCCAAATTAATAAAATCCGAAATTAAAAGGGAGACATAACAACAGACTCTGAGGAAATCCAAAGAATCATTAGGTCCTAGTATGCCACCAAACTGAAAAATCTAAATGAAATAGATAGTTTTCTTGATATAGTCTACTTGCCAAAGTTAAATCAAGATCAGGTTAGCAGTATAAGCAGTCCTATAACCACTAAGGAAATAAAAGCAGTCATCAAAATCTCCCAACAAAAAAAGCTCAGGGATAGATGATTTTTAGGTCAGAATTCTATCAGACTATCAAGGAAGAGTTAATACCAGTACTCCTCAAACTACTACACAAAATCAAAACAAAAGAAACATTGCCAAACTCACTCTACGAAGCTACAATCACCCTGATACCTAAGCCAGACAGAGACCCAACAATAAAGGAGAATTGAAGACCAATATTCCTCATGAACAGTGATGGAAAAATACTCAATAAAATACTCACAAACCAAATCCAAGAACTCATCAAAAGCATTATTGACCATGATCAAGTAGGCTTCATCCGTGGCATGCTAAGGTGCATCAACATATGAAAATCCATTGTATAAACAAAGTGAAAGAAAAAGACCCACGTTATCATTTCATTAGATGCTGTTAAAAAAAAAAACCTTAGACAAAATCCAACACCCCTTCATGATAACAGAAGATCATTGTCAAACTCATTCTATGAAGCTACAGTCCACCTGATACCTAAACCACACAAAGATTCAACAAAGAAAGAGAACTTTTGACCAATATCCTTCATCAACATTGATGGAAAAATCAGTCTTGGAGAGCTCAGAGATATAGGCCCATACCTAAATGTAATAAAGGCAACATACAGCAAACCAATAGCTAACATCAAATTAAATAGAGAGACACTTAAAGCAATTGCACTAAAAGCAGAGACATAGCACTAGAATTTCTAGCTAGTGCAATAAGACAACTAAAGGAGATCAAGGGGATACAAATTGGAAAAGAAGACAAAGTATCTTTATTCACAGATGATATGATAGTATACATAAGTGACCCCTAAAATTAACAGAGAACTCCTACAGCTGATAAAGACCTTCATCAAAGTGGCTGGATACAAAATTAACTAAAACAAAACAATCAATAGCTCTCTTAAATACAAATGGTAAATGGGCTGAGGAAGAAATTAGGGAAACAACACTCTTCAGAATAGCCACCAATAATATAAACTATCTTGGTGTAACTCTAACCAAGCAAGTGAAAGACCTATATGACAAAAACCTCAAGTCTCTGCAGAAAGAAATTAAAAAGGTTTTAGAAGGTGGAAAGATCTCCCATGCCCACGGATGAATAGGATTAACATAATAAAATGGCCATCTTATCAAAAACAATCTACAGATTCAGTGAAATTCATATCAAAATGCCAACACAATTCTTTACAGATCTGAAAGAACAATCCTCAACTTCATATAGAAAATTAAAAAAAAAAAAAACAGGCGAGCTAAAACAATTCTGTACAATAAAAGAACTTCTGGAGTTATCAGTATCCCTGATTTCAAGTTGTAGTGTAAAGCAATAGTAATAAAAAACACATGGTATTGACATAAAAACAGACAGGATGATCAATGGAATCGAAGACTCAGAAATAAACCCACACACCTATGAACACTTGATTTTTGACAAAGAAGCAAAAATCATACAATGGAAAAAAGCATCTTCAACAAATGGTGCTGGTCTATCTGATATCTGCATGCAGAAGAATGCAAATAGATCCATATTATCACCCTGCACAAAACTCAAGTCCAAGTGGACCAAAGACCGCAACATAAAACCGGATACATTCACTCTAATAGAAGAAAGAGTGGGAAAGAGCCTTGACCTCATCGGCACAGGAGACAACTTCTTGAATAGAACACCAACAGCTCAGGCTCTAAGATCAACAATTAATAAATGGGAATTCATTTAATAGAAAGGCTTCTGTAGCCCGGCGGTGGTGGCGCATGCCTTTAATCTCAGCACTCAGGAGGCAGAGGCAAGCGGATCACTGAGAGTTCAAGGGCAGCCTGGTCTACAAAGGGAGTCCAGGGCAGCCAAGGCTATACAGAGAAACTCTTGTCTTAAAAAACAAACAAACCAAAAGAAAAGCTTCTGTAAGGCTGAATAGAACAAAATGGCAGCCTACAAATTGTGAAAAGATCTTCACCAACCCTACATCTGACAGAGGATTAATATCTAAAATATAGAAAGAACTCAAGAAATTAAACACAAACAAACCAAATAATCCTATTTAAAAAGCAAGGTACAGAGTTAAACCGAGAATTCTCAACAGAGGAATCTTGAATGACTGAGAAGCACTTAATGGAATTTTTTTAATGGAAAAAATATTGAAGGTGGAGTGAGCTGTAAAGCACAGTAATCAGAACCCTGCAGAGACTGAGGAATCAGAATTTAATGGTGTTCAGACCTCATACCTAGAAGAGAGGCACTTCTCATGTTAGTGAGATACTGAACAATATTTTCTTAGTATAATTTTTTAGAGATTCTCATGCAACATATTTTAGTCATACTCACTTCCAATACTTCCACTAAATCTTTCCTCTGGCATTTACAATCTTTCTTCTTCCTTTGGATCCTTTTGCCTGAGCCTTAGGTGTAAGGATTGTTTTTTGAATGTATCACTCAGAGACAACTTTTAAGGGATTGATATACATGTGTGGTGGAATGGATTTCCTAATTGCAAGTGGATTGGGCAGAAAAAGTGTAATTGTAACAATTTTAAGTTTTGATTATGGTAAAAAAAAAACACACTTTTCTTTAAACCCAGCTATGTTTGAGTTACAGGAATAATTATTTAAATATGAGAATATAAAAGTTTTTGTTGTTGATGGTGTTGTTTGTTTGTTTGTTTGCTTGCTTTTACATGAACAAATATAGTAAATAGTGTTATGGTTCATGGGATGTGCCTGTATTTCCAGAGAGGTCTAACTGGAAAGGGAAACTATAGAGGCAGGTAGACACCATCCCTTGAGAAGGGCTTCCAGACTTAACAAAAACTGAAAACAGGAGAAAGCAAAAAGAGCATTGTCATTCATTTTTCTTGGCTTCCTGAGAATGGATGCATGTGACCACATGCTCAGCCACATGTGAAAGCCACTCTCATCACTGTGATAGACAGCACCCTTGTACTTAGTTTCCTCCTTAGGATGCTTGCTAATTATGTCATAGCAATGAAACAGTATCTAATAAAGGTATGAAAGGCCATATAAATACTGATTAAAAGGAGCTGGTTTGCTATGTTACTACTAGGCTTGGTTGGCTTCAGAGCAATAAACAGCATGAGACCATTTCATCATAAGATTGTTACTATGGTTAACAGAAACAGTGATGATCAATGACTTTAAATAATACATAATATTTTATACATATATATTTCATTAATTTATTCATATTACATCTCAATTGTCATCCCATGCTTTGTATCCTTCCATTCCTCCCTCCCTCCCTCCCGCTTTCCCCCTACTCTAGTCTCCTATGACTGTGACTGAGAGGGACCTCCTCCCTCCGTATATGCTCAATCTTGAGTTTTGTTTTGCATAATAACAGATCCTCAAAAGCAAACAATAGATATAAATCAACAATTGTTTTTGAAAATGCAAATACACTTTCTAAATAATTTATAGAACCACTAATAATCTGAAATACAATAAGAATCTGGACTTAAGTGGTATTTCCAAATGATCTACCCACTAAGAACTCAATTCATGTCCATTTCAAAATTACCTAAAGCATTTTTCAACCTATACCATATTCTGGGCCATGAAATAAGTCTTAAAATACTTTATATGTTTCAAATTACACAATTATTTCTCTGGATAAGGTAAAATTAAGTAAGGATTCAATCACCCACCAAATATTTACTACTCAAGTAACCCATGCAAAAAATATGAAATTTAAAAATTAACAATGTGATTTGAAGGTTAGAGGTTGATTCCACGGGTAAAGTGATTGCTGTTTGAGCATGAGGACCTATGTTTCAACACTCACCAACACAGTAAAATGCAGACATTGTAGCATTTGCCTTTAACCCCAACACTTGGGAGGCAAGTTGCTGATACTGAGGTCTTTCTGGTCAGTTGGTTCAGCGTGATTGGTAAGCTCTGGATTCATGAGAGGAAACTTATCTCAAAACCAAAGTGGAGGGTGATAAACATATATAATATGGACCTCTGCCTTCCACATGTAAAAGCACAGGTGAGTGCAGCCACATACATCCATGCAGAAAAGATGTTCGTTGAACTGAGCAACAATAAGTTAGAGGATATATTGAGACATAATAGTTTAATTCTTTTTTTAATTTTTTTAAATTTATTTTATTAATTTCTTCTTGTTACATCTCTATGGTTATCCCATCCCTTGTATCCTCCCATTCTTCCCTCCCTCCCATTTTCCCCTTATTCCCCTCCCCTATGACTGTTCCTGAGAGGGATTACCTCCCCCTGTATATGCTCATAGGGTTATCAAGTCTCTTCTCGGTGACCTGCTGTCCTTCCTCTGAGTGCCACTAGGTCTCCCCCTCCAGGGGACATAGTCAAATGTGAGGCACCAGAGTACATGAGAAAGTCATATCCCACTCTCCACTCAAGTGTGGAGACTGTCCTGTCCATTGGCTAGATCTGGGTAGGGGTTTAAATTTTACCGCCTGTATTGTCCTTGGCTAGTGCCTTAGTTTGAGCGGGACCCCTTGGCCAAAATCTGCCTGTCATAATGTTCTACTTGTAGGTTTCTAGGACCCACTGGATCCTTCTGCATTGCTATTCTCACATGGTTCTCTCATCTAGAGTCCCAATAGGATGTCCTCTCCTCTGTCCCTGTTTACTGGTAAGAGAAAGCTTTCGTGGGACATGGCCCTTGGGCTAGTATGCAGATATAAGTGAGTATATACCATTTGAGTCTTTCTGCTTCTGGGTTAACTCACTCATTAGGATCATTTCTAGCTCAATCCATTTATCCACAAATTTTGGGAATTCCTTGTTTTTAATAGCTGAGTAGTATTCCATAGTGTATATGTACCACAGTTTCTTTATCCATTCTTCTACTGAGGGACACTTAGGCTGTTTCCATGATCTGGCTCTTATGAATAAGGCTGCTATGAACATGGTTGAGCAAATATTCTTGTTGTGTGCTGGAGCATCTTCTGGGTATAATCCAAGGAGTGGAATAGCTGGGTCTTGAGGAAGGCCTATTCCCAGTTTTCTGAGATAGCACCAGATAGATTTCCAAAGTGGCTGTACTAGTTTGCATTCCCACCAGCAATGAAGGAGTGTTCCTCTCTCCCCACATCCTCTCCAGCATGTGGTGTCGCTTGAGTTTTTGATCTTAGCCATTCTGATGGGTGTAAGATGGAATCTCAGAGTTGTTTTGATTTGCATTTCCCTGATGACTAAGGAGGTTGAGCTTTTCTTTAAGTGTTTCTCAGCCATTTGATATTCTTCTGTTGAGAATTCTCTGTTTAGTTCCAAGCCCCATTTCTCAATTGGGTTATTTGGTTTAGTGGTGCTCCATACCTGATCTCAAATTGTACTATAAAGCAATAGTAATTAAAACAGCATGGTACTGGCACAGCAACAGGCTGGTTGATCAGTGGAATTGAATTGAAGACCCAGATATGAATCCACACACATATGGTCACTTGATTTTTGACAAAGAAGCCAAATCCATTCAATGGAAAAAGGATAGCATCTTCAACAAATGGTGCTGGTCTAACTGGATGTCTATGTGTAAAAAAATGCAACTGGACCCATATTTGTCACCTTGAACAAAACTCAAATCCAAGTGGATTAAAGACCTCAACATAAAACCAGAGACACTAAGTCACTTAGAAGAAAAAGTGGGGAAGAGCCTGGAATATATTGGCACAGGAGACAACTTCCTGAACAGAATACCAACAGCCCAGGCTTTAATGTCAACAATTAATAAATGGGAGCTCATGAGGCTGAGAAGCTTCTGTAAGGCTGGAGACACCATCAAGACAACAAAGCGATAGCCTACAGACTGGGAAAAGATCTTCACCATCCCTACATCTGACAAAGGTCTAATATCCAAAATAGTTTAATTCTTAATTTTATTTTTATGGTCTTTAAATAAACATTTTGGAGCTAAAATATGATAGAAATCTAGTAGTCTATTATTTGAATATGTAAACGGTAAATCTGAGGCCAATTTAAATGTCTTCCTTGGAATCATTAGAGAAACAAGTAGCAGGGTTGGAAGCAGAATTCAGGTCACATAAGAGCCGTTCCCAAATGGAGAGACAACGTACAGCATACCCAACTTGACATATTACGCATGGTTTTATAAATAGGTGGAGCTAATCTTTGTCTTGGAGTGACAAAAAAGTTGAGAAAAGACAAAAGGATCTCAGCCTGTTCAGGCAAAAATTGATAGAACCCCCTAAGTCTGATGTTGACTCAGTGTGAGGCATATACATGAGAGCAACTGGTAGACCTGTGTAGATAAATGCAGATACCTCCAAGCAAAAGCACACCAGTATAAGCCTGTGACAATCATTAATAATTATTAGCAGTTCTAAGATTCCTCAGCCTTAGTAAATTGATAGTACTGTGCTTCCTGATATAATTTATGTGTCTTATTGCACTATATCCGATAATTTTTGTTTGTTTGTTTTTTGTTTTTCTAGACAAGGTTTCTCTGTGTAGCCTTGGCTGGCCTGGAACTCACTCTGTATACCAGGCTGGTTTCACAAAGATCTGCTGCCTATGCTTCCCAAGTGCTGGGGTTAAAGGAGTCTGCCACCACCGCCCGGCTTGTGCCACCACCACTTAGCTCCGGTAATTTGTTAATTTATTACTATTATTATGTGTGTAAACCTTTTCCCTTGAAAGCGTAACAACTTGAGTTTCATCTTTCTAATTTATGGTTTGGTGATAATATCAACAATAGCAACAACAACAAAAAGCAACTACCGGGGTTAAACATACACCTGCTCTGTGCCAGGGTAACACACATATACCTGCTCTGTGCTGGGGTCATGCACATATGTCTGCTCTGTGCTGGGGCCATGCAGCACCTGATATAGTTGCACCCCTTTAAATGCTTTAAATACTTCTAATAATTTATACATTAACTCTCATAGTTGCCATAAAACTCCATGTTTTGTGTGACTCTCCATCCTCACCTTAAAGATTTAGAAGTCATGAAGGACGTTTTACATTGTAGAGCAGAAAAAACTGTAGATAACACATTATTAACTACTTTTTAAAACTATAAAATTATTTAGAGAGACAGAGGGAGAGAGAGAGACAGAGAGAGACACAGAGAGAGAGAGAGAGAGACAGAGACAGAGACAGAGACAGAGAGGCAGAGAGAGACAGAGAGAGAAAACTTCTGCTACTTGAGCCAAGGAGGAAAGACTACATTCCAAACTAACAGTTTCTGCTGAGACTGGCAGAATTTTTACTGCTCTATTAGTTTCTATTTAATGAGAAAATTGCCTTAAGTACACATATAACACTGTGGTACCTAGGATAAAGATTTTAGCCAGTATCTTTATCAGCTGAGATAATTCTTATTCTTCCTACTTGTACAATAGCACTTTCGATTTAATTTTTGAAAAAGGATGCCACTTAAGAAATTAACTTTATAAACTTTTTAAAATTACCATTGCATACAAGGAGCAATAAAATCAGTAACTCAAGCAAAGCACATGGAAACCTCCATTAGAATATTGTCATAAGGACATTGATTAATAATCAAAACGTATCCTCTTTATTCAAGTGCTTTTCAGTAGGGAGACTTCAAGACATTTAGCTGTAGCACCATCTACCCTTAAGGGAAGACTTCAGTTCTTTCTTAGGGGAGGGGCTACCTAATGATAAATGCCCCTCAAAGGGACTGCACCTCTGGGAAAAATATAAAACAGAGTTTCTGGTCTGTCTGTCTGTCTGTTCTCTCTCTCTCTCTCTCTCTCTCTCTCTCTCTCTCTCTCTCTCTCTCTCTCTCTCTCTCTCTCTTTCTCTCCCCCTTTAAGGCAGGGTCTCACTATCTAACTCTGGATGTCCTGAAACTCACTGTCTGAACTGGACTGCCCTTGGCTTCACAGAGATCTACTTGCTTCTGCTTCCCAAGGGCTGGAATTAAATCTCAGTGCCCCTTCACCCAGACTAACTTCTTAATGTTTATAAGTTCTTAATATTCTGAAATCATGAGACCGCATCTTAAGATTTTTTTCGTCCTTCTGCTTTGATAAATGTTATCAATTCTCGAAAACTCATCTAAACAAGTTCATTCCTTTAATTCTTCCTTCATTTGACTTCCTTGTTCTTTGTCCATTATGAATGGACTGAGGTAAATGCCCTACATACACCTGGACCTCAGTTACAGAAGGCTGGTGCTATTGGTTGATGGTTACAGCAACAAGGCTTCCTGCACAAGGACAAACATCACGAACAGTGCCCTAATCTCAGTCCTTTCCACTTGCATAGCACTGAATACAAAGCCTAGATAAGATAAGAGACTCTCAAGAGCACTGTGGACACTTTTTCCACATGAAAAGCAAACACTCCTTTGGAGGTAGACAGTGTACTAACTCCCTGATTCATGTCACTAATTCACAGAACGAATCAGTAACTGAGGAAGTTTGCCCCCTGGAAAATCTTTACCTAAGGAGAGAGCTAGGAGAGAGGAGAAAGAGTCACTTTCTTTAGGAAGAAGCAGCTGGGGATAGGTTGTCCATGTCTCAATGGATGACCCCATGAACATGTGCATATGGACAACATTAACTCGGACTTAAGGGATACTTTAAAAAATATGTATTAGATTCTAGAGAGATAAGAGATATATTGGGTGGAGGGTAAAGGGAGCTGGAGCAAGAGGGTGGAGAATAGATATGACTGGATGTTTTATACATGCATGAAAATTTCAAAAGAAAATAATATGGACAAAGAGAGGAAGAAAAAGGAAAAGGAAGGGAAGGGAAGAAAGGGGAAAGGGGGGAAAGAAAAGAGAAGGGAGGGAGGGCAGGGGAGAGAAGGGAGGAGACAGGAAAGGAGGGGAGGAAAGGAGAAAGGAGGGGAGAGCTCTGGTCTCCAGTCATTGCTTGCATTGGCTGCCCAAAGGTGAGCTGAACAGGGATGGCATGAATGAGCGTGCCAAAATGGATAGTGAAAAGCCCATGCCTAAACTGTACACAAGTAACTACAGGCAACTAAAGAAGGCTGAAGGTGGAAGAGCACACCAACTGGTCCTCCAGTATGAAATGGTCAGCCCTAAACACATGCATATGAGCAAAATGCTGACTTGAGTGCATACGTATGTGCACAGGCATGTGTGTGTGTACATGTGTGCATGTGTGTGTGTGTGTGTGTGTGTGTGTGTGTGTGTGTGTGTGTGTGTGTGTGTGTAAAATCTCCAGATGTCCTTTAGCTCTAGCCTGTTAATGGGCATTTAGGATCTTCCATATCTTGGCCGATGGAAATGATGGTGTAATGAACCCTGAGATACAGATCTCCTTTCTTTTGGCTATGTACCTTCAGTGCTGAAATTGCTGGGTCCTATGATTGCTCTATTTCAAATTTTTGCCGACCTCCAAAGTGTTTTCTGTACTGGCTGTACCAATTAAATTCTAACTAGTAACATACGAAGGCCCCTTTCTCGACATCCTTGTTAACATTTGCCGGATTTGTTTTCTTATAGCAGCATTCCTAAAAGTATGATATGTAATTTGAGTTGAATATTCTTTATGATTAATAATAGTTTTGGCTTTCTCACTTATCTATTGTATACCAGGGCCTTTTGACTCTTATCAGATTGTTTGGTTTGTATATTTTTGATATGGAGTCAAAAATGTTTTGTATATTTTCAGTAAACATTGCCAGATACATGGCTCTGAAAATACCATCTTATTCCACAGATTGCAACATTCCTGTTGTTCATTTGTCATCCACAAGCTTTTCCCTTTGATGCAATTCCACTTGTTTTATAAACTTGTAGCCTGTGCTTTTGGTGTTATACCAAAAGAAACGTTTTCCAGACTCATGTTTTAAAATTCAATGCCCTGTGTTGTTTATAATCTTGTAGTTTTAAGTGTGTTTAGGTTTTAACTCATATTTCTTTCATTATTCATATAATTGCATATCCAGATACAGAAAGACAAATATTTAATAGTATCACTTACATGTAGAATCTAAATAGTCAAACATGAATGGGCCACGTATCTGTCAGTAAATGCACCTGATACCAAAGCTGACAATAAGAGGGTAGTTTCTGAAACCTACATGCTGGAAGGAGAGAACTGACTCATATAGGAAACCCTGTGACATAAATACACACACACACACACACACACACACACACACACACACACACCACACACACACATCACACACACATGAGAGACAGAGACAGAGATAGAGAGATAAAAATGATTATATACATGGTCATATGATTTATTTCTCCAATATACACATAGATACTAAAATAGTAACATAAAAGAACTAATGTGTCTTTCAGGTATATGCCCAGGAGTGGTATGGTTGGGTCTTGAGGTAAAAATATTGCCAATTTTCTGAGAAACCACCAGTTGATTTCCAAAGTAGTTGTACAAGTTTTCACTCTCACCAGCAATGGAGGAGTGTTCCCCTTTCTCCACATCCTCATCAGCATGTACTGTTACTGGAGATTTTTATCTTAGCCATTCTAATGGTTGTTAGAGGTAATCTCAGAGTGGATTAGATTTGCATTTCCCTGAAAACTAAAGATATTGAGCATTTCTTTAAATGTTTCTCAGCCATATGATAGTCTTCTGTTGATAATTCTCTGTTTAGCTCTGTACCCCATTCTTTAAGTGGGTTATTTGGTTTGGTGGCATTTAATTTCTTGATTTCTTTATAGATTTTGAATATTAGCCTTTTGTTGGGTGTAGGGTTGGTGAAAATCTTTTCCCACTCTATAAGCTGTCGTTTTGTTCTGTTGACAGTGCCTTTTGTCTAACAGAAGCTTTACAATTTCATGAGGTCCCATTTATTGTTGATCTTATGGCCTGAGTAATTGGCGTTCTATTCAGAAAGTTGTTTCCTATACCAATAAGTTCTAGGCTCTTCCTCACTTTCTTTTCTAACAGATTTAGTGTGTCTTGTTTTATGTTGAGCTCTTTAATCCACTTGGATGTTATTTTAGTGTAAAGTGATAAATATGGATCTATTTGCATTTACTACATGTAGACATCCAGTTAGACCAGCACCACTTGTTGAAGATGCTATCCTTTTTCCATTGTATGATTTTCAAGGATATTTGCTCAGCTATGTTCATAGCAGCTTTATTCATAATAGTTACAATCTGCAAACAACCTAAATGTCCCTCTACTGAAGAATGGATTTTAAAAACCTGTGCCATATTTGCACAGTAGAATACTATTCAGCTTTTAAAAACAATGAAATCTTGAAATTGCAGGCAAATGAATGAAGTAACCAAGACACAGAAAGACATGCATGGTATATACTCACTTGTAAGTGGATATTAACCCAACATAGATGTCCTGTGAGAGGCTCTGCCCATAGAAGGATCAGAACAGATGCTGGTACTCACTGCTGGACTCCAGGTGGAGTGCTGAGAGTGGTATGGAAGAATGAGGGGATGGAAGGACCCAGAGGGTTCAGGAGCTCCACAAGGAGACCATCAAGGTTAGCCATACTGGATATAGGGATCTGCACAAACTGTTGCACTAACCAAGGGCAATGTATATATGCAGTAAACCTAGGCTGCCTGGTCAGATCTAGCCAATGGACAGCTCATTCTCCATGGTTGTAAGAAGAGCACAGACTGCCTCTGATATGAACTCTGGTGTCCCTGATTTGGTCACCTCTCCTTTGTGGAGAGCCTGGTGGAACACAGAGTAAAAGGAAACAGACTATCCATATGAGCCTATCAAGGCTGTGGTCATATGGAGGGAGGATGTCTCCTTCTATCAGAGGTCTACATAGGCAGAATAGGGTGGAAGAGGGAGGAAGGGTGAGAATGGGAATATACAATCAAGGGGATAACATTCAGGATGTAATCTGAACACATTATAATAAATCAAAATATAAAGGAAAAGATTACATTGTCTAATTATATAGGGTTTAATTTATGAAAAATGATCCTATCTGAGAGTTTTGTCACTATTATAATTAAACACAGATTGCATTCAGACAAAGTGAAAAAGAATAGAAAAACAAACAAAAAAGAACTAAAGTATGTTTTAAATGACATAGTATTTTGTTGTAATGTTCCTGAACTATCTTCATTAGAAGCATTTGAAATGACTTGGATATCCATAACAATATTAATGTTCTCTATAATAACTTGCTAGTGAATCCATTTTCCATGTTTCATATATTTAATAATAACCCCCTTAAAAGTTATTCTGAGTCAGTGAGTAAGCATCATGACTGAAGAGATCGATTTAATAGTAGTAAAATAGTCTTTAGGAAAGATTATTTGTAATTACATCGTCATTTTGGTATAACGTTTCTTAGATGTTTGGATTATACCATCAAACACAGAAGCCCTTTTTTCTTCCTTGCATACTTAGCTATGCCAGCACTCTGCTCCATTTGCTGGTACCTTCCAACTCATTTCCCATCAATTATATCCATTGAGTGCTAACTTTGAATGACTGCAGAACTTTGTCCGTATAAGCACTGAATGTACTTGAAAGGAGAAATAAAACTCTACTCTTCAAGTTTCATTCCTTTTTATCTTTTTTTCTAAGAACTTATCGGTGATTTCATTCTGTATCCCATTATAGGAATGGCATCACAGAATAAAATATAAGCCGACAGTTCACAGATTTATTATTGTATTTGATATATTCACATTTTCAAGAGTGATGTTCAACAGTTAAATGAATCCACAGAGATTAAATCTCCTTAAAAGGAATCAATCCTCTCAGAGTGGGATTCTCCTGCCAATGTGGCTTGATCAAACCCTAATTGGGTGTGAACTTTTGGAGATTGCAACAATTTTCATTTGCTCATCTGCTTGAAGTAGAATTATTTTATTTTGAGTCTTAATACCCTCAACTATTGATTTTTCTGACTTAGCATTACAATTGAATGCATTCACATTAGTGCCTTGCAATGAAAGTATCAACACCAATAGAAAATTACATTTTGGAAATAGAATTTAACTCATGTACTTGAAAAATCAGTGTGTGAGGAAATTAAAACCTCCAATTTTCATAAATATTAGCTTCAAGTATTGTAATTAAGATGCCAACCAGGCTCACGAGTGTTCTGGCTGGAGGGTGGCCAGTGAGCACCTCTCTGTCCACGTGCCATCTCACAACCTTGCCTGTGCATAGCTCCCTCTTGTCGGAGAGAACATGGCCTTCACTGGAGGGATTCCAGTGAGGGATCCATGTTTGATTGCCTAGTGTCCCTTATTTAGCCCTAAGCAGCCTTCTTTACAACTACCAACATTGTTCTTTTCCTCTTAAGAAAGGGACTTATCGCCTAACACACAGTGATGCGTGATGCCCTCAATGCCTTTCCTAAGATACTTGATGCCGAAATATACATCTAGCTGGATGGGACTCTTGACTGTGCAACCAGTGTTTATTAACACTCTTCTACTATACATTTGAATTTCAAAAGGATGAACACTTGGTATATGGAAGGATAACAGTCATGGCAGTGGATCCAGCTACAGCGTCAGTGCTCCTGAGAGCAGATCTGGTGAAGTCCAGGGCCTCAACTGTTTGGTGCAGTTGAGAAGTAAGCAACAGCTAGTTTAGCATAAAGACGTATATATTGTACATAGGAGCTAATGTCAGGCATCTACAGCACTCCCATATCCAGCATCTCTGCTTTCTTTGTCATTTCTGACAAATCAGAATTGGCAACCACAGGGCAAAAGTGGACAGGACATTCACTGGCCGATCAGCAACTCCATGTAATAACTTGTTTCAACAACTTTTAAGCTAAAATATAATTATATCATTCTCATGTTTCCAATCCTCTCTCAATCACCCCCCCCTTTTCTACCTACTCTTCTCTCAGATCCTATTATTGTGAGAGTTGAGGGTATTTTATCTCTGACTCATTCTGTCAACTCTGTCTTTGATTCTTTGTCTTCGCATCAAGTAGATATCACTTTCAAACATGGCTGCTTCCTTCTATAAACTATACATACCTTCATTGTTTGGGGTTAAAGGTGTGTAGTAGGTGCGAATGTATTCTATTGGATCACATAGAGCTAGAAAGTCTTTGGATATGATCCCTTTCCAGAGCAGCTGTGTTGCTGGATTAAAATTCTTCTCTATGTAGCCTCTTCCAGTATTATGGAAACTAAGTCCTGAACAAGGAGGCTTTTAGGTCAGATCCATCTATAAGCCTCTGAGCCCTGTGTCTGAAATGCATTCTGTCTTAAGCGATAGGATCTTACTTTCAACCTCTGGGAGTTAACCAAGGGTCATAATGAAAGCCTACATTGTTTGGGAAATCTAACCTGATCAACAACAGGAAAGGTGGTTTCTCACTTCTGATATTAGGGGGTTTGTTAGTCTATGGTTCTTGGGGTGAGAGGAAGCATCATCAGTGCAAAAGATACATGTTATTGAAGCTATAAGCATTATATACATATTATCTATATATTTAAATAAATATAAAACAATGAGATTCCCTATGGCTTTGAAGTGGTGACTTTCTTAGTGTTTTTTACTACTTTCTTCCCCCTGAGATTTGACCTCCTGCATCCTTCCCTGACTAAGTCTACTCAGTGTTTCCTGTTTCCTCCTTCATATCATCTGCATCCTGCTATGTGTGGTAACTTATGATCATTGCACGTTCCAGTTCATTATTAAGCACATGTTTTGCATCTTGCCCCTTATAAACAACATAGGCAACCATTGATCCTTAAGGGAGTTTGAATGCTTTCCTCATCAGACACAAGTTTTTAAAAATATTCCCCTTTAATCAGATAAATTCACAATGCAATGATATCTAGAAAATGACGTTATCTTCACTTCCTGAGGCTGAAAATATTGACTCAATCTTTTATGCTACGTGGCAAACTTGACATTGATATCAGTATAGATCCTATTTTCATAGTCACTCACATTTTTTAATTA
Source organism: Acomys percivali (assembly GCA_907169655.1). NCBI lineage: Eukaryota > Metazoa > Chordata > Mammalia > Rodentia > Muridae > Acomys > Acomys percivali. The sequence continues at coordinate 29,493,053 of OU015743.1, forward strand.
AAAAGAATGAACTATAAAGTAATATTACATGAAAGGGAGTAACATTAATAGTGTAGATTTAATATATAAAATGGTACGTTTACAAGCACAATCATATTTCCATACTCATTCAATGAATTATTCAAAGAAAAAGCAAAATATTTTTTGCATAGATTTTAGAATGTGAATCATTTTCTTTGTCATAAAAATGATCGTGTTTAATGACGTGAGTCACATCTTTTAAGAGCTGTGATAAATATTCTACATGGAAACTGAAAATAACACATCAGAAATCTCCCAAATTAAAATCAAAAGGAAACCTCTCCGGGGGAGCATCAGTAATCTTCAGAGATGCATTATCTCTTGGTTTATGACCTAAAGAGCACTGCTACAGCTCATCCTATGCGCTAAGGTGTGCTTTGGCTTCACACAGAGATATGGATAACTCATTATAGCCTTTTAATAACTTGAACACAAGTGGCTATGGAGTGAATAATTTCCATCCTGAGTAAATTTGACCCTACTAGTGCAGTGCCAAGCAGATTAATCTCCCAAGTGCTCATACGGCACACAGAGATACCTATGCTCTGACCCCCATGATCCCCGACCTGCTGGATTGCACTGATGTTATCACCGCATGAATTTGGCACCAAGGCAGTGGGTGATCACCCAACTGTCCTCGGAATATAATATTGATTTGTATTTCCCCCCAAGTATCGTTTAGTTGTTCTAAGACAGGAAGTCTTATAGTGTAATGTAATTAGCACTCCATTTCTGGCTCATCTTTACATCTCTTGTTCTCTTAGAGACAGATGCTCTAAGTCATTTCTACTGAGGCAGACCCTGCTGATGAAACATTCACATTAGGGTTATCTCTGTCAAAGCGAAGTAGAAAATGGAAACAACTCCACTTTCTATCCCAAGAAAAAAGGAACAAACCCAAAACCACTTGTAGTGAAACAATCGTGACACATAGGAGAAACCTATATATATTACTGTAAATATCTTCATGAATAATTTAAAGTGCATTGGCCATAGTAAAATGTTCAATTATTTCAAATAAAGAAATTATGGGATATTTCTTTCTTTCTTGGGTGCAGGCAGAGTTGACAGCCAAACTCTGCCTAAACAGAGTAAGCAAGTCCTCCATAGTCCCTGCCTCACAAATATGTCTGTCAGATATATTGGGCCAGAAGGATGAAGATGATATTCCAATGTTATAATTTGGGGTGACTATACAAGTAGCAAACTGTCTCTGTCATATTTTCATTTGGAAAGCTACTAACCTGCACTCCTTGTACACTCAGGTAATCAATTTTATTCCTTCTCAAGTCTCTGATGGGGTTGAAGACCAGATAGTTTAGCTTTACAATTAGCTTAGTTGTTTAAGGATTAAGATGTTTTTAGGTCTAGATAGATGTTTTAAGTTGATAATGATGAATATTATAGATATTGATTTACATTCAGAATTTTAGATGCACCAAGATAGGAAAGATGTTTTCTTCAAGGCTGAAAAATATGAATAGCCAAAACACCATGAATGTAGCATTTACATAATTCCTGATTGTGTCATGGTTCTTCTTGGTAAAGGTAGTTGAATGTAGATATGTATTATTTAAGTGTACATGTAAAGAAATAAAATGTTTAATTAAAAAAAATTTTAATATAAATCAAATAAAACATTACTTAAATTAAACTGAAATTACAATAAGCCTACATAAAATACTGTAATCATAAAAATAAAATTTTTCATTGATACTTTTCAATGGTATAACATACATTAATTCTTTTTTAATTTTTTTATTAATTTATTCTTGTTGCATCTCAATGGTTATCCCATCCCCTGTATCCTCCCATTCTTCCCTCCCTTCATTTTCCCCTTATTCCCCTCCCCTATGACTGTTCCTGAGGGGGATTTCCTCCCTCTGTATATGCTCATAGGGTATCAAGTCTCTTCTTGGTAACCTGCTGTCCTTCCTCTGAGTGCCACCAGGTCTCCCCCTCCAGGGGACATAGTCAAATGTGAGACACCAGAGTACATGAGAAAGTCATATCCCACTCTCCACTCAGCTGTGGAGACTGTTCTGACCATTGGCTAGATCTGGGTAGGGGTTTAAAGTTTACCGCCTGTATTGTCCTTGGCTGGTGCCTTAGTTTGAACGGGACCTCTGGGCCCAAATCTGCCTATCATAATGTTCTACTTGTAGGTTTCTAAGACCCTCTGGATCCTTCTACTTTGCTATTCTCCCATGCTTCTCTCATTAATTATTTTACTAATAGTCATATTAACCTTTATATGATATGGTTTTCTTAAAAGTCCTCTGTGAATTTAGTGTAACTCTTTATTTAGTTTCAAGCATATTGCTACTAACAAATACTGAACTATTTCTAAAGATTCAATTTTTTTCCATTATATTCGGATTATTTTTTAAAGTAGTATTTGAGAAAACATCTCTGAAGCACCATTGTGTTTTCAGTGAAATTAGAATACAGTTAAGCCAACTGCATATTGTGTTGAAAAATTTAATAGAATAGTACAGATCAGAATTCCATCATGTATAGTACAGATTTTGAAAAAAAAATTGCAATTCTCCCTAATTATTTTCAGGATTCATTACTTTAAAAATATCTCTTCAAAATAAATAAATGTACATTTTCTTATAACATCATTTTATCTGTTTGTGATATCCATAGTGTCTCTTCCTTATCCAAAATAGCTCCAGGTTCTTGTTTCTGTGCAGATTCACATAAAGGTTTACACAATGCTTGTATTCAAACTTAGTTCCAAACTGAAGTTCGTGAAATGAGAAACCACTTGTAAAAATCACATCTAGGATAATTATAATAAGGACTGAATGCTTGTTTGCATTTAATACTTTTCTTTTGTTTTATAGTTTTGAAAGCTTTATCTGCTTTTATCCTAATGACATAATTTTATTAAACTGCCTGCAGTGATTTTTGAGCATTTTAAGATAAATTGATTATTCAAATTATGCCACTGTATGTTAATAATTATTTAAATTAAGTGTCCTTAATAGTTCATTATTGATATGTCTACTTGAAGCATTGTACATATAACTAGACTAATAATTTTGTATTTATTCCCAACTTTCTTATGATTTAATAATGAGCATAGAATTACTACTGTATCAGTAATTTACAATTGGCGACCACATGGTTAGCTTCTCTTACTGCACTTCTAAAACAGTATATAGCTTTAATTTTGTTCAAATGAGCTTTTTCAGACACAGAATTATTACTGTTCCACAAAGAACAATTTTTGCATATCTAAATATTTTTCTTTTACAATTAGTTCCATTTATGTAATTATAGTTGAAGTTGCCTACTGCCTAAATTTATGGATTAAAATTAAGGCTAATATTAAAATTAAGGCTACTTATTTATGCAAATTTTTCAGAATTACTTTGAGAAACTAGAAATTCACACCAAATTGCTCAGCTAATCAGCATCTCCATATTCTAAAACATGAATAAAATCATAAAGTTCCAATTTTGGTTTCAATATTTATCAACAAGAATGCAAATTATTTAATATCCTTCGGAGTATGACTGAATTTAGGAGCATTAGCCATTCATCAAGAAGACAGCACCTTTCAATGAGGGCATGAACTGGAGGCTATTGACCAATGGAGGGAGCAATATTGAGATGAGACATGAACATGGCCACCATGAGAGTGATACAAGCATAACTCAGTAAAAGATCAGTACATTAGTGAAATGAATAGACTACAACATAATCCTCAAAGGCAGCAATGAAGACCGGCCAGATATGACAGTTACCTGTAATGGATGTGAAGGATTTTTATGTGATGCTTTCCCAGCCCAATTACCACTTAGTTCCTTTATTGCTTTCCAGTTAACAGACAGTACAAGCAAGCAGGAAGCATCAGGATAGAGGGCGCAGAGTAAGAGCAATGCCATTACAAGTGCCCTTCCTTCAAGCAAAACGACACACACACATACATCAAAGGGGGGGGGGGAAGCGAGCCACATACCATTTCTTTATCCAATAGTTAGCAACAGTTCTGAAAACAAAGGCAGCAGATGAATTTATGATTAGCTGCTGTTTAGATTTAAAGACTATCGATCCCTATTGCTTCCTCAATTGTCTTAGCTTCTGTTAAAACATCACTGGAATGGGAGAGGGAAAAAAGTGAGAACAGTTTCTCTTTGGGATGAAACCACCCAAGAAGATAACTGTGGTTCACTTGAAGTGAACACGTCTATCTCTGTCTCTGTCTGTCTCTGTCTCTCTGTCTGTCTCTTGGTTCTCTGTGTCTCTGACTCTCTCTGTGTCTCTGTGTCTCTGTCTCTGTTTCTCTCTCTCTCTCTCTCTTTCTCTATCTATCTATCTATCTATCTATCTATCTATCTATCTATCTATCTTTATCTCTGTCTCCATCTTTCTCTCTTGCTGCCTCCTCCAAAGCAATTAAGTGAGCAAATTTTACCTCATTATTTCTCTGAGCAGCTCTGTCTGCTCAGACCCAGTCTCAGATGAGAACTGTGTTCCAAGGCAGAACAGACACACGAGTGCTCACTGAGGAATGGTAGCAGATACAGTGATATTCGGAAACATCTTGTCATTCAACTGCACTCACTTGCTCTGTTCCAGGACTATTGATAACAAAGAGGAGACTGCATCGATTTTTGTAGTCTTTTGTGCTACCAGCTACTTTGTAGTCTCATATTACACAAGCCTCGGTCACCTTGGTGACCACATTCCCTTTTGAACCTTTTTTTCTAAAGGTTTTCTTCACAGCTTATGAATCCCAAGTACCTTAATGAGTGCCCTGTAGGTAGCCTGTTGTGCAGGGCTACAGGAAAACAAAACTGTGTACTAGAGACACAACAGCAGTAATCCCATTAGTAAGTGCAGTCAGAGACTCCAGGAAAAAGCAGTTTCAGTGAAATGGGAAAACATCTCAGTTCATATCTGGGCTGCTGAACAAGGGGGATGTTCTCACCCTCATCCCTGGTGAGCTGAATATGGGTCTTCATTCTCACCTGAGGACAGACCACCCTGCTTATACCACTGTCTGTCAGTAACAAACCAATTTTCTCTTTGCTTATTCAGGATTCTTTACCACGAACAACTGTTATGTGTAGTAACTGTCTTAGGGAATAACTGCCAAAATTTCCCACTGTTCCATTTTAGTCCTGGAGATTGAGACAAATTTTCAAATTCAAGTGTCTTACATTAATTTCAATAATTTTAAATCAGACTTGTACTTCCTTGTTCTTAAACAAACATGGATTTCTTTAATTTTACAACTTGGATGTTTTTATTAGTACTATAATGTGTAGGCTCAATTTTCTTAGCAAATATATTTTATTACCAACGGATTAACCGAGAGTTCCTCACTTATAACCTGAGTAACCTAAACAATAGGAAATGGAGATTAAAAATACAATAATGAAACTGTAAGGATATCAGTTCCAAGGAACAATTCTCCTGGCATAATCAGCAGGATTTCTTTTGCTGGAACATGGAGCAACCAGAACCTCAGCAGGAGCCTGGAGCCCCGTAGCCTTCCCTCAAGAGGTTCTCTCTAGGAGTGTTTCAAAGTGGAGCAAGGAACAGCCAAAACTATCCCAAGTCTCCCAAAAGTCCCACCTCTTGTTTTTGGCTCACATTTATACCTCCTTTTAGAATTTGTTCAAGGATGTTTTTCAGCTAATTAACAACCAATCTCCCCGACACTGTGGTTCGATTTCTGTTTTTTTTTTTTTATTAATTTATTCTTGTTACATCTCAGTGGTTATCCCATCCCTTGTATCCTCCCATTCTTCCCTCCCTCCCATTTTTTCCTTATTCCCCTCCCCTATGACTGTTCCTGAGAGGGATTACCTCCCCCTGTATATGCTCATAGGGTATCAAGTCTCTTCTTGGTAACCTGCTATCTTTCCTCTGAGTGCCACCAGGTCTCCCCCTCCAGGGGACATGGTCAAATATGAGGCACCAGAGCGGTGGTTCTATTTCTAAGGAGATAAACATCACCTGCTCTCTCACAAGTCCTTTTCTCACACCCCACTAGTGATCTAAACAACACACAAAAAAATGTTTATCTCTCCTTCAATAATGTATAAACCTTCATATTCTTGCCCTCAACCCAAAGCTTCCCAAACAACTGTCCCAATCTTGGCAACTCCTAATACCCTCTCTCCACATAACATGCATCTGCTAAACCCAGTACATCACCAAAGAGGCAGGAAGCCTTCACTTGTCCAGCCCTAGTCATAGAACATTGCAATCCCCATCAGCAGATAAGAGTGCTCTGATTCTGTTAGCATGTAAGAAAACTTTATTCAATAAGTATAGTGTGAGAATTTGACATAAACAGTCAGAATGACTGTCTCCATTATGTACAGGTGGTAGGATCTCCTGGGACGTGCTGGAGGCAATTTATATGTACATTTGGGCTACGTGACATTAGAGCCAGAAATCCATTTGAAACAATTGGATGCACACTCCTGGTTTAGCAGTTTAGAGCATCACATGACAGAGAGTTCAATTTGCTGGTCAAGGTCGGCAAAGATAGTGTCAAGCCAAGGCCCCAAATCCCAGTCTTCTGACTCCCACAAAGTGCAAGCCATGAACACTAACAAAAACACATGCTCTAGTAAAGCCAAACTTAATTACAGTAGCAAAGATATGACAGACACACAGGTCTTCCAAGTGGAGTGGGCACAGTCCTTGAACTGAGGACTCTTGACAATCTCAAGCCCATCTTACTATAGCTTAAGAAAAACTTGGAGACTTTGAACTACAAGTAGACAGGGACTCTTTTTTAAAGTGACATAAGCAGCAGGAGATTTTTAATTCGCACACAGGGTGACTATAGACTAACGTTAGGAAGGCACAGTGTTGGTACACTATTCAAAGAATGTTAGAACACTGGTTCTCTGGGAGTTTCTCAGCTCTGTCATCACGATCTCATGATGCTTGCAAGCGTCAGGTGCTAGTCCATGCCTATGTCCCTTCAACAAAGGAGAAACCTTTTCTAGTCATCTTCCCTGGTAGATACTAGTTCATTACAGAATTGTATCATATGATTTCACATCAACCACTCCCTCTCAGGGAACAAAATGACTACAGTTGGTTCAGAGGCATCAACATTCTGTTCTAAAACCTCCACAGATTTGTGCAAAATCTGAGTCTTGGGGGCAAAGGAGGGTCAGAGTTTAAGAAAGGGTGGTGGTGGTGGTCTCTTCTAATGAGGGCATATTTCTTAATTATTTGGCACTCTTTTAAAAAGGTATTTGGATTGTAACACATTGGAACTCAGGATTCATCAGCATCTGACAAGTTCCTAATGCTTGCCACAATTTGGAAGTGTCTGCTGCATCCAATAACATGGCACCTGGGAAATTGTGCTTCTCTGTGATTATGATTGATAGAGCACAGCTGGGAAGATCATTATTCTGCTCACAGAAGCAAGAACTCTAGCCAGTGTTAGCATACAAGAACCCTACAGTGCAAGATTCCATCCACCTCCTCCTACCCCTTCCTGCCCCTCCCTGCCCCTCCCCCTCCAGCTGTACTTGTTGATGGAGGCAAGACAATGGACCACACAACCTGGACCAGGTCAGGAGTAGACAGTGATGTTTTGAGTGCTGTGTGTGGGGGTAAACAGATGTGATGACAGGTACTGATGACAGGCACAGCATCTTCCAACCACAGTGTAGATTACCTTGGCTCTAGCAGAGAGAACCCTGACAAGGGGTACCAAAACTGAACCCATAAGAAGAGAGGCTCTGGGGAGGGGATACTAAATGATTATTCTTGTAAATGTTCCTCTTTTGTCAGTTTTCTTTAGTTGACTGTTTACATAGGCCCTTCTGCAGTCCTGGTATTGCATGGCTCGAACCTTTTTTTCATAGACATACTACTTTAATATCTTGAAACAAGGCCAGTTTTGAGGTGTGTTCAGGGTGAACGAACTCTTCTCTGCTACATGGCTTCAAAGAAGTGAACGAAAGATCTGAAGGATGATGTGGGGCTTAGGTTCTGAAGAGTGGCTTCTGAACATTAGAGTATATTATCTTGGTCTGCAAACCAGGGAAAGTGTGTGTGTACAAAGCAGTGTCAGGAATCAGGGCTGTGGTGCAAAATGGGAAGGCTAAGAGAGTAGAAGAGAAGAGGATAATGCAGGGACCCAGCCGAATACAAGGAGATAGCTGTGGTAGAATGAGCCATTACAAAAGAATGATAGTACCAGTGAGTGGATATCTGCATCCGACATGGCCCACGTATCTGGAAGCAGTGAGGAATGCTGGCTGGAGTGAAAGATTAATTAGTGATGAAACTTGGTTTTGTGAGGTGGTTTCCAAAACATACTTTTTGAAACTGGTGTCTCCATCTACCCTTGGGATGACCGATCCATGGCCACACGTCTTAATGTGTCTTTTCACTGCCTTCTCTGGTGTCATAAATCTATATGCACTATGCAAGCCCACGTGAAGTTGTTCTGCATATTCCAGTCGGCCTGTACATAGATTCGCTTTCAAACTGCTGGGTGGAGGTAGAGAGATGGGCCAATGATTAAAGGCACTTGCTGCTCTTCCAGAAGACTGGAGTTCTGTTCCTAGCACTCCTTTTGGGAGGCTGGCAAGCAAATGATACCCCAGCTCCATGGGATCTGATACCCCTTTTAGGCCTATTCAGGAACCAACACAAACATGTCACATACCTGTGCACAGATACACACACATTCGTAAACACACAATAAAATGAACCATTTTTAAGACCCTGGGGAAGTCTGCCTCCAGATGCTTTCCAGTCTTGTACCTCACCATTCTTCCCGCAGTCCTGCACTCCTGGTCACTCTGTTGCTCTTCTGTTTTGTCTTACGGTGTTCTTACTTTTGATTCTTTGGGTATATTTGTGTGACATTGCTTTCTGCTTTTAACTTTCCGTGTACTGCTCCTGCTCATCTTCTAGATTTCAATGACCTAATTTCCTTTTCCTTTAACCAGCTTCCTGAAAGTTACACCACCTCCAGATAGGGCCATGAGCTAGAGACCAAGCCTTTGACACACGGGCCTTCAAGGGTCCGTTTGAGATACAAACCATAGCATCCCTTCATTGCCACAGGGGCACTGACGATCTCCATCCTGCTCCTATTGCACACTGGCCTTTCTTCACAAGTCATGCATCATGGCAGTTAATTGCCTCTGTCTACATTTCTTTTCTTGCCGCCCATATCACCTAGTATACGTATTACCTAGGATAAAGCCATACCACCTCTTAGGAGATTGCTGGCTACTTGACACTTGCTCAATAAACATTGTTACATTAGTATGTTTCTTAGTGAAGAAGAATTTAAAGTATAGTTCATGACAAACTTATAAATATGTACATATAATACTTCCCAGAGAATCATAAAGCCCGTTTATATGTTAGTGCTGTAAGTTATCTATAGATTTTAATAGAATCAAAGGACTGTAACAAGTGGTACTCAGTCCTGCCTTCCTTTTGGTTAGTAAAAGAAAACTAGGGAAAAGAAGAGGAGATAATCATTATCGAAGAAGGGGCAACGCGAACATGTTAAGTGGGTCTCTGTGATAAGAGTGTGAGCAAAAGAACTTCCTGTGGTGTGAGGGAGTGTGATTCAGCCATACAAAAGGAGTATATGTGCCAAATAAAAAGGCCAAGTTTGTAAAGAGATATTAAAAACTGTGGCAAAAGCTATGGTTAAATGTTTATTTTGACAACTGAAGACTTCAGTACACCCGTAAATAGAAGATAAAGAAAGGGCTGTTTGGTTTGGTTTTGTTATTAATGTTAGTATTCAGAATAGCAAATCCCTGCTGTAGGCTCAATGGTGACCTTGTGTATCAAACGTGCTCAGGAAGTTACAGTCTCTGGTGGGGCTCTGGTCCTACCATGTTTACTAGGCCCTGGCCACATTGTCCTATTGCTCATATCCATTCCTTAAGTCACTGCATAGTCAAAAAGAAATATGAAAGGCATAAATTATGGTAGGTTATTTAATCACTACAAGATACCTTATTTTCATGTAACCAACCCCTAAAAGTTTCCATCATTCCTTTTGTTTATTTGTGAAACCAAATAAATGTCATAAAGGGACTCTCTTTGTAATTCAGAATAGTTCCAAATCATGATGCCATTTCTACTTCAGACTAAAGTTTTCTTAGTAAACTTCATATGCACCTAACCTAAATTATCTGTTTTCATGTTTGTTTCTACATTATATTGCATAGTTGATATTATAATCTCTATTGTTTTATCCTTCTTATTTTTTAGTGGATATTAACGACTACCGGTAGTTTTAAAATAAAAAAATACCCTATCTTTATGTAGTTTTGTGTATTTTCCTTCACAAGTATCTCTATTCTGGACAAAACTTGACCAATGCTTCTATAGTGACTTATAATATTTGTTATTTTCTTTTGTTTTTTATAATTATTCTTATCCTTTGTTGAATATTAGAATAACTAAAAAAGTATCAAGAAATTTAAATCAACTTACATTCTCTCCTCAAATTACAATTCTGAAACTCACTGAGGTGAAAATTGGGGGCCAAACTTTGAAAACAAACTTAGGTATTCATACAATACATTTTATGGGTATGTTGTTATTCCTTAATTTTTTCTTAACTCAAAACCACATAATAAAAATGTACTGATATTAGTTGAAGGCATTAATTAATTGATTATTGGAGAGAAATTTATTTTAATTATGTAGAATAGTGAAGACCTACGAATTACAGTTTCAATAAACATGTAAAAATTCCTTTCCTTTAAAAAAGAAATCAAAGGAAAATTGAGATAAAAGTGTATTTCTCAGGAATTATTGCATAATTTTTACAGTGTTGGGATATATTTTGCATCATGGTGGTACTAATTCTGAAGTCTTAAAATTATAAAAGTTTGACTTTTAGTACTACAATAAAACAGTAACTAATTTATTGACTATTTCAAGTACAGTTAAAGTGTTAATCTTCCCACTCACCTGCCACCAGGTGGCTATCTATAAAGCTAAAAATACTGAATAAGAGTTGCTCTGCCACTGGAACCGAAGGGATTGTGTGAGCCCACCTCCACTTTGACCTTACAGTCACACTGTGAACCACCATGAAAATGCTTCCTGATAGCACACACCCACCTCAAACTTTATCATAGAGCATCTCTACCAATCCAGTACTGATTGCTCTAAGAATTTATTTATTTTTTAACCAGTTACACAAAGGCCATGGGATTGTCCTTTGGCTCTCAAGGCTATAGCTCTTCATTATTCAGAACTTGTCCTGTGCTTTGTTGCATATCCTCTGGTGGTGTTTGCTGAGTATTTGTGGAAGGGTGACTGTCCTATTGAGGGTGTTTTGGATACAGTCTGTAGTCTTTATCCTAACATAAAATGCCTGTTCTTCCTCCTGCAATCTTTACCATTCTCACCACGATGCCCTCTAACAGTGCGGAGATGGGTTTCATCTTATGGGCTAGACCTTACATCCAGCCAGAAGGTGGTTGGTTACATTTTTGACATTTGTTCCACTCTTGTACCAGTGGGCATTTCTTGTCAGGCTGATTGCTATTGTCACTCACAGGTTTTATCCCTGGGTAAACTGATGATCACTTTTCTCCTCCAGTAGCACACTCAGTACCGTCTCGAGTATAAAAGCTAGCCATCAGGGGTGAATCATCAAGGCCAGTACCAGCTTGATTTCTCTGTGTTCTATGACCCCACATATGTGGTTTCTTTAGCAATGAGGTCTCTTCTTGACACAGCAGGGAATCTGCACACGTGAACTCACATTGGTTGTGGCACCATGCACAAGGCTTGCACAAGCCTAAACGGGACCACATCCCAGCACTGAGAGGAGAATGTGGTATGAGGTTCCACTCCTAACTATGGGGTTATTAGAAACTGGTAGAAGAGGATAAGTGAATGTGCTCTGAAAGTGTAACTCCAGTAGGCTGACCATGCCCTCATGGAAGTCCACAAACAAGAGTATATGAGCAGCACACACTCGGCTCTGATGATAATAAGAATAAAAGCACATGGAACTGAATTGGGAAGAAAGGAAAGTGAGCCTGGGAAGAGCAGGGAGAGTGGGAGGAATATACCCAATGTGTTGAGTGCAATTCTCAATGAAATCATGATTTTAAGAAAGAAAAGAAACGGGTGTATGCGCTCTACTAAAAAAACAAAACAAAACAAAACAAATAAACAAAAGACCACTTTCTTCATTTGTTTGAGAAACTCTTTTTAAGACTGCCATTTAAATATTCTAATGAAAATAATTTTAACTCAATAAGTGGATAGCCATGTCAAGTACAGGTCATATTTATCCTAACCCAGGAACTGAGACATATTTTAACTGTTTCAGTAAATAAACCATTGTTTTTGAACTCTCACACCAGCCAATCCTAAGTGTATTCAATCAGGTATTTTTCTTAGCCTGAAAAGTTAAATAGCAGGTGTAGTACCTAATGAACTGCAGCAACTTCGACTCATTGGTGTGGCAAATAGATTGTGATATTCATTTCCAATTAAAGTTCCTTTGCAAAGATCAATGAAGCACATTTTCACAAATTGAATCACGCTAAACTAATAAACAAAATTCTCTCATCCCTGTTGAAGGAAAATTATTATTTCCTTAACATTTAAAATCCCATCCCACTATTAATTATAAGATGCAAGGGGTAGGAGAGATCATACAGTTATTTGTTCATCTGTGTTTCATTTTCTGATTTTTTAAGGGAAGGTTAGGAACACTAACTATTATACAGAAATTACACAAGAATAATTTCCCAGACTTGAATCTTTTGGTCTTTGGACCATAAGCATTTTTACTTACTAAATAACATGCTTGTGTTAATGACTAGAGGTCTGATCTTTAGTAAATTAGAAAAGAATCTGTTATGGAGTAACCTTTAATTAATGAATGCACAGTGTATATTTGCATTAAAAACAATGGCATTTGTTGAAAAAAAGGAAAATGACTTAATATTCTGCCTCTAAAACCATTGAGCTTCTCAGAAAAATTAAAATGTTAATTCAACCACCTTAAATGTCACTACTTTACTCAAAAAATGTACAAATGTTATGATATTCATTTTCAAAACCCTCCTAACCTTTCACCTCCCCTTGATATTTCTTTCAAAGTATACTTTTGAAAACTGTTACACATTTTCAGTTGTAGCTTAAAATTTTCAAAGATGTTGACATGGATGAGGAAAAAAATAAAAATGGAGTCATTCCTGAAGCAAAGGGTAAGATTCTACCAGAACTGTGTTTTCAAACAAGAGAGGCTCTAGTAGAAATGTATAGGAAAGATTTCCTGTCTGGGAAGACCCTAGATCTTAAGAATGTTTTCCCATGCCATGATCAGTTACTTCAAAGGGGGTTTCCTGCCAGATCATGGAATGATCTGACATGTGTGAGCAGTTCTAAAATGAAAATCTGAATGACACTGTGACAATTTTCCAAGACATGGTTGTGCAGTTTCTGTGAAAAACTTAGCTGGGGATGGGGTTAAAGAAAGTAGTTTTTTACTGACACAAACCAGACACACATGTCTATGTGGAAAAGAATAGAAGATCCAAATATAAACCTGTGCAACTAAAGCTTATTTTTGACAAAGATACCAAAAGTACACACTGGAGGGAAGACAGCCTCTTAAGCAAACAGCTGGAAAAGCTAGATAATCATATGTAAAAAGATGAAACAGGATCTCTGTCTCATTGTGCAAAAAATTCAGTGTAAGTAAATGAAATCACTAATGTAAGACCTAAAATTGTGAGACTGCTTGAGGAAACAATGGAAAGAACACTTTGAGGTAGAGGCCAATGCAAGAAATGTTGTCAGTAGGGCTCCAGATGCTCAGGGCATAATGTCAATACTTGGCAAATAAGACTTCACCAAGTTAGAAAAAGTTACTTGAGTGAAGAGACATTATATAGAATGAGATAAAAATCTTTACAAGTTACACATATGACCCATTGACATCTAGAACTTAAAAATAATTAAAAAGCAAAAACCCACAAAACATATGAAAAACAATTAGTAAATTGGATAGTGAAAGGAAGACACAGTACTGAAAAGAATAAATACAAAGGTCAAATTAACATATCAGAAATTTTCAAGTTCACTAGCCATCAGAGAAATGGAAGAAAAGCTTTATTGGGATTCTGTCTTATCGGAAGGATAATGGCCAGATGCTCATTGAGATATGGACAAATGGAAACCCTTATACATTTCTGGTAAAATTTAAATAAGTCCATCTCTATGGAGATCAGTATGCAGGCTTCTTAAAAATATGTAACAATAGATTTTCCATAAGACCGAGCAATAGCACTCCTGGATACTTACCCAAAGAATCCAAGTCTACACAGCACAGAAATATCTGTCAAGTCCTGTTTACAGTAGGTAAATTATGTAATGAAACTAAGTTTCCAACAACAAAAGAATGGAAAGAAACTGTCCTATATATACAAAGTGGATTTTTTTAATTCAGCCACAAAAGAAAATGAAGATACGTTGTGAGAAAAAAGTTACAACCAAACATGTTTGTATAAGATGTAAGACAAATATATGATTTCTTTCATTTCTGGTTCGTAAAATTTATATAGGCATATGTATGTATGTAGTATGTAAGGAAACAAAAAGGCTAAGGAGATAATGGGGTGAGAAAATTCGAGGATAGAGACATATGATAGTATAGTGAGCATGCTCAAAATGCAATATGCACACACAAAAAGTCTTCAAAAGCATCAAATAAAGAAAAGAAAAAACTACAATAAAAATTCCACTCTAGTATCTACCCCATCCATTCCTTTCTCTTCTGCTAGTTCTATCCTTTTCTCCTGTGATTCATCTACCCAGAATACTCCTGAATTCCATGCACCAGTGATTGTGGTGCTTGAAAATGCATTGTCAACAGAATCTGGAGTCGTCTCAGAGTCGAGCTTCTGGGTACACCTGTGAGGGAATGTATAGATTAGGTTAGCTTCTGACCTACCTACAAGAGACTATGATTTTATTTATTATTTTTACAAGGTAAATTGGGATGAGAAAACCATCCTAAGAGTAGAGAGTACCCACTGTAGGCATAGGTTATTGTGTAATTCATATGTTGATTTCTATATGCACCCCAATAATCTGGTTGCTATCCTTGTTCTGAGAATCTCCTGCCTCAGTGTTTTGTAAACACTACTCCCCAATTGTCCCCTTGTATGCCAATGAAGCAGCTTACAGCCAATCACTAAGCAGGGAAGAGGATAGGGCTGGACTTCCTGCCAGCCAGAGGGGGAGGAGTTAGAGGAGGAAGTAAGGGATTCAGCCATGGGAGGGTTCCAAGAGAATCAGGAGAAGGAGCGAAAGCAGGAGTAGGAAAGCTACAAATGCAAGTGTCTCTGGGACATTAACTTAGAGGGTTAAGAATAGAGTCAGCATTTCTCAGGAGTGTGCTGTGTAGCTTGTTAAAATAATAATTGAGTCTCGGTTATTTGTGTGATAGCCTGGTTAAGAGAAAAATTGAGAGACAAACACATTTTTTTGAAAATAACTTTAACACCCTTCTCTTGAGCTTTGGTACTCAGTTGAACACAAGACAGAAAGCTAGCAAAGCACCTGCAAGCATCAGTCATTCCCTGTTTCCTCACTATGATGCAGGGTGACCAGCTGCCTCAGCTCCTGCCACTAGGACTCCCCCACCCTAGTAGAGTTCTCTTGAACTGTTAGTCATGATGCTTTCCTATGACATTTTGTTACAGGAAAAAATGTGTTTTCAATAGAAAAGTAATTAAACCCAGTTTAAGCAGAAAGAATATTGTGGCTACTTAGTGGGAATAAAAGTAGGAGCAAGAGCATGAAGTGTAGGAAAGCTGCTTCTAGAAGGTGTCTTTCAGACATGACAGGGAAGTTACACCCATTAATTTCAACCATACAGCTGCCCCACGAAAGCTTGCATAATGACAATATCAGTTGGCATGCTAACATAGGGGAAGGAAATCACGCAGGATTATATGTGATCCCTAGATGGAGAAGTTCAAGCAAATTGTAGCTGCTCAGCTATGGAGAACCAGTATTCTTTTTTTTTTTTAACTGATTTTTCTTTTTTCTTTTCTTTTTTTTTTTTGCTTATAGTTTTTTTAATTAATTTATTCTTGTTACATCTCTATGGTTATCCCATCCCTTGTATCCTCCCATTCTTCCCTCCCTCCCATTTTCCCCTTATTCCCCTCCGCTATGACTGTTCCTGAGGGGGATTACCTCCCCCTGTATATGCTCATAGGGTATCAAGTCTCTTCTTGGTGACCTGCTGTCCTTCCTCTGAGTGCCACCAGGTCTCCCCCTCCAGGGGACATGGTCAAATGTGAGGCACCAGAGTACATGAGAAAGTCATATCCCTCTCTCCACTCAAGTGTGGAGAGTAAGAACCAGTATTCATTAGGGATGAGCTCCCTTGTATGTTAGCCAATCCCAAGTGGCCATCCCTAAACACATATTCAAATGAACATCAGTAAAGGCACTCAGTAGGTTGTGCATGTTTGTGTATGTGTTATAATAATCATCACACAGGGAACCCAAGGTGCTGGGTAGGCAGAGAGGAGGGGTTAGAGATGTTGTAAATTTGGTATTCATGTATGAACTTCTCAAACAACATATAACATTTAAATTGCCACCCTTAGCTAAGATGTTATTTGTCATAGTTCGCTTCTGGGAAAGGAAGAGTCTGTTTTCCCTAAGCCTAGAGCTCCTGGGGAGGCAACCATGCACTCCCTTAGAAGAGCGCACATCCAGGAATACTTGGACATAACAAGTTGATCTCAATGGAGGCCAAAAAAAGGAAAAAAAGAAAAGAAAAGAAAAAGAGAACAAAGGAAAGAAAGTTGAGTGGGAAAGGAAGGAGGGTGGATCTGGCAAGGATTGGGAGGTAAATATAATCAAAACTCATTGTGTGGGATTTTCAAAGAATTAAGGAAAAAGATAAATGATTGAACACAGAGGTTTGTGTGCATGCACACCACACCTGGGGATCTGGCACTGCTTCATAAAAGAAGTAACTTATTTCTCAAAGCATAATATGCCTGGTCCCTCCCCAGAACCTCATTAAGCATGCATGCTGGTGTGCTAGGCTTGGTGGCTTCAGTCTACACTTCTTGCAGGATGTAGATAATTCTGGTCCTGCTTCTCAGTGGGCCAAACTGCATACCAAGGATCAAAACTATGTTCCCTGTCTCTCCGAGTCTCTCTGAGTCTCTTTGTGTCTCTATGTCTCTTAGCATGTTGTCTCTCTCTGTCTCTGTCTCTGTCTCTGTCTCTGTCTCTCTGTCTCTGTCTCTGTCTCTCTGTCTCTGTCTCTGTCTCTCTGTGTCTCTGTCTCTGTCTCTGTCTCTCTCTGTCTCTCTGTCTCTCTCTGTCTCTCTCTCTGTCTCTCTCTCTGTCTCTGTCTCTCTCTCTGTCTCTCTCTCTCTCTCTCTCTCTCTCTCTCTCTCCTGTGTTAATAGTTAACCTATAAAGTGTTGCTTTTTATGTTTTTTAAAAGTGTGGACAGAGGAGGGTGTGTTAGCTATTATGAAAATCCTTGAAATTAGAAGAAATTAAGCTGTAATAATGACATCATCAAGGCATTAGCTGGAAGGATGTTTTCCTCAACCCTTGACCCAATATATAGCAGATTTAATTCATTTCCAAAAGATTTTGTCTTAGGGTCAAATCATTCCAATTTAAGTATCACTATTCTATTCTACTTGGAAAATATTCTCACCAACATGTCTTTCTGATTCATCTTTTTCTCAATAAATCTCAGAAATTTCTATGTTATTAATCATGTTCTTTTTATACAAATTTTCATAACAGATGAAGAATAACATTTATTTGATATTTAACTATTTTTCTTATTAGCATACTGAGATGAAATAAAAAATAATCAGAGATACTATTCTCTTTTTTCTTTTTGTTTGTTTTGTTTGTTTGTCTGTTTGTTTTTCTAGGCAGGGTTTCTTTGTGTAGCCTTGCTGTCCTAGACTTGCTTTATATACCAGGTTGGCCTCAAACTCACAGTGATCTGCCTGCCTCTGCCTCCCCAAGTGCTGGCATCACAGGTGTGCACCACCATGTCTGCCTGAGATCTTATTCTTAAGGAAATAATAACTTCTGAAATTGTGATAACCTTCTTCAGGAGATTCATGCAATGTGTTTTGACTATATTCCTTCCCCAACTCTTCCAAGATCCATCCTCCTTCCTTATTCAGTAATTGTGTCCTTTTTTCCTTGTCAACTCCTGCAAGACCAATGAGTGTTTCCCAAATAGTCTTGGATGTGTGATCTCTAATTGAAGAGTAGTCAGTTTACATAGGGCTGCACTTAGAGTAACCGTATCTGCCTTTCTCAGTATCTAACTAGTACCAGGAGCTCCATAGCCAGGTGTGGGATCTCATGCTAAACTCTCACCTTCACCCAGGGACTTTTTTTGGCTTGGGATGGCATAGGGTTGTGCATGTTGCTACAACTCTGTGAGTTCGCATGTGTACATATCCTGCTGTATTCAGAAGGTTGTGTTTCCTTGTATTCAACCTCTGGCTCTTAGAGTCTTCCCTCTTCAGCAGTGATCCCTGAGCATTGGGATTGGAGTGGTATGTATGTTTAATTTAGGGCTGATCATTCTGCAGTCTCTTATTCTCTGTACCTTGGCCAGTTACAAGTCACTGCATTAATCACCATATACTACAAATAGAAACTTCTTAGATGATGATTGAGAAACACATTGGTTTATGGATATAACAGTAAGTCATCAGAAGAATATTTAACACTATGTCCATTTCTCAGAATGATAAGAGTAGGTTCTGCTCATGAGCCTAAGACCTGTCTAGCCATAGGAAATTAACCTGAAAATGGTTCCAGGTGTGGTTTTCCCCTTGTGGATTGGTCCTTAAATCTAACCAGAAACTGCTTACTGCTATTGTGCACTGCCACTACCACATCAGTGGCATGTTTTGCCACGACAGTTATTATTGTAGCTTCCACAGTGCATAGATGAGTATGATTGGTAATTCCTTTTATTCCCTGGTATCTTCAGTAGGACCTCCTAGCACTATGAATATTGGCCAATAGGGATGCAGTTCTAGGCCAATGTTGGATTGATTCTTCCATGTTCTATAACTCATGTATTTACTGTCTTCACCATTTTCTGTCCTCACCTATGCTGTCTTCCATTCAAGTTTGGAAGGTAATCTGAACAATGTTTGGGTGTTTATAGGTCCTTCCTGGACAGTAATTCCAAAAGAAGTAACCCATTTCTGGCACTGGGCTCTTTATTATCCATTTTATATTTTTATGTTCATGTGTGGTACACATTTTTAAGGTTGTCATATCCTGTTGTTGAATTTTTTTCTTTACTGTTGCTAGTGTACCTCCTTAGTGCTGCTGATTATTTTTCAGTTGAGGTAGATTGTTATAGGCTATCAGGATAGCTCCTTCTACTTGATTCTTGGTTCCATTTTCTTGGAATATCTTTGTCATCTCTTTACCCTATGGTGTCTATGACTCATTGTGAGCTGTGTTTCTTAAAGGCTGCAAAACATGGACCCTGTTTTCTGATATGATCTGTTAGTCTGTGTCACTTTATTTGGGAGTCATTGCAATCCTGACATCCTGTTACTTTGTAGTGTTCCATTAGAGCTCTTTGGACCCCACCCCGTGTTATGAAGTTGTTCGTTTGTTCCTTGTGGTGTTTTTTGGACCCTTACACCTTCTCCTCAGACCTAAGTATTCCTTCTGTAGCGTTAGCCTAGTGACTATGTATTCCTCAAATCTGTTTTTTTCATGAAAAGGTTTCCCTTTTCCTTCCACTATAACTAGTAAATTATCTGTGTATATGTCCTCTAGAATAACTTATAGAACATGTACCAATATCATCTGACGTTCATTGTATTGATTGAAATATAGGCTGTGGGTCTGATAGATCTGCTTTGGGATGAGCAGCTGATCCATTTCCCCCCACTTTCTATATCCTTCCTTTGTTCTGTACATTTAGTGTTTTGACTATTATATAACATGAGGAGGTTTTTTTTCTGGTCCTATTTGGTCCTTTGCATTTCTTTTAGATCTTGATAGGCATATATTTTAGTTAGGGTTAATACTTTTGTGATGAAACACCATGACCAAGTCAACATGGAACGGAAATGGTTTATTCAGCATATGCTTCCACATAACAGTTCATCACCAAAGGAAGTCCAGACATGAACTCAAGCAGGGCAGGAGCCTGTATGCAGGGGCTGGTGAAGAAGACATGAAAGTGTGCTACTTACTCTCTTACTCCTCCTCATGGATTTCTCAGCCTTGTTTCCTATAGAACCTAGAACCACTATCCCAGGGATGACACCACTTAGAATGTGTTGGGTACTACCACATCAATCACTAATTAAGAAAATGAGCCACAGGCTTACCCACAGCTTGATCCTTTGAAGGATTTTCTCAAATAAGGTCCCCTCCTCTCTGATGACTCCAGATTGTGTCAGGTTGACATAAAACTAGCCAGTATAACACCTCACTGCTTAGATTGTAGAATTTTCCTTCTGTGATTTTGCTGAAAATGTTTTCTGTCCTTTGCCATGGATCTTTCTCCTTCTTCTTTGTCTATGTTTGGTCTTTTTATAGTGTCCTAGTGTTCTTTTATGCTTCCTTGTTAGGTTTGGAGGTAGTTGATATTTTCTTTGGCAAAGTGATAAAATTCCTCTGCCTCGTCTTGAATGCTTAATATTCTCTCTTATATTTTTTCCAATCTATTGGTGAAGTTTTCCTCTGAATTTTTGATGAATCTTTGACTTGTTCATTTCTACTTTTATTTTATTTTTTCAGAGATTCTCTTTATTAAATTCTGTTTTCATTTCTTGAATTGTTTTCATTGGTTCACTTAACTCTTTACATTTTCATGGTCTTTGTTCAGACACTTATTCCTACTTCAGTTTTTGATCATTCATATTATTGCTATTTTGAAATCATTTCTTTGTATTTGATCAGTCATTTTTTCTCAAGGAACTCCACTGTCAGAGTACTAATTTTTGATGGAGATGTAATGTTTTGGTTATTCATGTTTGTATGTTTGTGATAGAACCTCGGCACCTCGAGGAGGGTCTATAATGGAAATCTTGTCTGTCTTATTGAGCAGTGTCTGTAGCCCGACTACCTGTTTTCTGTTATCTCAACTTGTCAGGTTCTTGACCAGATATTTGGGGCAAAGCTCTTTGGGCAATTCAGTACTGATGCCAGAATAAGGATTCAGAAGAAGTCCTAGCTCAGATCACTCTAAGTAACGTTTCTAAACCAGGAGCAGATGTTTTTTCAGAGTTGCAGATTTCTCAGAGTCAATTGGCAGGAGGTGCTCAGGACTACGGATGTGTTAGTTTGAGATTTCTAGCTGAGGAGGGAAGGCAGGTGTGGTACAAATGGTCATCAGGTACATTATGGTGGTAGAGTTGCTGGTATGGGTCTAGTACCACTCCCTGGAGAGTGGTACTTGAGTAGTGAGGACAGTGAATATAATCAACAGTGTGTCTTGTATTTACCTAGATAACAGGCTCTGCATTCAGAGTGGGGATGAGTGGAACTGGATGGGGTGGGAGGAGATGAGTTGTTTGGGGGCAGGCAAGTCTGCCTCCCTAACTAGGGATGGGGATCAAGGGGATGGGTTTGAGACTGTAGTATTTTTTTAACTTCCAGCATGTTCACAGAACTTAACCTGCCTTCTTATGAGGCTGAAGATTATATATGTTTCTCAAAAAGTACCTAGCAAACACACCCTATGGCTAGCAAATATGAGTTGAATGACTTCCATCAAGATACATCCACATTCTAGACCATGTCAGTGTTCTATTGTTTGGAAAATGGTGTTTTCATATGTATTAAGTCTCTTGATATCATCTGGACTACCTAACTAGATAATGATCCAATAAGTACAGTATGGGGTATAACATATATACACAGAGGAGGCATGTGAAGAATGAAGCAGAGATTGGAGATGTGTTCACAAGCCAATGAAGGTAATAACCTCCAGCTAGGACTAATATGTCCCCAGTGGAGCCTTCAGGTGATGCATGGCCCACTGGGGCCTTGGCTTTGGACTTCTGAGTGTTAGAACTGGGAGGAAATCTATTTATATTGTTTGAAGCCAAAAATGTGACACTGTCTATTGCAGCAACATTAACTAAGTGGTTGAGCAAAGCACAAATATTGATGGAATAATAATAGCTAAAGAAGAACAGATGTGAGCAATCTCATCTTGAAGATGAGGGCAGAGAAGTCCAGTGTGGTGAAGTAACCTGCCTTCTTCACCTCAGTTCCATTCTTAGTGTGTCAAATAGCTTCTGGCTACCATACATTGGTGCTAGCATACAAAAACTAAAAAAAAATGGCTGGTTTTTACTGTCAAAAAATTTCCATTCAAGGCACGTATTAGGTGGAAACATCAACTATTGTGTAGGAATAAGACCGTGGATATCTTTCCATGGAATAAATTAAACTTGTAATTTTGCATCCTATAATTTTGTAAAGGTTTGAGAATTTTAAATTAGTAGTATAATCAGAGTATACTATATTTTTAAAACATTCATGCTCTTCTCAGCTCAGAGACCCAGTTACTTCAATTGTGTAATAAAGGAAGATGCCATTAAAAAGAAAGCTATACCCATAACATAGAGGATAAATAACAGTGTGGCTCCTGACTCTACCATTTGGGTACACTGATACAATTGGAAAAACTACTGCATTTCTCTGTACCTCAATTTCTCAGAGAAAATGAGATTCAAGTTAAAGCACAGAGTACATACCAGGCCACAATCTACTCATTACAAAGCAGTGTCTGTCATACACTAAGAATTCAATAAAGGGGGTTGCAGACATGGCTCAGAGGTTAAGAGCACTGGCTGCTCTTCCAGAGGTCCTTTGTTCAATTCCCAGCAACCATATGGTGCCTTACAACCATCTACAATGGGATCTGATGCCATCTTCTGGCATGCATACAAATAGAGCACATTTTCAAATTACAGAATAAACAAAAATTTAAAAACTTTCCACTCTTTACCAGGAAAATCCTAAAAAGGAAAAAATAATAATCAAAAAAGGAATTCAAAATTTGCCTGATTCTTTTTAATCAAACCACCATTTAAACCAAAATAGAGTTGTTGTTTTTTGTTTTTTGTTTTTTTCTGGAATTTGCTTAGCTTAACTTAGCTATACGAAGTCACAAGGCATGTATTCTATATAGAGAAAAATATTCATTATTTGTATCCCTTTTTAGGTTATGAGACTTCCAAAGGATTACAATTTAAAAGAGATCCTACCTTCCCTTAAGAGTAGGAAGGGAAAACCTCAATATAGATTATCACTTTCAAATGCCCATTTCTCCAAAATTGACTTTCTTTCCTGATTGAAAAGTCTGGAATTTGTTGCCCTTCAGGGGACTGTGCAAAAAGCCCATCTAGTCAATCAGTCACTTTCTGATTGATACCAGAACACCAACAGGGCTGGTTATAGATCAAGGAACAAATGATCTGACACTCAATTAATTGTATGTCATGTGTGTATATCCTGGAGGCTCTGTGATGTGATCAGGCTTCTAAAAAGTAATAAAGAAAAGCTGTTCTTCTGTGTTAGTTTGATTCCATTTTTACTTCATGTTATAAAGTCATTTGTGAGGTAGGAGCATTTAAGTATAAGAATGTTTAGCTATATCTATCTATCTATCTATCTATCTATCTATCTATCATCTATCTATCTATCTATCTATCTATCTATCTCCTTCTTTCTTGTAGAAAAGATTGGTGAAGAGCATGATGTTATATAGTAGTGAACACCTTAGCTCCTATCATTTCCTTTCATGCACTTACTTTAGGATGAGAGATACACATGCCAATGCTTAACAGAATACAGGAGTATCAAATTGCATTCTTTTTTAAAAAATTTTTTATTAATTTATTCTTGTAACATCTCAATGGTTATCCCATCCCTTGTATCCTCCCATTCTTCCTTCCCTCCCATTTTCCCCTTATTCCCCTCCCCTATGACTGTTCCTGAGGGGGACTTCCTCCCCCTGTATATGCTCATAGGGTATCAAGTCTCTTCTTGGTAACCTGCTGTCCTTCCTCTGAGTGCCACCAGGTCTCCCCCTCCAGGGGACAAGGTGCATTCTTAAATATAATATTTTGCAAAAATTTTACAGTTCAAATTTTATGTAAGACGAAGTTCTATATTCATCCAAGAATTTTATATTTAGTTTTGAATGGCATTGCAATCACCCAAATCCATTCAGGGTTGGTTATTTTATCTTATAACTTCTTACAGCATGAAGACTTTAACTGTAACGACAATAAAGTTAACATACCTTAACTATTTATTAGATTTCAAGTGAGAGAAATAACATATTTTTAGTGTGTGTGTGTGTGCACATGTGTATGTGTTAGGGGCGTTTAAAGTTTGGAGTGAGTTTTCAAGAAACTAGTCAAAATGTTGTATTATGTGATAAGAGAGTTCATCCACAGCAAAGCACATTTGCCTGATTAAGCAAGGACAGAAAGATGGGCAGCCATATAGCTCTGCAGCACATCATCTTTGTGACAGAGCGAACAATAGCAAGTTTAAGATACAGAAGCAAAGGTTTCTTGCTCCATCCCATGAGGGACAGAGCCGCAAACAGATCAAAGCTGCTTTTGAAGCCAGGGATTGCTTCCTCTCAAATCAGCTCCATGGGGTGCAGAGTATGACATGATGGGGCCAGCACAGCAGAAAATAAAGCTGAAAACAATCTGAAATTATTTCATTTTTGGTGCAAAGCCTCAAAGATTACCTAGTGTATTTGCTGTGTGTTTCTAACCTCTCCTCATCTGCTTGTCTTTTATATCTTGGCAAAATAATTTACCCTTCAACATTATTCATTTGTTCTACCTGATTAAATCAAACTAACGAATGAATACTAGAGGCAAGTGGTATTTCCATACTGAGAAATCAGAAACCCCAAGGCTTTAAAAAGGCAATTCAAAGTTAGTGGATGATTGTATGTTTTATATTATTGAATGTCTAAAATCCATTCATATTTTGATGGATCACAAAATTTCTAGAACAGATGGTTGAATTTGCCTACTGTGAATGTACTACTCAAAAAAAAAAAAAAACTACTTAGAAAAAAAAAGTGGAAAGGGAATTTCAGTCTTCTCTACCTTTAGTTAGGATTTTCTTCCAAGATGTCTCTCTGGGGTTTATAAATCAATCCATGCTTCTCCGTAATATGTCCTAACCTGGCGAAATATCACAAGACCAAAGAAGAATGCTTTTAGCAAAGGTCTCAACTCTGCCCCATGCCATCAATGAGATGTCAAGTTGAAAGGCTGGGTATGTTTGACCATTGCAGAGAAAAGCAAGAGAGAAGAAAGAGGTCGTAAAGTGAACAGTTTTAAATTAGAAGCTTATGGGATGGATGCAACTAGACCTTATGGCTCCATGGGAATATATTTGGAAGACAAATTTTTGAGATGGAAATGTGTCAAGAAAATGCAAAATGCTGTCTTGAATGTGTTTTCCAAGCACTGCTCTGAGATGGAAATCTCTGATAAAGACTATAAGAGAACAAGAAAAATCAATTAGGCAGAAGGAGAAATGGCAACGGGTATAGAAACTTTGTCTACTTAATGGGAACCTCTGGGGATGGGCAGGCCCTTCACATTTCCTAAATCAAAGTATTGGGCCAAGCTTTGTCCCTTGTATCAAGCAATTGCTCTGCAGTACCTGAATTTATAAATGGAGTGGATTCTTAGGGAAAACAGCTTCTTTTAGTTAAGGCTTGACTCCCCTGTGTCCCTAGAAGTGCCCATATTTATGCACCTAAAGGAAGGATACCATTATCAGAAGAAGGGTGTGTGTGGAGTATTATAGCATCTTCTGGAGACCGGTCATGTGATTTCAGATCTGGTCACGTCATACAGTAATTAACCTTTCTAGGAGCAGCAACTCAGAAAGTATGGCTGTTCTCTTTCCTAAGTAAAAGTAAAGGAGGACATTTCTTCTTAACTCTTCTTATAATTTCCATCAATTCTCTCTTACTACCATTCTATATGTCTACTGTCTTCGACTAATTCTCTTTACGCGTCTGATGGAGAGACCCCAGTCTTCTTTCCTGAGGGGTCTGAGCATCTTCCCTCTGCTGTATTCAGCTACAGTAGCTTTGCTTGTCCATTTACTGCCAAAACAGGGCAAATAAAATATAAAATGATATATTAATATGTATATAAATACATAATATTAGTATGGTGGTGGCAGATTACCTTTAGCCAGCTAGTTACCAAACACAGGGAGACTGTGTTTTACTTAATTAGCCTTGAACACAATAATAGTGAGCAAATATTACCCCACCCTAAACCTGCAGGCTAGTCTAACTTCCTCCCAGCCAAAAATCCCCATAATACTTGGATTTTTTTTTATCCTCTCCTGGCCCCAATTATCTTCTCCTGATGTTTGCTGAACCTCTTCTCATGCCTCAATCTCCCACTTCCTCTCCCTTTCTCCTCCCTCTGATGGACTATGATGCCTTCCCTCATCCTCTCTATCTCTCAGTGTTGACTGATCAAGATTTTATTGGCAAGGCAGAAAAATGAATGAGGAGAGATGTATATACAAACTTGAGGCAAGAGTGTCTTAGAATAAACATGACAATGCATGCCTCGATTGAAACCAGATCATGGATAGAGAAATCAACATTTGACTAGTACAAGAGTAAACTATACACAGTGCACAATAATAACATGATGCCACTAAGAAAACACCACAGAATATCAAAGTAAATCTTCAGGGCCAAAGCATGCTACCCACATCTTCCCAATCATAAGGACCAATTTTGTCAGCCAAGAGGGTGACTCCTCTGCTTCCTTTGTAGCTTCTGAGAATGAAGGTCTGAAAGCCACCACACATCAGTACTAACCGAAAGAAAAACAGGACTTTTAAGTATACCAGATGAATAATGTTTTATTAGAAACTACATGCATACAGAATAAAATAATATTGACTAATGAAATCAACCTTTCTGCAAATATATCCTTGTACTCAGTAATTGAAGGAGAGAGAAACATGTTTTTTTGTTTAGATCACAAGTGGAGGATAAGAAAAAGACTTGTGAGAGAGGAGGTGATGTTTATCCCCTTAGAGGTCAAACCACCATGTGTGTGGACGGAGGTGGGGGATTGGTTGCTACCCAGCTGAAAAACATCCTTGAACAAATTCTGAGAGGAAATATAAGTGTGAGCCCAAAGCAGGAGGCGGGGCCTTTGGAGACAGGCCTTTGGGATAGTTTTGGCCGTTCATTGCTCCACTTTGGGATGCTCCTAGAGAGAACCACTCAAGGGAAGGCTTCGGAGCTCCTGCTGAAGCTCCGGGTTCCAGTTGCTCCAGGTTCCAGCAGAAGAACTCCTGCTGATTACTTCAGGAGAATCATTCCTTGGAACTGATATCCTTAGAGTTCCATTATGGTATTCTTTAATCTCCTTTTCTTATTGTTTAGGTTAGTCAGGTTATAAGTGAGGTACTCTTGGTTAATAAGTTTGTAATAAAATATAAATGTTAAGAAAATTGAGCCTACAAGTAATAGATGAAAACACTGCAAGTTCTATCACTTATTCCCAAGACAAATAGTATGCTTCTGACTATTAGGACACTTATCATGTACTCATCATCGGTTTACTATATATGCAGCATCCTGGAGCAGGTTGCCTCTGTAATGCACAGTAATCTTTCCAACCCAACCTCTCTGCTTTGTCTTCAAAAAGCCATTCTGTAAATATTTCAGGGATACACTGTGACACTGTCATCTCAGTAACACTGTATTCTCTTTCACCATGACACATTTGATACTTGACTGAATTAGTGCCATTTGGAACCTTCCAGAGAACCTTGTAGGCAGATGGCTTTCCCAATATTATCAAGCAACCTACTGTGGCACACCTACTTTCTGAGGCTTTGAGGCTAGTGCTGAGTCATGAAGATCAAGAAAAGTTGCAATTCTTTTTTTTTTCAATAAATATGCAACAGTAAATTCAGACTTCCCTATGGTATGGATGTATGGGACCCAAAGAACCGAGGTGAGCATAGTCTCAGAACACTGAAAGCTCTTCATCTCTAGATTCTACCATGTGCTGTAGATGTTTTGACATCGCTCATTACTTACTGTGGTCTACTCTGTTTCACTCAGTCTTCTAACAATCATTGCCACATTGCTATTATATTATCTCATAAACAGCATGCCACATTAGCAATCTCTCCCTGAGCCAGGATTATGTGTCATGTTTCACAACCCAGTCCTGTATACAACCTTGCAGCACCTGCTGATAGATGTTGGCAGACTTCCTCAGTATAGAATTTGTTTGCTCTCTCAGCAGATTCAGCACCACCTCGTTATACTGCAGTCTGAATCTACTTATTGTCCAGGTAGCCAATAAGCAATAATAAGTATTTTTAATAACAATTTCAGCAGATTGCATATTCAGAGTCCACTTACACATTCCTAAGAGATTTCAGCCCCGTGTTCCAGTGGTAAGAAACACCTTGGGGTTTAGATATCTATACTATTGGACAGTAGTATCATATAAATGGTCGCCATGATACATTTACATAGAAGGCCTTCAGAAATATATTTTATTATTTTCTGTGCTGACACACGATGTGTACTGGTGTCCCTGAATTGCAGATGAAGGAGAGTTACTTAAAAATTATATTCAGGTGCTTTTCCTTTAACAATGTCTGTGCCATATTAAGCCATGTGTATGAGCCTAATGTTGAAGGAAAAAGGGAGAAAACAGGCCTTCTAAAGACATGTATGGGTACAGAAAACCACCAGGGCTGGCTTACACCTGCACATCTCATCCTTGGTCAGGTATAAGTAGCTTGATTTGGGCCAGAATGGTAGTATTAATGTTTTCTAAATCAGCAGCACTGGGATTCAAGGCTTCTGTTTTGTTTGGGGGTGTTCCTATTTTATTTTTAAAGAAATATTAAACATTTATTAAAAAAACAAGTCTGTAACTAAAGAATTATTTCAGGTTTTAAGATACAGTTTTTTCTAGAAGAAAAATATATTTCTTTTACTAAAGACTATTTCTTCAAAAGGAATGTGATGAGTCCTAGACATGATGAGAAACTAAACTGTACGAATCAGTTTCTCTCTCTCTCTCTCTCTCTCTCTCTCTCTCTCTCTCTCTCTCTCTTTCTCTGTGTGTGTGTGTGTGTGTGTGTGCGTGTGCGTGTTCATTTTTGTGGTTTGTGGACAACATATTTTATAAAGCTTATATAGACAAGTCACAACATTATATTTCTTTTTTCTTGTTTTATTAAATATTTTTACATATACATTTATATTTTACACACATATATACAATAAGCTACCCACAGCAAGAAGATCCATGAAACAATCTGGAATTATATCAATGTTACATTCATTGTTTCTTGGCTATTTCTATTTGGCAGCCTTGAAGAAAACATCTTTCCTATCTTGGTGGGTCTAAAATTCTAAATGTAAATCAATATCATATCTCATATCAACCCCATCAAAAACTTGAGAAAGAATACAAGTAATTACCTGAGTATACAGGGGGTGCAGATTAGTAGGGACTGCATCTGATATATTTCTTATTAGTAGCAGCTCACTTTAGCTTATGTACTCAGCAAAGATATGAAACGGTATGGAGATTGTGCATAAAATCAGTAGAATACATTTTGAGTAGTTAGTTCATCTATTTCACACAATCTCCAAGACATGGAGGCATATCCTCCAATAGGCTTGTGGGATTAAAAGATTAGATTACTGATGTTATCTTAGTTTCTTTCTTTTCTGTTACTTCCCTGGGACTTTATTATCAAATTGCCTTTAAATTAAAGAAGGGTTGATATAGATGGGCAGGTACACCTCAATGCTGTCAGCTTTCTATGTCTGTAATAGGTTCTCAACATAGTTTGATACATTATAAAGTTAAATATTCTGAATTATATCTTTAATTATCAAAAACTCAATTTATCATTTCCCAGAATTCAATATCCTCACAAAAAATAATATATATATATACATATATGTGTGTGTGTATAAAAATATGTGTGTAAATGTGTATACACACACACACATGATTTTAAGGACTTAGTTAGACAACAAATGTGCAAAGGATCACCTGCTCAGGGATTGGTTCTGTCCATTGTTGGTTGTATCTTCCTATATAAATTAGCAGTCAAGACACTCCTTCACAGACATACCTGCAGGCTAGTCTGATATAAGTAAATTCCTCAAGGCTCTCCTCTCAGATGGCTCTGGGCTACATCCTGTTGACAGATAAAATAATCTCAGACATATGTTGATTATATTACTAAGCAGTTGTCTAACATCTAGATTGACAGTAAGAGGTGGCTAAGATGCCTTTTTAAACTAATACTGTGAAGAAAAACTGAAAGTCCTTGTTGCCCCAAAACAGTTGATTATTTTATCATGAATATTACCTTAATTGATTTAATTGTATCTTTTAATCTACAGTAAACCCTACATTAGGTTGTCATAGACAATATAGCAAAAAATAAATGAACAAAATAGTTATTTGGCTAATTTTAACATATGTTACAAAATAAGCACAGAATTTAGGCTACATAAATACCACTCTGATTAAACCAAATAATTTAATTTTGCTTTAGTATTTCATGTTTCCTCAAGGCAATTAAACTCTTCTTGGGACTAGTGGACCAAGAACTGATTGTAGGGGAAACTTACAAGGCTTGACTGTCTTGAATTTAACCAAAGTACTCTGTTCGGCTCAGAGGTTCAGGAAAGCATGCTCAGTGGTTCCTTAGCTCACCACTCTCCACAAAGCAAGCTTCCCAGTAAGGACTTCTCCCTTTGGGAGGGAACTGACACTATCTAATCCTATCTCTCAATATTAACAATCACTTCTTGTGGTGCGCACAGTTATGAAATGACCCACAGTGACGCTGACCTTCTGTAATTCCTTTCCCTTAAGTGTGCTCTCTCAATGTGTGATGTTAGTTAACAGAAAGGGCGTTGCAGGTGCAGTCTAAAGGACATTACCCAAGTGCACCTGACTTAATCACAGGAGTCTCCAGCATATGAGTCAGCATGTCAAAGACTAGAACTGAGAGACAGAGGACAAGAGATATGTGTACTAGCCCATAGACAGGACTGTGTGCCACAGAAGAGGGCATGGTCTCCAGAAACTGCTAATGAATCAAGGGAGGCATAAAAATCAACCCTTCTGAACTACAGTACAAATATAAGATATAGAATTCTGCTAAAAAACGTGATCAAACTCACGCAAGAACCGGAGACTCAGACAAGATGTTAGACTTTGACAACACCTCGAATGCAACTGAGCAGGCCTCTAAGGAAAGAGCCCACCTTCATTATCAAGGACTCCTCACCTACAGAATGTGAAATATAAAAGGATGTGTTATATGAGCTATTGAGCCTTTTTTGTGTGATTTCTCAAGTAACAGTTGAAGAAGAATTCACTATTCACCCAAAATGAGTGGAGAGAATAAGATACAGAAATAAATAGTCACAAATGGTTATCCTTTTTCTAAGTCCTGGTGCTTTAATTGCCTTTGGGTCATCAGCTCTTCCTTTTGTTGTGATCTTTTTTAATTAATTTATTCATATTACATCTCAATGGTTATCCCATTTCTTGTATCCTCCCATTCCTCCCTCCCTCCCGCTTTCCCCTTACTCCTCTCCCTTATGACTGTGACTGAGGAGGACCTCCTCCCCCTGTATATGCTCATACGGTACCAAGTCTCTTCTTGGTAGCCTGCTATCCTTCCTCTGAGTGCCACCAGGCCTCCGCATCCAGGGGACGTGGTCAAATATGGGGCACCAGGAAGTTCGAGTTGTGATCTTTTATGCTTCATTCACAGTGTGTGTAGAAAGGAACAACACATGGAATTCATTTAAAAATGTATTTACATTCATTGTGTGCAAGTGTGTGTGTGTGTGTGTGTGTGTGTGTGTGTGTGTGCGCATGCGCGCACATACACGCATGCGTACACACTGTGATTCTCTCCCTCTACCCTGTGGGTCTTGGAAATTGAAGTCAGGTCACCAATCTTTTCATGCTAAGCTCACCCTGCCAGTCTTTCCTCCAATTTTACATACATTCACATATACTTTTATCTGTTCCATCATTACCTTTTCAGTGTTATCATTTAAAATCATACCTAGTGCAATTCCTAGAGCAATATACATTTCTTTTCAAAATAAGTTATGAAATTATAAATGAATTTGAAAACAGAATATAGGAAATAATAGAGTAAGGTGAGGAAAACAGGGGAAAAACAGCTAAATCTAAGGATCAAGTGTACAAACCTAATACAATAGAAGCTTCCTAAAAATGTATACATTTATGAATTGATCAAAATGAAATTGCCAAATAATGGGTGAGACAGAACTCAACTGATGATTTCTCACAACCAAAGGAAGCTTCAGGTACTGGTACCAGGAATGGGTTTTATTCAATCGAGTTATTGGCCATAGGGGCCCCATGGGAACAACCAAACAACCCAGGCTGTTAACAAGGCTATTTCTTGCTCTGCACAAATTGAGAATAGGCCCTTTTTCTGAAGACAACACCGACATGCCTCATTGAACACGGAGAAGTCGAGCTTGTGCCTACTTAGAGCTGTCACCCCTGTGACTCGGACTAGTGTTCACTCTGCACACTAATGAAGGAAAAGTGTAAACACAGACCCCGCTACAAACTCTTCTGTCTACAATTATAACCCTCCTGCAAGATGTGCTAGTCCATAGTGGCACAAATCTTATGGGAGTAACCAACCAATGTGTGATTTAATTTAAGTCCCACTCCATGACATATAACCCATTCCTGACACTGCTTGGGTAACCAACAACCTAGGACCAGATAGGTCAGAGACCTAGGAAAAATCTAAATACTACCATTCTGCTAAAAGAACATATCAATAAAATGAGTCCTAATGACATTCAGCTTTACTCATAGTTCAGTGTCTTGCCCAGCCATCATCAAAGTTGCTCCCTCCTACAGTAGATGGGAGTAAATACATAGACCCACAGCTAGGCAGCATGTGGAGGGTGAGACCTTAGAATACTTCGTCATAAATGAAATGTCTCCATCAATTTCATCCCATCACAGCTCAAGGAATGTTGTGGAAGAGGAAGAGAAAAGATTGTAAGGACAAAAGGAAATGGAGAACACTAGAGAAACAAGGCCTTCTAAACACAGCCGGACTGATGCACAAATGAACTCACAAAGCCTGTGGCAGCATGTACAGAGCCTCCACATGCCTAGGCCACAAGAGAATCCAATGCTGAAATGAGAAGTAGAAACAAATGCCATCTCTAGCACAGAAGCTACCTCCAACTGTTAACCACTTGCAAATGAAAAATTAGTTCTCCCCAGCAGAGTCTCATTGGGGATACAAACCTCCCTAAAGCAGGCCTCATGCCCATCAGCAGATGGACAACACAGAAGGAACTCAGAGGCATCTTTGGAGGTTCTTTGTCTCATAATGTTTTGTCAGGGATTTTTTTTTAAGCTTACAGGTCCTTTGCATATATATTATGGTTTCCTGTTTTGTGTTTGTATGGAATAAGTGTCTGTATGAATGTGTGGGTTTCTGCATTTATATCTATTTCTTATGTTATTTTTAATATCTCTTTTTCTTCTGTTTGTTGGTTGGTTTTGTCCTATTCTGGTTTGTTTTGTTTTGTTGTATTATTCTTTAGATGCCTGTTTGTTTTCTAAAGAAAGACCGAAAGGTTGTGCATTTGGATGGGTAGGGAAGACGTAGGAGAGTTTGGGGAGAAGAAAGCATAATCAGAATATATTTATGAGTAAAATATATTTTCAATTATGCATATAATTCTGCAGCATTTTTAGAAGGATGGGGATATGAACACTGGGGGTTTTGCTGCTAGGTTGCAATGTACTGACCTGAGCAGCATAGGCTATAATGAGTTGAATAGCTGCCATACCCATACCAGTAATCCTGGAATGTGGTGTCTTGCTCTTTCTTGCTATGCTCCATACCAGCATTTCTAGGTTCCATGTGGGTCTTCTCATATCCAGGGAAAATCTTGCCTGGAAGTCCAATAAAATCTCCTTAGTCACTGGAGTCATCTTTCTCTCTGTTAATGGAAAATCAGTGATGACTAGATATGAGAAAGGAACCAACATCATGAAAGAAAAGTATTAGGACAATAAAAAAAAGTTGTCTCTGGAGAGCTCTGGGTCACTGAAGATGAAAAAAAAGATATTTTTAAATGCTAACACATCTCAAAGAGTTTGTGTTTTTGCGTAACATTACTAAAATAGAAGCACCAGAAATGGAAGGGACTGTTTGGTTCCATGTTGGATTCTGAATGATGATTGCCAATTTAAATTTTAAGCATAAGGAATGAAAAATGTAAGTATTGGAAAATATAGAAAAGTAACAGGAAGAAAGGAGGAAAGGAATGAAAAAGAAAAGAAAGAGAGGAAGAGGACAGGAAGGAAGAAGAGAATATGCTAGGATTTATAAGAGGCAGCAAAGGTGTAATGTTCACTCAACAACAGCCCGGGGCAAACTCCTTTAAGTAGAAGACAAGATGGCTAATAAATCATAAATTTTTCTGTAATTGACAGACCTGAAAATTCAACACAATGAATGTACAAGAAAACCATGAAATTATCCTTGAACTAGAAATTCTCAAGGAGTCTGCAGAGAAGGAAACTTGCAAATGAGAATATTCTAAAGCTTTTTGAGATTTTTTTTTAAAAAATCACTTGTAAAGGAATAGGAATGAGATTAGAGTCTTGGCTTCTCATCTACAGACTCTAGGAGAAAAAAACGAATAAAAAAATTTTAAGTTTGAAAGAAAATACTTTTAATCTAGAATTTTCTAGTCAGATAAATTGTTCATATGAAGAGATGTTGGAATAAACATATTTTAAGGATGAAAAAAACAGTTTCAATGCAATCTCTTCATAGCTCCTAATTGAAGAATTAACTGTAACAAAAAAAGTCTTTCTCTTTACCCAATAGAACAAAACTATGGTATATAGGAAATGGTTCCATCCCAGGATAATGATGAAAGAACGTTCTAGATTTACATACCAAGTTTCAAGGTCTAGGAATTTTGACCAGGAGATCTTCATGGCAATGAGAAGGACCAGTAAAAGATTTGGTGACTAATTTTTTTTTTACTAAATTAGATGTATTATAAACAAATGTAACAATTAGCATAAGAAAATGAGAAACAAAGAGAAAAGTAAAATTACTCAAGACACTTTGACCTACTTGTGATATAATGTGTGTACATGTAGAGGTCAGAGGACAAGCTCAAGTGTTGTTCCTCAGGCACTGTCTTCCTTTTCTTTTCCTCTTGTTTTCTTTTCAGTGGGGTCTGTCACTATCCTGGAACTTACCAAGTGGCCAGGTTGGTTAGCCCAAGGGAGCTGCTTATCTACCACCTCACTGATGGAATTCTAAGTGTTCCACCACGCACAATTTAATAAACAAATTTAATAAATAAAAACATTTATTCTGGGGGTCAATCTTAGATCTGCCTCATGCCTTCAAAACAATTTATGGACTTGGCTATGTCCCCAGACACCCCCCACCATTATTTTTAAGTGTTTGATGTGCTAAGAAAGCAGACTTGATTTGTTCTCAATGTTAGGACTGTTCTTCTGTAATGTCATAGATGATGCAACATCCCAAAGAAAGATTGTGATCTGTTTGTCTTGTCATTAGACAGTTTTCAGATGATCACATTGTGGCCTTTACCAAGTAAACACTGTCCATTAATTCCCAGCTCTGAGAACCATCCTGCACATAAAGTGGAAAGTATTGTTTAAAGCCATTGGACTGATTGGAACTCTCAAAAACAATGACAATTTACTAACCAAAGATAAGACTGAGAGATAATTAAGAAAATAGATGAGAGCAGGAAGGAGAGTGAAGTCAAGTACAGTCTTTAAATTTTATATCATGAAATCTGTCTAGTTAAAAAATAAATAAAAATAATCCACATGTAGTGATTCATGCCTGTAATCTCAGCACTTGAGGAGACAGAGGCAGGCAGATCTCTGCGCATTCGAAGCCAGCCTGGTCTAAAGAGTTTGAGTTAAGAACAGTCATGGAGACACAGAGAAACCCTACCCCCCAAAAAACAATAAAGTACCAGTGCTATGAAACACTGGCAAAAGGAGAATGGAGAAAAAAAATGAAGAAAGTCTTAATCTCTCACACATACTGCCTTAAGAATAGACATCAACATATGGAGAATCACTTTATAATGGAAAGAGACTCTCTTTTAGTCATGAATTGTTTTATAACAGTTTTTTAATGTGGATGGGGTAATATGCTAGCTTAAGCTTATCTGCATTGGAGTCATTTGGAACTAACAGGAAAAAGTTAAATTTGAAATCCAAAATATAAAATGCTTGGCAATAATCAAATCGAAGACCCAGATGTGAATCCACACACATATGGTCACTTGATTTTTGACAAAGACCCCAAATCTATTCAATGGAAAAAGGATAGCATCTTCAGCAAATGGTGCTGGTCTGAGTGGATGTCTATGTGTAAAAAAATGCAACTGGACCCATATTTGTTACCATGCACAAAACTCAAATCCAAGTGGATCAAAGATCTCAACATAAAACCAGAGACACTAAATCGGTTAGAAGAAAAAGTGGGGAAGAGCCTAGAATACATTGGCCCAGGAGACAACTTCCTGAACAGAACACCAACAGCCCAGGCCTTAATGTCAACAATTAATAAATGGGACCTCATGAGGCTGAGAAGCTTCTGTAAGGCTGGAGACACTGTCAACAGAACAAAGCAACAGCCTACAGGCTGGGAAAAGATCTTCACCAACCCTACATCTGACAAAGGTCTAATATCCAAAATATATAAAGAACTCAAGAAATTAAACACCACCAAACCAAATAACCCAATTGAGAAATAGGGTTCAGAAGTAAACAGAGAATTCTCAACAGAGGAATATTGAATGGCTGAAAAACACTTAAAGAAATGCTCAGCCTCCTTAGTCATCAGGAAAATGCAAATCAAAACAACTCTGAGATTCCATCTTACACCCATCAGAATGGCTAAGACCAAAAATTCAAGTGACACCACATGCTGGTGAGTATGTGGAGAGAGAAGAACACTCCTTCATTGCTGATGGGAATGCAAACTAGTACAGCCACTTTGGAAATCTATCTGGCGCTATCTCAGAAAACTGGGAATAAGGCTTCCTCAAGACCCAGCTGTTCAAATCCTTGGAATATACCCAGAAGATGCTCCAGCACACAACAAGAATATTTGCTCAACCATGTTCATAGCAGCCCTATTCATAATAGCCAGAACATGGAAACAGCCTTAGTGTCCCATAGTAGAAGAATGCATAAAGAAACTGTGGTACATTTACACTATGGAATACTATTCAGCTATTAAAAACAAGGAATTCCCAAAATTTGTGGACAAATGGATTGAACTAGAAATTATCATTTTGAGTGAGTTTACCCAGAAGGAGAAAGAGTCAAATGGTATATACTCACTTATATCTGGACACTAGCCCAAGGGGCATGACTCATGAAAGCCTTCACTTACCAGGAAAGTGGGACATGGGGTCCTGCTCAAACTATGGCACCAGCCAAGGGCAATACATGCAGTAAACTTTGAACCCCTGCCCAGGTCTAGCCAATGGACAGGACATTTCCACAGTTGAGTGGAGAGTGGGGTCTGACTTTCATACAAACTCTGGTGCCCCATATTTGACCACATCCCCTTGATGGGGAGGCCTGGTGGCACTCAGAGGAAGGATAGCAGGCTACCAAGAAGAGACTTGATACCCTATGAGCATATCCAGAGGCAAGAGGTCCCCCTCAGTCACAGTCATAGAGGAGGGGAGTAAGGGGAAAATGGGAGGATACAAAGGATGGGATAACAATTGAGATGTAATATGAATAAATTAATAAAATATATTAAATATAATAATAACAAAATGCTTGGTAATGTACTGCAAATTCTGAAATGTTTGTGCAGCCGGTTTCCCAAATAGTTATATATGCCAGTATGTGGGGTGGCATATATGTGGCACCTGTATGTAAGTGTAGGTATGCTTATATTTGTACACACATACAAAAACCAGGATAGAAAATTGAGTACCTTCTCAATCACTCCCCTCCACCTACTGTCTAGAGACAAGGTCTCTTACTGAATCTGTTCCTTGCCCTTGGCTAGGCTGGGTGGCCCGCAAGCTCTTGGGATTCGCTTATTTCTTTCACCAGTGCTACGGTTAGAGGCATGGACAGCTGTGTCCCATTTTTTTATACGAGTTCTGGAGACTCGATTACTCATACCTTTCGTGCCATCTCCCCAGCCTCATGATCTAGTTTTGATATAGGAGTCATAGATGAGTGCTTCTTCTACCATCTCTGCCATGTTAATCTGATTGGGAGAAACTTAAATACAATTGGGTAACGCATGTGAAAATGAAGTAGATATTCTTTCTATTTAGTTAATTTAGTTTCTACTGAAGAATGGCCTCTAATTAACTTCCAAATTTCAAATACACTTTAAATGAAATAACGGACTAATCCCTAATTAGGTAAATAATTTTACAGAGTGAAAGACACACTAAGTGTTGAGAAGATGTCTCTGAGCCTGGACTCCACCCTATGCAAATGTGCCTGTGAAGGACAGGGCTTTCTGTTAGGTCACTTTAGCAAGAGTGGAATTTCATTTCCACCACAGAATTTTTCTTTTTGCCTTAACCCATATGCTTTCCCTAAAAGCACATTTATCATCAAACATCATTTGCTGAAAACAGTGTTCTATATTCAAGTGCATATCAGTATGTACTGAGAAGGGAGCTAGCTGCCACGCTGTGTGTCTGGGCGACCTTTAGAGCCTTATTTCCTGGTGTAGAGGAGATAACTCTTAATAAAGCCAAAGCCCTCTCAATTGTTTAACTTTTTAAAATCAGAATGTCAAAGCTTTTAAGTATTTGAAATAAAAACTGGCTTTCCTAATAATGTGAAAGCTTCAACTTGACTCTGCTTTTAAAGCTCTAAAAGAAAAAGTCCAAAGACTTTCGTTTGAGTATAGAATTTCTAGCTGTTTTACTAATATGAATTGCAGACAGAAATTATCATTTTTACTACTGTAATATGAACTTCTGACAGGCTCTTTTGAAAATCTCTATTGAACTTGCTTCTGTGTCTTTCATATTAGCCAGAACCAAGGTTGATAATATTTTTTAAGTTTAATGTTTTTCCTAGTTTTAACAAATAAAGTAAAGTTAAATTTGATTTTTAAAAACATCTTGTCTAAAGTATTATCCAAATCACAAATTACATATGGTTTGTAAGGCAAAAATTTAATATAAAATTTTCCATATGCACAATTCTGTTCTTGCAGTCAAATATTATTACTACTAGAACCACTGGAAACTGGCTTGAAGTTTCAGATCAAAACTGTCCAGTGACATCATCCCTGTCAGCCAGGAAGGAGACACACACACTCTTAGAATTAAATATCTGCTCCAGATAGCGGCGGCCCCCACTAAAGTCTACTCTTGTCCTAGTAACTAGGCTCTGTCTTCAAGCACATTTGACTAAGTTTTCCCTAGTACCTCAGGTGAAATAAAAGAGCGTCATTCTTTCAGTCATGTATTAATTGACCCACTTTCCTTTCCACCGTGTGCCTGTTCTACTTGAAGCCCTTAGCCACCTTGTTAGGCTGTTGTGCAGGAACAAAATTTAAACTGTAGTCAGGAGGGAAGTGACGGGCACTCGTGCTAATTAACCACAGAACCCCGCGTCTCAGCTGTGGTTCCTAATCTCAGCCCTTTTAATGCTTGCAGGGCCAAAAGCTTACCACTCCCTTCACGCCTGAACCGCGACAGCTTCCTGGCAGACTTTGCCATTCTCCCGGACATGGCATTTGGCTGCTATCTGCTGCTCGTCCCTGTCTCGATCACAGAGGCAGACTCTATGAATATTTCTGATTTCTTGGATGTGCTAATTCCCATTCTGTCCATCTAAGCGACAAGCAATTAAACCAGCTTCCATCTGACGGGCATCCCGCCCTTTGCTTCCTTCCCCACAGCCTTTGCCTTGACTCAAATTCCTTTCATCTTTTCCCAGACAAAATTTAATCCTAAACACTCTTATTTACTTGTTTCTTTAATTAAAATGAAAACCAACCCTCTCAATCCATTTAAAATAACGACAACAAACAAACAAAAAACAAAAACAAAAACAAAACCCTCCTTCTACAATCAACACTG
The DNA here is from genome assembly GCA_907169655.1 of Acomys percivali. Taxonomy (NCBI): domain Eukaryota; kingdom Metazoa; phylum Chordata; class Mammalia; order Rodentia; family Muridae; genus Acomys; species Acomys percivali. The sequence continues at coordinate 29,533,362 of OU015743.1, forward strand.
AGAGTATGTAAATCCTAGTATGAATTTTTCCTAATAATACTCAAGTGAATATATAATTGAAACCGAACCACTACTGGCGTTAACCGTAGAGTATTACCAGCACCTCAGAAGCCACTCACAAATCGTTTTCTAATCACTTTGTCCAGAAGTCTCCACAGTCCTGATTGCTAACAACATACAGCCTATTTTCCTGATTTTTGAGCTACATGCAAATAAAAGCACAATATACATACTCTTTACCCACCTTAATGTTCATCGTCAAATCTGAGGGATCTGTTGATATTTTTGGATGTGGGTGCAGGCCATTTAATTCTGTTGCTCTGCAAGGTGTGATTGGCTAAGTATGGCACAATTTATCTGTGGTAATACTGGTTAATATTTGACTTGTTTCCAGCTTGGCTTGTTATGAAAAAAATGCTGGTACTAATAGCCATCTCCAAAATTCTGGTAAATCTGTACATTACTATATGTTGAGTAATGATTTGATATGATTGTTTTTGTAGGTTGTCTATATACTTAATTACTGATACCAAAAAGTTATCCTAAATAGTTGTTCTAAGTATTCATATGAGTCAAATACAAGAACACCTCTTTGGGTGCAAGCACTTGGTCTTGTCAGAATTTTAAGTCATCATCAGCATATGACAGGTCCAGTGGATTTTCTTCCTTGTCAACATTTAACATTTGAGGGTTACACCTATTGAGTCTCCAGGTGGAAGAATGTCACAGAACCAGAACCAAGGAATACATTTGTACATGCTCTGGTCTCCCCCTTTCCTAAAAAGTCATCAATATTCTATCACATAGGATCTACTGTGATGTCTTAGCCCATTTCCAGCTACCTCCCAAAACACCACCTTCTAAACCCTACAGTTGGATGACGTTTGCACCTTTCAGCATCTCACTGTGAGGATTAAGTTTCAGCACGAGTTTTGGAGAGGAGGAACACAGCTGAACCACCGCACAGCCCTCTCTACAAGCATCCACGTTGTTTCATGACTGAGCCAGACAAGAAGTGTTCATTAGACCAGGGTGGGGGTCTTCACACTATTTCCAGATAGGCATCTGTTATAAGTGAGCTGAGGGGTTTTGCTGTAATTTTTTAGAGGTGACAAAACTATAGGGCATTTCCAATGTTTAAAAAGCTGGGATGAAAAGAATAAATGGACACAGCAAATTTGAACTTATTGAAATGGAAAGCCAAGTTGGTGTCTGCTTGTATACTTGTATGCACATGTACTTGAATATGAATTTTTAAGGTATTCGAGGATCACATGTCCATATATCAGTTATCCATGTATTGTATACCTCCATATTATATTTACGCATGAATATGATTCATTCTTTAGATTTACATGTAGATTGCTGCAATACTGACTGTGGTACATAGTGACATAATTTTGTTATACTATGTTTTTAGTTTGGGGTTTTTTTCCTAATTTTTTATAATTTTGGTATATATTTTGTTTAAGTCTTGGGGAAGGCAACACAAATTCTTTTTTTTAATGGCATATTGGTGCATATAGGCTGTAAGAACAATTACATCAAAATTCCATAAACTAGGTAGCTCATGAGAGCCACTGCTTGTAAATCTAGCAGTTGTTGTGCCAATGATCAAGACCCCACAACTTTGGTGCTTGTGAAAGTCTGTTTCTGAATCATAGATCCTGCTTCTTGTGTCCTTAAACGTGGAAGGGGTAAAAATTGTCTCTCTGTCTCTTTTATAAGGAAAGTAATCTAATTATTGAGAGCTCATTTCTTAGGAACCAATTGTCATATTTAAAAGTTATGACTTGGACATGTGACCAAGAGGAACATTAGCATTGGAAGCGTAGCAATGATTTAGTATATTTCTATAAGAAACCAAAACCCCAAATATACTCATTGAGTCCTCAGGATACCATCATGATTGTTCAAAGTTTTAATTTTACTATTGGGGAGATCAAACATTTTTGTTGCCCTGTATTTGAAGAATAAGTCACAATCACATTTTGATTCCATTTAAGTGGTGACTATTAAGTGATCACTCCCAGAGCCTTAATAACATTTTTCAAAAGGAGATTAAGACTTTCTCCAGACTTTAAATCCTGCCAGAGTTCTCAGAGCTCAGCATTGCCGCACATGTCACAAGGGACGGTTACCGCTCCTTGTCTGGATTCATTCTGTATGTCTCGGCCTCTGTTGGTCTCTGTCTCTCTCTTTGTGTGTCTCTCTGTCTCTGTTAGTCTCTGTTCCTCTTTCTTTTCCTGTGTCTCTGTCTCTGTCTCTCTGTCTCTGTCTCTGTGTGTGTGTGTGTGTGTATGTATGTGTGTGTGTGTGTGTGTGTGTGTGTGTGTGTGTCGGCCTCTGTCTATCTGCCTCTCTCTTTCTCCTCCCATTCCTGTCTTTTCTTCTCTCTGTGGATACATATACACATGCATGTGAGCATGCCCACGATGGAGGTGGGAGGAGCGACCTTAATCCTCTCTAACAGATTTTACTTCTTTATTGGCCATTGCTTACAGGATTTAGTGTCCTCTGAAAATCTGCTTGTATGTGTTCAGGTTTTTGTGTTTTGTTTGTTTGCTTGCTTGCTTGTTTGTTTTGATATTTTAAAGTCCTGGTAAATTTATGTGGGTTTTTTCCTCATTTATTTAGGTTTTGCCCTCACATGTCACCATATAAACTATTTCATTCCTTTAGTTTACATTCTATGTTTATGATAATTGTTTAATGTTAATGTGTATTTTTATTTTGTTATTGAATTAGTTTTCAATTATTTCTGGAAACATTGACAGAAAACCTTTAATGATACACATAGATGCTGTTGTATCATGGAGATGACGCTAGCCTTCCTCTGCATATAGACATTCGTGTGTGTGCTAGGACCCTCTACTCCCCTTTGTTCCCCGTTACGATCCCACTAGTACACCTCACATATGACTGCCTTCCTCCCAGCATTTCCTCTGCTGTGAGCTGAGGTGTCCCAGGGAATCCTTTAGCATCATGTTGTTACGTATGGGTAATGATATCAGTATTGATTCGATCTGCCAATGTTTCATTATTACACAGAACAGCAGGCAACTGCAGGCAAGAATGATGGAAATAACTCTTCCGAAAGACTAAAAATTAAGCTGATTAATACATTTCAAAACTTAACAGTAATTACATATGAAATTACTGATGAAAAACTCAACTCTGATTTCATTCCCTAAATCCTCTAAAAGGAAAAATCTGGATAATAAATTTCCTAAAGCCTAACTACTATGCTCAGATAATAATCAAGTTTGTTTTTTAAAAAGACAAATTTTTTAAACCTGCAATTTAGGGCTTAAAGTGTAGAATGATGTGGTATATAGATCAGTCTGGAAGAGATACAGCAACCCTTGATGAGGGGCTCAGCAAACCGGTATATTTCTTCAAGAGAGGTCAGCAGATCAGGCCGTCTCTTTATGAGTTAGGCCCTGTGCTTCCTAGATAACAATCCCCCAACAAAAGAGCCCAGTCAGTTAAGGACTAAATGCTAATAAGAAGAGTTGAGTCAACCAGGAATAAAAGATGTGATTGCATAAAGATGTTCCACTTCCTCAGAGCTCTAAGATATTTATGCTTCCTCTGAATCTCAATTCTCTTTTAATCAAATGAAAGTCAACAAGTTATTTATGTGGCCAGGGATGACCTGTAATTGCAGTTATTATCATATAAAATAGATCAAAGCCCCTGATTTCCAATATGCTTCTGTTACATCTGTATTAGTATGTTAGCATTCCTCTTTGCTATGATTGAATTATGTTAATGAGAAATATGTGTGTAAAAATTATCTCCATTGGTGATAATATTTATTCATTCATGTCACTTAAGGAAAAAAACACTCACTTTCCTATGGAGTAAAAATGTCAAATATATTTTCCATCCTGTTTAACAAAGTCAGAAATTATGAGAAAAATAAATAAGAAATATTGTCCCCAGGTGGTTTTGCTTACAAGTGCTTCCAGCTTACTTTTGTAAATCAGTTCATTTGTTATAATTTATCAATATTCTTTGTAAAGGACCTGTGGTGTTGCCCCAAATAAAATAATACATAATACTAATCAATCTATTACATTTGAAATGCATGTTTTTCTTTCACTATTCTTTGAGTACACAAGCAGCCCCACCTCAATAACTTCTTACTTCCTTTTAACTCCGAAGTTAATACTTTCTTTTTATTCTCTTGTTACCTATTCTGGAAATTTCAATATAGATAGTCACCATAAAGATAATGTGTGGAAACTCTCTCTCTCAGAACAGTGAAACAATTTGACTCAAGCTATTTCTTTAAATTTCAGCTATACTTATGTAACTCAACATTTTATTCTTGTTTTCTAATTACAAATCATGTTAAATGCTGAATATCTGTACTATGAAAGTCTTAGGTCTCATGGTTACTTGTCCTATCTCATGCCACCCTAATGTAAACAACCTTATTTTGGAAACTATTCTGGATGTTCGGTCTGTCCTTGGTCACTGTTTATCTCTAGTGTCCTCATAATGTCTATTCTTGAAAGAGATCCCACCTAGTTTCTATTGAGTCCATCAAAAGTCAAGTTTTCCTCACTGTGAAGGAGCACAAAGACCCCCTGGGCACACTCAGTGATACCGTTACATACAGATCTTTGATTGTTCCTTGTTTGTGGCTTCTGCTTCAGAATGAATCCCCATGCCTCTAACATAGCATACACTTCTCAGTAAACCACACAGTACATTTTAAAGTATTTTTGACAGAGCCTATAAAATATTGTTGCATGTTTTGTGCAGAATGGATTCTCTGCACACTTGATCTATTATGTCATCACAAGCAGTTATAGGACATGCTTCTGATGTCAACAACTTAGTCACAGTGTCACTGCCATTCACACGAACTTGCAGAGATAATCTTACCTAGCTTCAGTTCTGGTTCGTTACTCTGCAACTTCATTCATGATGGAAAATCTATAAAGACTAGGGATTATGGGAGTCAAGTGTTTGGCATAAGATGATAAGACAACAAAGGCAGGATGAGTTCAGAACTTGTCGGGCTGAACAGTTGCCCCCATTGGTAGGTACATTTCCCTTTGTCATGTACGTTGTTTCATGTTGTTACAATAAGCATTGCCGTTAAATACAGAATCACCTTTGACTTCGTAAGAAGATGCCAATTCATATCAGTTTGCTGCAATTTTCTCATAATGACTCTTTTTTCCATACTAGTTTGAGTAGAAAATATAAATTATCAGAGGTAGATTATATTCCAAGTCCTATGGGGAAATTGTTTTATTATCCTTGTTTTATGGATCATAATATCAGCTTTAGTAGTAATGGTATTAAGAATGTAAAGACTAATAGTGTATTAGGTGTCAAACCCTGTTCAGTTTTCCATATATCAAATTATGTCATCATCGCCACCGCTTCAATAGTAAGGACAGCTCCCATCTCCATTTTATGAATGAGCAAATAAGCCCAGAGATGCTTATGTTAAGTTCTCAAGTTCTCACAAGTAATGAATGGTGAATGAGAAAACAGCAACAAATGCATGCCTGTGGCTTCAGAATACCCCGAAAGAACATTTTAGCAGCAGCAGCAGCAGCAGCAACACACACACACACACACACACACACACACACACACACATTTCAAAGAGCATTTAATTCTCATGATCATCTATATTCCGTGTTTCTACATCAACTGCAGATGAACTATTAACTTTAAAATTGGTTGCTCCAGGCTTCTATTTACACACTTAATAGAAGATATAGCAAAAGGACACAGGCCTAAGTTAAGTTTGATAGAATTTCCAAGAGACGTGAATACCCAGAGAATAGGAATATATCCCTACACCCTATATATCATTAAAAATTAATTAAATGTATTAAGGGAAATGTAGTGTCAATTTACTCTAATTGAGAAAAATTTGAGATAAATTGTTGAAATCAGACGTAAGTGAAGAAAGTATGGTCTGCGTAATTTGCAGGAGACTTGTTTGGCCACCAAGGACCCCTTGTTAATGAGCTCAAACTTGGTTAATATCCGTGAGAGGTGAGTAGAGAGACTGGGTCTACAGTTGATTGATTAATGAGCACTGTCTGAATGTAGATTGCTCTCTGGTGCTCTACAGCACATAGAAATTCTCTCACCTCCACTTGCCGAATAGAAATTAATAATCAACTCTACCCAGTTACCTTCTTCCAGACACAAGTTGCCACTGTTGTGTCAATTCTCTGGACAAGACATAAAAGGATAACTGTCCAAACATGAAAATAATTACACAGTTTGGTATCATTACTCATTTCCCCCTAATGGACCTACCAGACAAATACCAGATGCATTCTGAATTTTTAAGAAACAAATATGAATTAATATTTTTTCTGTTATTTGTGTTCCATTCTTTTTAAAATATATTTTATTAATTTATTCATATTACATCTCAGTTGTTATCTCATCCCTTGTATCCTCCTATTCCTCCCTCCCTCCCATTTTCCCCTTAGTCCCCTCCCCTATGACTGTGACTGAGGGGGACCTCTTCCCCCTGTATATGCTCATAGGGTATCAAGTCTCTTCTTAGTAGCCTGCTATCTTTCCTCTGAGTGTCACTAGGCCTCTCCATCCAGGGGATGTGGTCAAATATGGGGCACTAGAGTTCGTGTGAAAGTCAGACCGCACTCTCCACTCAACTGTGGAGAATGTCCTGTCCGTTGGCTAGATCTGGGTAGGGCTTTGAAGTTTACTGCATGTATTGTCTTTGGCTGGTGCCACAGCTTGAGCAGGACCCCTGGGCCCAGATCCGCCCATCATAATGTTCTTCTTGTAAGTTTCTAGGACCCTCTGGATCCTTCTAGTTCCCCATTCTCCCATGCTTCTCTCACCTAGAGTCCTGAATTAATATTTTTATAGTGTTAAGTTAAATGGGGAAATTCTTTCGAATAGGGGAAGCAAACATTTTAGTCATTATTGGTCAATAAATTCAAATCCTTTTCTTCTAATAGCTATGTTCTTGATCTAATGAAATATTATTACTGCGCAAGTGATTAGGATACCAATAATTACATTATTTAGAAATATAATTATAGATTAACATACATATTTTCCTTTAAATTATTTTATTTTTAGTGTTAAGCAGCTTTATTTACAGTGCTTATAGTCCCTAAAAGTGATTGCTTAACTGTCCATGTCAAAGTAGAGCAATAACAACAAAAACACATTCACGTGCTATAGTTGAATCCTGTCCTCTTTTCCAAAAACATCTTCCAAGTGGCTACCAAGTCATTAGCAAACCATAAAGATAGACAATTTTCTAGAAAAAGCCAGGAAAAAAACAGAAATGGAGATTAAAAAGCTACAGTTATCATCTCAAACACTGTTGTTTAAAATAAAGAGTGAGGGTAAGAAGCCCAATGCCAACAGGTAAAGAGAAAAGACTGGAAAGAATTCAGAAGGTTAGGGCAAGAACCATGGTGTGCTTCATAGGCTCAAAAAACTTGATTTGAAGACTCTCTTAGGTACTTTCCTGTTCCAGCAAAGGAAATCAAAACACACAAGGCTGGAATTGACTGGACAGGGATTTTGATTGAAAGAAAGTGAGCAAGGTGTGGTGATGAGATCAGGTTTCCAGTTCGATTTCCATGAGGAAATGACTGTCTCCAGATGGAAGGAGTCGTGTATAGGGTGCTCCAACAGGAGGGCTCAAAGGGATGTTTCCTAGACATGGGTTCACACGTTTAGACTTGACTCCTATCCTTACCTAAAGCTAAATGAAGAAAGTAAAAATTTTAAACTTCCCTCAGTTTGGGGACATATTACAAAATTTAATATCCTATGGTTTTCTTTTTCTGAACCTTTGGATTGTAATTTCCCAGTTCATATTACATGGAAAATGTATGAATGTGCCTCAGTCAGCAGCAGCAACAAAAGGTACAGACTTTGTCCTCTGTTGTTCTCTACTAAGAGTGAACTTTGCAGTTATAAAATATATTATAATTATAAATATTGAAAGTGAAATTATTAGAATGGCTTGTAGGCTATTGTCTTGAGTACTGCTACAATGGTTTTCTTTCAACAAAAATGCTAAGAATGCAGTTGTTCAGGCCACTAGCCTGGATGTCTCAGCAGTCCCAAAGCACATGCTGGACTTGCAGGGAATTTATTGAGAGTTGCTGGTCTAGGTTGGACTGACATAGAAGTAGGTTCTAATACCAATGAAGGACTTTGTTAACAATGGCATAGATGGAATTAGCAGTGAGAATAAAGAGAAACAGGCAAAAAAATCTTCCATGTTCTTTTATGTGGATGCCACCAGAAAGTGTGGCCCAAATTTCAAATTTAAGGTGAGTCTTGCCACCCAAAAAGGATGCAGTTGGGAAAGTCTCTCTCAGATATGTCCAGCTGCTTGGGTTTCAGTTGATTTCAGAAGTAGTCAAGTTGACAACCCAGATCAGCCTTCACAGGCAGAATAAATAAACTGATAAAATATGTCGCTTTCACACTCCATTTGTCAAATCAAGCAAGTCATGTAGCTATTCACAGGTTTATCAGAGTGCAAATGTGTTTTTCCCCATTCCTTAGAGGAGCCAACACCAGCCTTATGGCTAAACTACATTGTAGGGTGATGTATAAATAATTAGAAAGGAAAGTAGGAATTTTGTACTCTGCAATCTTTCATACAGAGAAAATTCAGAAAAATAGTAGATGATGCTTGCGTAACTCTGTCTGGACTTATTAACAAATGACTGAGAACACAAATGAGTATCTATCTATTCTCTGGATAAACAGATTTTTACAGAAAGTGTGTGACTTCACATGAGACCTCATTTCTTCATTTTCCCCCAGAAGAGAGTCTGGTTGTCCCTCACCTTTCTCCAGTCCTCATAGCTTAGTACTTTCCCATTGTTTTCTCTTTACAGTTGGTAGTAAATAAAGAATTACATAATGAATATGGTTAAGAACTGCACTTTAATGAGATAGCTATAAAAAATGTCCACTCCATAGCCCCTCGTGCATGGCAACCTGCCAAGCACTGTCCTAAGTGCACAGAGAAAACACCAGAAAACTCGATGTAGTTAGTACCTAATCTTAAGCATCTTGTCATTTTATTGGGAAGGTAAAATACAAATACAAGTAGTTACAACCCAGGCACCAGCATGATAGATGCTCAGTAAGAAATAGGTAAAAAAAAAAATCTTAATGTGAATGGGAGCCACTTGCCTATGAAAACACGTGCGCAGAGATGTGGAGACATTTAGTATTCCCCCATCTTTCTTACTGGTAGTCCTATGCATCGTTCAAGTTCCATCCTCCTTCCCTGTCTTCCATCTGTTGCATTTTCCCATCAAGACCCTTAGTTTCATCCTGTCCCACTTCTCCACAGTCAGGCTTATCTTTTCTGGCCTCTCTCCCATTGTCTTCATTTCTATTTTTCTGATGATGGCTTTTCTTCAGTTTTAATCCTCACCATAAATAACTCTTTTCCTTAACATGTCTATATTTCATTTTCTTTATATTTGGCAAGCATCTTGAAATAGAAATCTCAGAATATCCCCCTGAGATTTCTGAGTTATCACTATAATCTGCCTCTGGCATCACTGCATCAAAAGTGCGCTCTTGGATAGCAGACGACCTAAAGAGGCTGCTAAGAGGCTGTATCCAATTATTGATATTACAACCCCATCCCCGTCTGTAACTGTTGACTACTCCATCTTTCCTTAAGTAAACTCCTCTCTCATTCAAAGGCATATTCTCTAGTCTCAGTATGCATAGTTTATTTATTTTTGATACTTATTATTGACAGTGCTAGAAATCAAAACAAGAGCTTTATACAGATAGGCAAGTGCTTTACCACTCTGAAACACCCTCCACCCAATTTAAAAACCCCATCTCCATGTTTTCTGGTCCTATTGAAAGGTGGGTAAACCCCACAGGCATGCAGTTTCATTCATACCATGAGAATATCTTACATGTACTTACAACATACTAGGTTGATAAATGATACAAATCTATCCTTTCTATGTTATTCACTAATTTTAATTTGGCTAATGAGTTAATCTTTCCTTCTGACTGAGAAACCCAGAGCCTTAGAGGACACTCCTACCTTCATACCATGAGACCTGATGCATCACTGTGGGATTTTACTTTTTCATTCTATTGAATCATCTCTCAATTATTTTCACTTTTTTTATTCCATCCTACTATTCTATCTATGGTTATCTATGGTGTCTGAAAAACACTTGTGTCTATGTAAATATTTGCTGAGTAGGTTCACTACGTGCTGACTTTGGATGTCATTACCTCTCTGTCTCATTTGCATCTTTCATTCTACTTGGACAAATTGTTCAAATCACATTTTTCTATGAGGCCTGCTTTCCTTCAAATGAAAAGGTCGTTCCTCACTTGTGCTCACTGAGTATTCGTTAATAAGTCTTTCAGAGCAAGGCTGGCATGGCATTTATATTACACTGGTGGTCCTATTTCTTGTCGTATTTGTTTTTCATTGAACACTGAGCATCTTGTTAAAGAGCACCAGAAAGTTATTTCTCTTTGGTCCTTTCACCATCTATATGATACAGTGAGGATTTTGTGCATGGCTGGATGTTTGGATGGACAAGAGTTTACTGAAATCTTCATATAAGAGACAGCATTTAAGAGAGAAGCTATAGAGACAGATTCTGTCATGACATGCGAATAGGATGCTATTGAGCTAGATGTATTTTTGAACAGCTTCAAAATACTAACTATGGAGAAAGAATTTGTAGGAAATAAATTTGGGGTGGTAAATGAGAGAGAATTTTGGGGTGCACTGAATGCTAGGCAAGTGTGCTCTCTCCCTGCTTCTGAGAAGAGGTGAGCTATGTACAATTTGGTCACAATGAGGGGCAGTATAGTTATGTGTATAACTTTGGATGATTACTATAATATCAGCGTGCCTTAGAAGGTAGACTGTAGGCTGCAGAATCTCCTGGGAAATCCTAGAACATTTAGGAAAACAAACAAACAAACCTGTGTGAAATGGACCAAAAGGAAAAGAGATGATCTACTAGAGTGCCATCCAAATAACTGAGAAAAGTGACCGTTAGGGAGAGAGACAATAACTGAGGTTGCAAGCCTGCGAGAGAGGAAGCTCCTGCCTTCAACTGAGGCAGAGAGTACAAGAGGAAGCATGGGCTTATAGGAGAAGATTATGAATTCAGTTTTGGATACAGTGAGTTTGAAAGCAAATATGAATTTGTGCTTGAAAATTAGTGTTTTGTATCAGGAATGCTTCCCTGTGTCTCAAACCGTTGTGATGTGATAAGACATTCAAGACTGTATCCTTCTGCTATTAGTGGACACTAACGAATGATGATCCAACAGTTGGAACATAAAGCCCCACTCCTAACTAACCAAAATTATAATAAGACCTATAAAATCTAACCTTATGAATTTTAAGTAGAAAGTCCACACTTTTGCTAGCACTAAGTAAATGAAAAATGTTAGCCTATCCAAATTTATTAAAATCATTAACTTTTTACAATATTTCCACTAAAAAATATGAAGATGACTGATGCATCTTTCCTATTTTTTTCTATCCTTTGAAATATATGATTATTATTCCCTGTTGTGAAGAATGTCATTCAAAAGTAGAATAGTAGGAGAGATGACATCTTTATTATTCTGTCATATAAAGCCAGTTCTTTGCTTCTTCAAACTCTATTTCTTTCCAAAAGTAACAATTGGATGTATTAGATTATCAAATTCTAACTAGCCTTGCTAAACCACCAATAAATTTGTCCTTACAACTGAAAATAAAACAAATTCTATAAATGCATACCTAGAACAATAGGAAAAGTTGGCCAATGGGGCAACAGTTTTTGTCAGGAATTTTTAAAAGACCCTTGCATCATCTACAGATCACTACTGGGGTTTTGACATTTGTCATCTAGTAGATGGATAGTTTCTGCCAAGCTTTTCTCCTACTGAACTTCGATGTGGCCTACTTTTGTAAATCATTATTATAACCAGATGTATCCACAGCTTAACTTTGTACATACTTGTTAAATTATATATAATATAGCCCCATTGTAAAGTATGCATACTATATATAATCCTTATGGCATATGTATGTCATACATAAGATATATAGCACACATATCAAATTAGTTACTTTTATGGATCCTGTAACAAAATACCTGAGCAGGGGAGAAGTTAAGGGAAGAAGAGCTTATTTTTGCTCAAAACTCCGGGAGTTGCAGTCTGCCTTGATGTGACAGATTTGGTTTCAGAAGCTTGTGGTATCTGGTCACGTTACTTCATCAGTCTGAAGGCAGAGAAATAATGATGGTACTCAGCTCCTTTTCCTTAGTTCAGAACATCAACCCATAGGATGACACTTCCTAAACTCAGCATGTTTAACTCAACAGAGTTGAGTTAAACCTTCCTGAAATTTTGAGTTAAGATTAGCCTCTGTACGTATAAAATACAGAAATGAGAATTTCATTGACGAACTCAGGAAATATTGGGATAAATGTCAAAGTCAGATGTCTCCATTATATCTTTCATGAGTTGAATCTTTGAGTTACCATGATATTTACCAGAGTATGGTTTGAATGCTGCTCCAACAAGCTTGCAGCCACTGGAAGGGAACAGTCAGAGCAAAGACTAGGGCTGGGTAAATGCTCAAAAGGAGAAGTCATGTGACTACAAGCCAACAGCACATCTCTCGCCAACTGCTGTTTGAGTGCATGAAGTTGCTGAGCAATGTAATTAAAAAATCTGCATTTGTTAGTGTGAATGTTGCCCCTAAGCAGTTACCCTGTGACAACCCAAAGTCTTCTGGGGGCACTCAGATTAAAAGCCCAAATCCCAAACCCAGTCGATGGAAGGTGATAAAAGAAAACTAATCCATCATTTATTGCCTAGATCCTTTTCCCAATTGCTTTGTTTTGGTCTGTGCTCTGAGACAGTTTCTGCTGGAGATAAGTTGTACAGGATGAGAAAGTATCAGGCAATCCTGTTGGATTACAATGTGATGGCGGTGAATTCAACCTGTGCCATCCTAGTGCCTTTGTACAGAGAAGGCTAAGAATCAGGCAGAAGATATCACTTAAAAATAACTCCCACAACTTCATAAAGATTCATATAAATTATCACAAAGCAAGCAAGCTAAAGTTGCCTATGGTTACATAACTCATTCTCTGGGAAAACCCATGCTTTCGTTACCTCTCATGCATGCCTGAAAGATATTTATTTAACATGAAGGGTTTTTTAACATGAAGAAATTTTTGAATTCTACATTAAACTCAACTAACTCTAATTATCCTATAAGTAATGACTATTTTTTGCAGATTATTTTCCTTGAAATGGCAGGTAAAACAACAACAAAGGGATTCTGTGATGGGGAGCTGGAAGTAATAATTCCACAGGGAAGAAAAGGGGACATTTCCTGTAACCCAAAGATGCTCCATCCAGGTATTTAGACTGAACTCTGTGGCACTTAAATAAATGTGTTGACTCTCAACACACTTTGCTATTACATAAACAAATGATGTTGTTGTCATCTATGAGTGCAACCCACATTCCTTTCTAGAATTCTTTTCCCTACAACTCATTCCAGTGTGACAAGTTACCTTCTACATATAATTTGTTTCAATCAGTTGCATTTTTTTCTTCAAGAAATCATGCTACCGATTAGTTCACTTTTTTATTCCATCAGTTCTTGTGTCTTCCCATAAAGCATGCCATTCTGAACATCTGTATACATTTCTTTCTGGTTCTCTGACCTGTCTATTGAAGTCCACTGTGACATAAATATATGGTAGAAAACTTGTGTTTGGATGTAGCAGAAAGAAAAATAATCTCTTTCAAAAGATAGAGATATCACCTCTGTCAGCAACACTGGAAGTTGGGATATTTTCTTTTCTTCAAGCCACTTGGTTAAAACTAGACTAAAGAAGTCTCGGGCTGGAAAGCAGAGCTTCTGCCTGTACTCCTTTAACCCCACCCTCACCAGCCATTGCTGTGCCACTCCCCCCACAGTGAGAACACTGGGTTCCTACTTCATAGTTATCCTCTTTCCTCCATCACCATCACACTGAGAGGAATATACTTGATTCATTAATTTTCACAGTGTTTTGTTCCCTGGGTCCCAACAGCAAAATTAGAAATGAACTCAGGTCTTTGTAATACACTGAAACCTTCATCAGTCTGAGAGCTGAAATTCTGAAACTCCCATCTCTAGCTATATCTTGGCTTTCCAATTTTCCATCACCCCTGCTCTCCCTAGCCTGTTCATCTGGAGGAGCCTTCCCTTAATCGCTCTCTACTCACACAGTTCATCTTCCCTTTGGGACTGACTTCTCCTATAACAGCATCCCATGGACACTAATTCACATGTTGTTTCTTATGCCCTGAGGCCAATCAAGTCATTTGTCTCTGGCACCTGTCTTGTCAGCCTCCAGTGAGGACCAACCTCAGAGCCATCTCAATGTGTAGATTGTATATAAAGAAAATGAAAAATAAGATGCTTGGGGTTCTAATGTGGACTAGAATCTTGTTCTTACACCCACTAGTTTCATGATGTTGAAGGTTTCACTTTTCTCATCTTGAAAATGAAACTGACTTTTCCTGTCATTCTTTAGGGTCTTAATGAAAATTGCATGATGTAAATATGCTGCCTCAGAGCCTCCAAGCTGAAGTCGGCTTTCTCCTCACCCCTCCTCCACTTAAGATGCATGATTTATCTGCTTTTTAGCTCATCTCAGTATTGTCCTTGGCTAGTTTTAGTTTCATTCCACACAATAATTTCTTTCTTTCTTTCTTTCTTTCTTTCTTTCTTTTTTTTTTTTTTTATTTTTTTTTACGACATGTCTTACGTTTGGTTCCTGATTCTCAACGAATGAAAAGTTTTCTTATATTTTTATACTCAAGAGAGTATAAATCATACAACAGCTATTTTCTTCAGTTTCTTTTTGAAACTTATTTAAATATAAGTAGTCTCTTAAATTCTAATATCCCCAGTGAATATGCAAATATTACTGAACACTATTTTCCATATAAATTTCTTATACATAAATTCCTGTGATAAAATTTAGTTTATGAATTAGGTTCAGTAAGAGATTAAAAACAATAATTAAATTGAGTAATTATAACAATACTGTCAGAAATTATTTAGATGTGATCTCTTGCAGTTGCACTATAAATTCCATTTTGTCTGGTGATGTAATGATTCAGAGAAATGGGGAGACATTATCCAAAGAATTTTCTATTGTGAGATACATTGATCTTTATTTAAGGGTTTAGTTTTCTAGAAAAATCAAATGCATTATCATCTGAAAGTAATAACAATGGGAAGCTTCTGAGGGATGAACAAGAGAACTCAGACCTCAAGAACATCTTCCCTTCCAGGTATAAACTTTACAAGCCTCTTTGTAGCTCAATGTTTCATTTCTAACTTTGTGATCTCATCTACTATCAAGGCACAGGCTTCCTTTAGGGCTGTACAGAGTCATCTTCAGGATAACCAGTCATCTTCACCATCAGGTTTAACAAGCTAGAGTATACTATTGCTATAGTAACTCATTATGTCTGACTGAGGTCCCCAAAATGCAGAATAACTCTAATGATGCTCCTCGTTGGGGGTTTTCAGGGGAATTGGTCATTCCCATGCCATAACAGTCACTCTGCTGAAGGACACACCTGTTACCTACTGGAAGCTGTCATATGTAAGAGAAATAAACTAATATAAGTCAACAATATAGAGCATGGCATATGTGGCTATAGTGTATAGCTTATTATTAGAACCTCCTGTCTTCTCTTAGGATGAGATGTACCTTTGTCTCACAGTTCTTTCCTATGCATTGTCTTCTATTTGTGTCAGTTAATAGATGCATACATAAATCAGATATGAATGGGTTCTCCACACACTGGATTTGAAATGTGAGAATCATAAAGCTCATTATGGACCTTAATTCTATACTGGTTAAAATGTATTTCTATAATAGAAATGGTGTGAGCAGTATACAGTTTCAGCTATTTAGTTTCCATGCAACTAATGGGACAAACTGTGCTCTCAGCTCTCCTTGGAGTATAGTGACAGCATAAGCAGCTATCACAATCATCTGGGCTTCACAGTTCAGCAAGCCCAGACTTCCTTTCCTAAAACCAACAGAAAGGTTAAACTGTGTGTAATAATGGATGTAACAAATGCTTGAAGTTAAAAGTAAAAATCAAGTAATTTTTCTGTTTAATGAGACTTGAAATGCACCTCTGAAAATTGTTAAAAATGAAAAAAATGCCACCCTTGTGGTAAGGAGTGTGAGATGGGAGTCAAGGTCAGCACAAAAGTATTTTCTCTGTATTATTTATCCACAGAGTCAGAGATTCATGTAGATTTCAGAGACTTGGTCCAGAAGATTGCAATCTACAGCAGCAGAAGAATATGTTGTTCTGCCTAAAGTATTTTCTATATCAAAACTCCTAGTTAAAAGGAATAAGAAAGCTGGGCATGGAGTGCATGCCTTTAATCCCAGCACTGGGAAGGCAGAGGCAGGTGGATCTGTGTGAGTTTGAGGCCAGTCTAGTTTACAAAGTGAGTTCTAGGACAGCCATGACTACACAGACCATGTTGAAAAAAGGGGGAGTAAAGGAAACAGAATCTATCTTTCTACCTATCTCTATCTCTCTGTCTCTCTATTTGTCTATCTATCTATCCATCTATCTATCTTCAATAGGAGAGGATGTGCCTAGTCTTACAGCAACTTGATATGCCAGGCCTGGTTATGTAATTAATTAACTACTTAAAGAATATTTTGAAGATGTCAATCTAAATAACACCATCTTAATAACGAGAAATAATTACTCCATAAAAAACTATTTTCTTAAAAAAACTAACACTACTGAGGAATTTGGACAGTGTTATTTACTTTTAAAATGCATTTAAAATGTTACTTTCTCATATTCAACAGGTATTATGAAGGTAATAGGGAAATACTGTGTGCCAAAAAAAAGGAAAAAAAAAGTTCAGGATTTCATTTCCTATTTGTGGTATTATTGATCACAACAGATGTGGCCACAAAGCAGTGAAGCTGATTACAAGACCCACACATTGTCTGCTTCCAGCACAGATCTTCCTCTGAGAACAATACCAAATCAAGGGTATTCATATAGAATCAAACTTAACAAATTATCTATTGACTTTGAAGAGAGAAATATTCAAAATTGTTGTAAAGACGTGACCTAAAAGGCTCAACTATTAATTATCATACTAAAATAATAGCCCTTATATGCAAATTCTGAAGTTCTGGTTGGCTGTTCGATATGAGGGGCAGACTTTGCTGACAGGAGTGCAGAACTGAGAGGGAGGTTTTTTTTTTTTTTTTCCTTCTCGAAGGACAGGCAGAGAGAAAGTGGACAATTTACTACTTTTGCTTCACATTTTAAAAAATCTCTTGCCAATGATGAATGAAAATAAATGGATGTCAGATTTTACTTTCTCATCACAGTGGTTTCATTAATCATCATTATAATCAAAGAATACAAAATTGTTCCTTCATTTATTAGCTCTCCTTTGAGCATCTACTGTGCACAAAAACTAAACCGTGTTCTAGGGTTTTGGAGGCAAGTAAAAGAGATGCGGTTTTGCCCTTAGGCTTGTCAGTCAAGTAGGAGGCAAAAACAAGAACAATTAGACTATTTCAGTATAAATGGGGAAGAGAAGGAGAAAGAAGGGAGAGCTGGAAGAGGCACAAATGTAGACCACGGACAGGCTAGCAAGGGAGCTACTGTGTCCCTTGTGTTAAAGAATGTGTGTTTTCGGGTATGTTCCAAGGAATGGATTAGCTGGGTCTTGAGGTAGCCCTATCTATTCCCAATTTTCTGAGAAAGCACCAGATTGATTTCCAAAGTGGTTGTACAAGTTTGCACTCCCACCAGCAATGAAGGAGTGTTCCTCTTTCTCCACATCATCATCAGCATGTGTTCTCACATGAGGTATTGATCTTAACCATTCTGATGGGTGTAAGATGGAATCTGAGAGTCATTTTGATTTGCATTTTTCTGATGACTAAGGAAGTTGAGAATTTCTATAGACAGCACGTTCTCCATAGTTGTGTGGAGAGTGGGGACTGACTCTGACGTGAAATCTGGTGCCCCCTATTTGAACATTTCCTCTTGGGGAGGCCTGGTGGCACTCAGAGGAAGGGAAAGCAGACTACCAGGATGAGACCTGAGAGGCTGTGATCAGTGGGGGAGAATGTCCCCTTCTGCCTAGAGGAGGGGAATAGGGAGAAGAGGGAGGGAGAGGGAACAGGAAGATACAGGTGAGGGGATAACAATTGGGATGTAACCTGAATAAATTATTTAAAAAATAAAAATTAAAAAATGGAAAAAAAAAGAAATTGTGTTTTATCTCCTGGACAGTTATACACACTGCTTTTAGACTAACTATTTTATATGAATTTCCAGAACTGTGATGTGCCAGGAAGGGAATCTGGAAATAAACCTAAAGATCTGTAGTGTGATACTCGTCACACCAATTCTAAAGTTAAACAAATTTGCTTAAAACCTTTTTGGCAGAGTCTGATCAGTACCAAGAAAGGAAACTGATTGTGCATCGATCAAGATGGCAAGGCGGAGGCGCCACCAGCATCTGAACTCTAACCTCTCTGTGCACATAACAGAAGTAAAAGCTATGTCCATACCAAAGGCCCTTCCCAGCTAACTCCTGTAGCTTCCATTGATGACAAATTCACTCTGCTAAAATATTTCACAGCATAATCTCTTTTATCAGATGAATTGGAGCCAAGCAGAACATCAAGAACTAAATTTCTCAAAATGTACAAAATGCTGGAGAGGCAGCCTGCACCTGCAGCCCCAGGAGCAAATGTGTTGAATAATCAGGGATCCCAAACAGCCGCACTAGGGTAATTTACTCAGCTAATCATTATATGAAATAGAACATTTGATTTCCGCACCAAAGTCTCACTGAAGTAGCTGCATCCCTCATTCAATTAAATCAGACACCACAAACAAAATCATCTCACTCGACGGGTAATTCTTCGTATGCACTCAATAAATCTGAATTCCGTCTTCAGAATGGGCATTTCATCTCTCGTTTTTGTGCACATAGGAGATGCGATGCCTTCCTGAATCCTCAACTAAGTCCTGAGTGGCAGCCGAGTCGTGGGCTTACTGTTGAAAGATTCCCTTTGCTTTCAGATCCATGTGTTTAAATATGCTCTGAAGAGATGCGCAGTGTTAGTCTGCTAGAATGCCACTGAGCCTTTGAGTGCACATGTGAGAACACAGAACAGCCTTCTTGCCTTTATTCAGCCACAAAACTAGTGTTCAGCTTCTGTTGTTAAGGAATAAGGGGTACACCAGGCCTGCTTACGCTCTTTCTCTGCCTCTCACTCGCCTTCCCCAGCATTCCCCGATTTTGATATGGAACTAGAGTTTTAATAGGTTTCAGTATAGATTCTAAAAACAGCTTTGACTTTCTAAGGAAACAAAGAAATGTTGGACGGGGGGAGGTCAAAAGTCGCTGAAATGAGCTACCATGGCCTTTATGGGACTTGTTACAGGATAATTGTCAAGTGCTACTTTATAAAATGAAGACAGTTTTCTTTTTGAATTGGTTTCTTTTGCCATACTTCGGCCTTTACATTCTCTCTTTATTTGCAGTTACTAGAAAAGAGTCTGGTGTGACATACTGGATCCTGCAATAAGGAGTCTCTTAGCCCCTGAGTGAACACACACTAGACAACTAGACACTTAACAAACCCAGCCACATGGGCAGCTACACATACCCACATACACAAACACATAGACACACACATATACTCACACCTACACACTCCAACATATACACATGCAAATACACACATGCACACATGTGCAAACACACACACACTCACATATATACATACTTACAAATACACACACATATTCACATACACATGCATGCACATATAACAGACAAACATGCACAGACACATATATATACATTCATGCATACATTCACACAAACACACACATACACATATACACATGTGCACACATACACATACAAATGCCCACACATAGTCCCATATACACATACTTACACATACACAAAATGAACTCATACTCACATATATATGCACACACATGTAAACATGCACATATACATGCACATACTTATATACACAAATGAAGATGTACTTGCAAACACATGAACACACACAAAAACACATACATACACACAAGCACACATATGCACCCACACATATGTATTAAATCCTGTTCGCAAAAGAAGCTGTTCTTCAGCAGCACTGACCCTGAAGTGGATGCACTGGTCAAGTTGTGATAACTTAGTGAAGAAAGGGTCAACCTAGTGTGCTTGGCTGTCTATCAATGCATTGATAAATTTTACATGCTTAGATCATTTCCCATGGAAAGTTAGAAAAATAACATCATCCCTTCTGTGCTTTATTTTCCTGTTTTTCACATATCAGACATTGAGACTGAAATACACAGTGGTCACCGATGAGATAAGAGAAAGGGGAGGGGGAGAAGTCAGTGTATTATGCTGTTTCCTCCCATTCACGCAGCCTGGCTACACCTGGACACTGTGTTACAATTAAAAGTGGATTGGTCTAATTGGAAATCTTCTCTTAGTCCCTTCCAGTGCTACACACCCAATAATACCTCTTAAATGTGGAATGGGTTCTATAAAATAGTCTATTTTAGAGCAGTCTCATTATGCATGATATATACTTTCTTTGTTCTTTAACTTTTTGGATTAAAGAAGGGAACAAAAATAATAAATGAAAAGCTGGAGTGAAATTCTAGAAAGAAAAACAGAAGTCAGTTAAGACAGAATTAAGTATTATAAGGTTTTACACACACACACACACACACACACACACACACACACACACACGCACACACACGTTATTTGCATACCTGTCTTATATCTAATCAGAATACAAGAGACCCTGACATCTTAATTGGCTCAGAATTGCCTTTGGGGTGCAGAACCATGACTAGCAACAACTTTTTAGCTTAATAAACATTGGTTGAATGAGTAGATTATGAACTGAATTAATTTTTAAATATATTAAGCAGGTATGTTTCACACTTCTCAAATTTCCCAGGCATTTACTGCAGCAATGAATTCTTATCTTGGGAAAAACTAAAAACAAACAAAAAGGTTTTATAACAATTTAAAAATCATAAGACCTTATCTCTACCCTCATGTCTCTCTGTGCTCCCTCTCCTACCATGCTCCCTCTCTTCAACCACTACCTTTGTCAGTTCTGTTCCCCCTTCTGAGTGAGATCTAAGCATCCTCCCTTGGGTCTTCTTTGTTACTTATCTTCTTTGGGTCTGTGCATTGTAGCATGTTTATCCTGTACTATCTGACTAAAATCCACATACAAGTGAGTACATACCATGTGTGTCTTTCTGGGTCTGAGTTACCTTACTCAAGATTGTCTTTTCTAGATCCATCCATTTGCCTGCAAATTTCATGAGCCTCTTGTTTTTAATAGCTGAGTAGTATTCTATTGTTTAAATGTACTACAGTTTCTTTATCTATTCTTCAGTTGAGAGACATCTAGATTGTTTCCATATTCTGGCTGTTACAAATCAATTTGTTATGAACATAGTTCAGCAAGTGTCCTTGTTGTATGGTGGAGCATTTTGTGGGTATATACCAAGAGGTGGTATAGCTGAATCTTTGAGATAGAGTTATTCTCAATTTTCTGATAAAGTGCCAGAGATATGAGAATGGAGATCAGACCTGGGGAGACTGGGGGAGGAAAGACAGAAGGCCTGTATAGAGAAAAGAAACTGTGAGTAGGGGCATCTCTGTGACAAGATGAAGACCTAAGTCAGAGAAGGCTCCTAAGAGGATACAATGGGGACTCTAGCAGAGACTCCTTGTAGCAGGGATTATAGAGACTGAAGAGGACATCATCTAACTAGACAAGTCTCCTAATAGAGGGAGGGGAACACTAACCCACCTACAAAAACTTTGAACCAAAATTCACCCTTCCTACAAGATGTGCAGGGATAAAGATAGACCAGATATTGAGGGAATGTCCAACCAATGCTTGGCCCTATGCAAGACCCAGCCCATGGGGGAGAACCAACTCCTAACACTATTAAGGGTACTCTGCTATACGTGTAGACAGAAGCCTAGCAGTTTTCCTCTGAGCGGCTCCATCCAGCAGTGCTTCAGAACACTGAGACTCATAACCAAACATTGGGCAATACTTAAGGAGTCTTATGGAAAAGTAGGGGGGAGGACATGAAGGTAACAGGGACTTCACAAGAAGACCAATAGAACCAACAAACCAGGGCTCAAAGGGGCCTGCTGAGACTGAAGCACCAACCAAGGACCTTGCATGGTCTGGACCTAGGCCCCCTACAAAGATATAGCAGATGGGCAGCTCAGACTTCATGTGAGTCTTCTAGTAAGTGTCCTCCAATTCACATTAATTCTCGGAGCTAACTATGTTCTTCATCGACCCACGAGCCCAGTGATCCACTGCTAAGGGTCCAATGAGTCTTTTGGGTGCGGGAGAGAGAGAACTCTACCCACAGGCTGGGGACAACACAGTCCCTCTCCCCCTTCAGAGAGTAGAAGAGAGTTCTCCTCAGGCCTGGACTCTGACATGGACTCTATTGCCAGTTTTTTCATCACTTCCACCTGGTGGAACTGCCTGGCTAGGCCACAGGGGAAGAGGACAGTGCTCAGTCCTGGTGCAACTTAATAAGCTGGTGTGGATGGGAAGAGGGACTTCTGTTTTCTGAGTATAGGGCTGAGGGGGTGGGAAGGAGGGAAGGAAAGTGGGACTGAATGGTGAGAAGGGATGGGGCTATGACTGGGATATAAAATGAATGAATGAATAAACAAACAAACAAACAAACAAATAATAGAAATAAATAAATATCATAGGGCCAAAATAGAAACCATTTTCCTTTTGTTTCTTGACAGTAATCTAGTGTTTCAGGGACACTGGCTGTGGTACCTGTGATGAAAGGCAGTGCTTTCCAACAGAACAACCCAGTCAGAAGCTAGAGTGGACAGTCAACCCTCTCTGTATGCCTAAAGCTTTCCTTTAGTCCCTCGGTGTTCTCCCAGCTGCTTTAAACAAATGAGAAGGCCTCATTCCTCTTAGAAACTGAGGTGATTTGTTAGTACAGTGTCTGTTGCCTTGGAGTGTATAAGTTTTGGGTGACTGACTGACTAAATGATGACTCAGAAACTATGCAGTGTTTATTGGTAACAGAGAACAAGCCTCTGACTTGGGAACATACCCATGTGACCACAGAATAACGGTTACCCTAAAGATCCACACTGTAATCCTCAGAATGTGAGAATGCATCACTCACACAGAGAATGTGGCTCTTGAGTAGGGCTCTTGAGATGAAGGATTCTCTGGATTATCCTGGTGGTCTCACCATAATCACAAAAGGTCCTGGAGAGGAAGAGTCAAGAGACTCCAAGTGTGGAGAGTATGTGAAGAGAGAAACAGACATAGGAGTGACACGGGGCCATTAGAAAAGGTAGCCAAGCAGCCTGTGGGAACTGTATGGGGTGTGAAAATTGATTCCTCTCTAGATTTGAGGCCAAATGTGGCTCTTCTGATCTCCAGAGCTGTGAGGGAGCAAATTTGTGTTTTAAGCCACTGTGTTTACAGTGATGTGTTAAAGCATGACAGTAAATAAAAATGACAGGTAAATTAAATGTTTGGAGTATATTTTTGGCTTCTAGTAGCTGGAACCTTAACTGGTTAAATGTAAAGTGGCAAGAAAGTACACTGAAAGAATAGGACCTAAGATGTGGGCAGAGCTGTTTTACTGGTCCAATGATGTCATCACTGATCGCCCTTAATTTCTCTCTGCATTTCTGTTTTGTATTTCTGTTCTATTGGCTTCCTTCTAAGACCAATTCCCTTATTAATCTAGGAAGGCTACCAAGAAGAATTGGATTGAATTCTTTCTGGTTCACACTGAGCAAGCAAGAGGTCAGCTTCTTGTTATTACCTACCTTGATAGACTGATCCAGGCTCATCCTGGAACCCTTGCTTGAGGACTGTCTATGATAGGGGCAGATGCTGGCATAAACCTGGCTTCTGTGGAAAGAGAGAAAGAGGATGCATGCCAGATAGAACCCTAGCAATACCCGTCCTGTGATTAGGAGGGTGACACTCTGCCCTTAGAAGCACTCTCCAGCTTTTCTTTGGCAAGGTTTCCCTCAGCTCTGTAAGGACAGTTGTATACTAAAAGGAGCAGGAACACTTAATATAATCTCAGGACTCACTCTGCCAGGCCTTGGCAATTAGTCTGGACTTTTGTCCACCTGGGGAATGGCAGCACGCCCAGCACCTTGGCTTGTCAGACTACCGTCTGGCATACCTGCTGCAGGTCACTGAACTCTAGATTAGATTGACAGCCGAGAGCCTTATGTGAATCAGCCCTTGAGGTGGCATTTTTCCTTTGAAAACCGATAACCATCACTGCTGTCCATGCATCGCCACGTTGGTCTTTTATTTAAATCTGCTTTCTAAAATTGTTTTACAAGTGTCTGATTCAGTAGTTCTAAGGGAAGTCTAACCCTCCCAACACTGCGGCAGAGCAAGGTAGTGCAGGAAGAAAAGCACAACAGAACAGGCACCAATGGGACGGTTATCAGCATGGAGTACACTACAGACTTTATATGACATCTCATTTACTCTCCAAGGTCCAGGACATTCTTTTCTTCTATTTTAGAGAAGAGAGTACTTAAGTTCTGAACCAGTCTTCTAAACATCAGAGCTGTAGGCTATATGATTCCCAAGCACTTGTTCCTCCTTGGCACTCTTAGAGGATCTCTCAATGCTTGAGTATCTAGGTAGGGTTGACATTCTATGCTGCCCCTTCCTGTGATTTCAGGTTCATTGCAAATTTTATTGAAAATAACATATCAAAGACTAGAAATCCAAAAAGAATAAAATTTGCCCACCATTTTCTTGAATTAGAGGTAGAGCTGGCAGATGGTCTCTCAAGACTAACTTCAGAGAGAAGGTGCAGGCCCTCCAGCACCCTGATGACTCCTTTAGGTTATCTCTTCCCCAAATCAGCGGAAAGAAAACCTTAAAGCGTCAACTTGATCTTTGACATAATGCCTCCTACTATGGTCCTAATCATTTGCAGAATATGAACTTTAAGGAAAAATAATTATACACTTATTCCAAATCTTTAGAAAAAGAGCACACAGTTTGCCCCAGTCCATAGATAGATTAGGGAAGTCTGGGCATCGGAAAAGCAGCTCCATCTTTAATGAATGTGAATAGGCTGGACTACAGGTTTCAGGAAGACAAACCCAACATTTTATGAATAATGCCATCAAGCACAGTAGCTGACCCACGGAAAATTATTTTGTTGTATGATGAAATAAGCTAATGAAAGAATTGACGACCTTGTCAGCTTACATGTTGCCTACAGAAAGAAAGGTGAGAACGAAGGAAGGCAATAAGATGATCGTGAAAGACACTAAGTTGACAGCATATTCAGCAACAGCTGTCGACCATTATAGTGACCTCGGACAAGGCTGACCAAACCTGCAATGATGACCTTTGACTCAGTGTGAGTTTCGGTGTTAGTGTTTATGCAGTCTTTCTTACCCAATAAGCATCACATGAATTTTCAGGTTTTGCAAAATGCTAGTGTTTGAAAAGCATTTTCAGTTGCTGGCAATCTGCAGAAAATGCCTGTAACAATTTTCAGAAACACTTCTATTGAACTACTGAAATTGCATTTCATGTAGCCCTGTGTGATCACCTCTACTTTATTGTTCAAGAACTGTTAATAATGACTAAGAGCTTCAATATGCAGAAAACTAGCAACAAAATGAGACTTGAAATTCTTTTTATTTTATTTTTTAATGAAAACTAGAAAAGACCCTGTTAGAGTCAATTTTCAGAGATAATTTACTTAGCATATACTTTGTTTAATTTGTTTCTAACTTAGAGATGAGCCAGTAGTTAAAGATGAGCAAATGAAGTGGCTCACAAGGAATTCAACAAACATCTTCTCACAGAGGTTGAGAGTCCAGATCACAGAACAGAAATGACCAATGACCAATGTCACCGTGTATGTCAGGCAATGACTGTGGTTTGGACATGGTCACCGCTGTTCACATTCCCAGTTCCAGCAGATGTTTTCCATGACATGAATCTATGATTGCTCCTCTCCCACATTAATGTAATTGGTTCTTGCTCTCCAGAGGAGGATTTATTAAGGCAATTTCAGTAAATAAGGGAAAAGAGGTCCCAGCTTGCTACTGCATCCAGAGTGTGGGTAATATCTCCTCTCTGCCTCCAGATCCTACAGGCATTCTTTGATGCACATGTAAAAACCTTTTCTCCACTTTGCAGCAAGAATCAGGATGACAATCTTTAGATTCAAGAAAACCATTCTGCCTAATAAAAGTAGTTCTAAGCAACAGCACTTATCAAAGAGGTTCATCATGTGTGCCTTTAAGTTATTTTGCATGTGGTATATGCATATGTTGTATGCATGTGTGTGTGTGTACTCACCTGTGCTTACACGTTTGGAGTTTCTGAAACCAACTTTATTCAATGGACCTGATTGTAGAAAGCTGGTTTGGGGGAATATTCTCCTCTGTCCATCCCCACATTATTTTTGAGATAGTGTCTCTCACTGAACCTAGAGTTTACAATCAGTAGAGTGTGTGGGCAAAGAGGCATGGAAGCCCACCTGTCTTGACTTCCCCCTGCAGGAGGTTCAGCTTTGTGGAGATCTGAACGCAAGTCTTCAAGCTTGCACACAAGTGCTTTGCTCTCTTAGCCATCTCCCTAGTTGCAGTGTGTTTTAAGGCACACTAAAGACATTTCCAGAGAATTATTCAAATGAAT
The DNA here is from genome assembly GCA_907169655.1 of Acomys percivali. Lineage (NCBI taxonomy): Eukaryota > Metazoa > Chordata > Mammalia > Rodentia > Muridae > Acomys > Acomys percivali. The sequence goes on from OU015743.1 coordinate 29,560,229, forward strand.
AGGCAGAGCATACACGTTTTAAAAATAGTTTTAAATTCTCAGTTGCTATTAAGAACATAAATGCTGCATCAAAATGTCTAACACTTTCCACATCAAACCAGTTCCTTCATAATACCAAAATCACGAGGTGGTTTTCTCTTAGTAAGGTGATTCCAACTAGGAAAGAGCAACCATGCTTCCCCATGTGGGCAAATCCTTCTGCAACAGAATGCAAGACACAAGGAGGCATAATTCTCACAGACAGTTGCCTTTCTTCTGCCAGCATCTTTCAGTTTGAGGAAAATATTTCAGAGTGCCCAAGAAATTTCATTATTCCAGCAGATAGATCAAACATCCTATTTTCAGCATACCGGGCACCCTTTGAAATGGGATGTAGAAATCAGAAGCATCTAGAAAACTGTCACTGTACTCACAACTTTCGATGCTGAGTGCAGATGGATTCTTTGAAGGAATCCAGGTGAGGGCAGCATCAAAACCTGTGTTATCCCCTGAGGAAAACCTGGTGACTATAGTTTTTTGACTCTGGGGAATCCAAGTCAGATAATAGGAGATTCATTACTTAATCCAAGCTAACAAACACAAAGCAAAATAAACACAATCTCTTGGGTGTCATGCAAACATACCAAGGGCTGGATCGCCCTTTATCTCTGCTAAGGAGCAATGGTCCTAGCACTATTATGTGAAGTATTGCTTACCCGCCACTTTGCTTTGAAAGCCAGGCTTTGCCTTGCATCTTCAGAGAAACATTAATTCTGATCTGACTTGGGTTTCTTCCTTGGGCAAAAGGTTAAGTGATCCATAAATTTATTTCCCTGAAGATTTGGAAAAAGAAAAGCAAATATCACAGTGATTTGTTAGCCAAGATCTGCAGCAACAGAATCATCGAATATCTGCCCTGTAGCCAGAGTCATCGCCGTGTGGTGAATAGAAAAATAATTAAAATATTTACAGCTCACCCTCATGAATGATGTCAATGACCAGAAAGATCAAATGCACCAAGAAATCCGATTAATAAGGAATGGCTCTACCCTGCTTCATGTTTGACTAAGAAGTAAATTCCATTACAAATGGCAAAGAAGCATAAATCACCCTTGCAAAATAGCTTTTTGTTAACAGAACTTCACTGTGTGGAAATGTTCAGTATCTCTAAACCAAAATATGTGTGCTCCAAAGTAGAACGCTCATTTTTCATGACCTAGCCTTAAGTTTTGTGGGGCCATATTCAGTGGCTCAGCATTAGTGTAACAAGCACTGTTATGACTCCTGATTATTAGTGCTGTATGCAGCAGCAATCGAAGTTGCAGGCAGTAGCCTTCAGATGGAAACACTCTTGTGGAGGAGGGTGTGCTTGAAAAGACAACAGTTGTTGTATTAGCTGTGCCTCCTCCCACAGCTGGGACATTACCCATACTGTAACCTGTGCCCTGTTTTGTCACAGTGTCTCAGAGGTGCAAGTATAGTCTATCAGAAAACTCACTTGAGGTCAACACCATGCACTTCTTCCTGGGTCTAAAGAGGTGAGCAAACAAGATAACTTGCCAGCTTTCACTTACTTGTGATCTATTGCAGAAGACAGGCATTATGTAAGATTCTCACACTAATTTAAGCAATTCTGTGTTGCACTGCACTACGGAAAGTTTTCAGAAACTGTTGTGGGTCAGATATGAAATGTCCCCTCAAGATCATTTGTTAAGTACTTGGTCCCCAGCTGATGGTACTATAGGAATATTGAAAGGCTCAGGAGGGCAGTTTCTTCCATCAGTGCCTTAATCTACTGCTGGAATTCTTAGTATAATAGGCTACTTAAAAGATGAGGCATGGTTGGCATAAGTATGTCCCTGGTGACTTACTGAAGTGTGTATGTTGCCCCTTACAACTTGCTGTCTTTCTCTATGCTTCCAATCTGTGATGAAAAAAGTCTGTATGCTCCACCTAGGGCTCTCCGTCACGGTGCTCTGGCCACCACTGGCCTAGAAGCAATGGAATCAGTAACCCCTGGACTGAAACCTCTGATCCTGTGAGCAGAAATAACACTTCCTTCAGCTGTTTATACTAGGTATTTTTTGCCCAGAATTGATGGAAAGTGAGCAAAGAGAGTGTGGAGGTGTGACATAAGTGCTCATAGGCATAGTCTGAGAGATCAAAGGGGATGTCCTCAAGGAAAACCATTTAGATTAGATCCTAAAGGAAAATGTTTCCTAGAAGTAATCTCATCCAGAGAGAAGGCAACTCTCCAAGTCTAGCAGGTGGCAGTAGAGGCACTATCCTTCATGCTATAGCAGACACCATTTTCACTGCATATGTCATTACTAATGTGCGTCTCTAGTCATTGGTACTGTTGATTGTTGTTGGTGTCCCCTTGTGGATGGAGAGGGTTGGATGCATAAATGAACCCACACTTAAGATCTCAGCTTCTCCCTCCTGCACCTTCCATAATCCTGTGTATGATGTTTTTCTGACTGCACATGGGCTCATGGGCTCTGTTGACGCTAGAGCATACAGGCTGCAGAAAGGAAGCTGAAGTGGGTCTCCTCCGTCTATGCAGCTATGGCAAAACTGCCATCCATGCTGGGAAGACTTTCAAAGATATGGCTACCTTGGGGTCACCTACATTCCTGTTAAATAACCCCACACTCATATCTAGAAATGAGCCCAGGAAACTGATTGGTTTCCCCCAAGTAGGATTTCAATGGAATCCTACTTTGATTTGTCCTTGGTATTCTATATGGGTACACCTTTGTTTGTATCTCCCCAAAGAATAAGGTCCCCAACAACAGATGAGGCCCACTGTATGAAGACTAAATGAAGATTATGTAGAAAACTGTGTGGACAGCATATCTTCAAAGGTGTGAAGCTTGAAACGCTCCAAATATTTTGTAGATAATGTTTAGAAAAGAGAAGGTTCTGAAAGACACAAATAGAATCTGCTATGGCATGCCCTGGGCAAACTCTCCATCAATCCTGTTAATAAAATAACTCTTCATATCACTAACGTATTACCTGTACCCCAGGTGAGGGTACACACTTAAGACAGTGTCATTACTTGGAATTTGAGCTTCTAACCTGCTTAAGACCAACTCACAACGGTTCCCACTAAAACGAAGTCTCTGCTCCTTGACAGATGTACCAACCAAACACATAAACAAGCCAAATGGCACGGAGTTGACTTGGGCTAAATAAGATATTATTTAAATTGTGAGTCTCCATAACTTGCTTTTCACAAAGGCATACTATGTACCACCCAGGCTCTATTTGATATACATTTTCCCTTACCGCTCTCATGTGCATATAGAATTTTTCTTTGCTACTCAAATAATATTGGAACTTGCTGTCAGTACTTTCTCTGAAAGTGATCTTGTGGCATATCACGTTATATACAGTAAACAAGACAACTCATAGTAGCACTCTCCCAACTAAACCTCTGTCTCCAGCATGATCTTTTCCTTAAGAAAGTATGCAAGGCTTCATCATCACACAATGTCTCACACAAAGGAGGATGTTTTGAGCAGTGTTCCACAATAAAAGGAGTGTCTGCTTTCCCCCTCACTACCTTACTTACACAAGAATGTCTTCAGTATTTTGGATGCCCTTCTAAGGAACACTGTATTCTTCTCCAAGCAGAAGGTATGTACTTACACGCAAGTGGCAGAACCTGTCTTCTAGGCAGGAAAACTTTTCCATTTCCTTGGCTTATGCAATAGGTCGTCCAATGTGCCATCTGCTGATCTGACTTTCAAAGCATATGGCTCTTTCCTCCATCAGCAAATGAGAAGATTATCCAAAGAAGTCATGCTAAGAGAGAGTACCTTGGGTGCTCACTACCAAGACCCTTTGCTGGCAACTCTTCCCCTGGGTAAACTTGTAATTTAAAAGTCCTCCTCCATGGAAACATTTGCAGACTTCCCACCACTGAGTTTTTATTCTGATGTTTATACTTTTAACCATGACAACAAGAGACATCCACAGAAATCCATGGTTTGCTAGCAAATAGTACTGCAACTTGTTCTTTGCTATGGCAGCAGGAGTCATTGAATATTTTGTTTCATGGTGTGCAGGCTTTTTCTCAGGTCTTTCATTGTTCTGGACTTATAGAACAACTCTAGCACTGGGACACCTGAGCTCTAATACACTGACAGTGTGTTCTCGGGAGAGTAATTTAAGGTCCAGTGCCTCATTTGTAAACCAAACAGACAATAACTGCAGCAGTTTCCATATTTGAGATTACTGTGTGATTCCACAATGTTATGTAACGAACCTAGATTAGCGCACAGTTAACATTATGTGAATATTATCTATTGGTCTCTCATTTATACCATGGGAAGTCTCCGTTTGATCATGGAGAAACTGGGGCACAGAGCATCAATTCCTATCACAAAGGTGTTCTAGCCCTAGGATTCATGGTCTCATACTGTGTGGTTTTGTACAAAATTCAAAAGAGAAATTTTTATTTTTAGACTTATTTCTCTTCTAATTAAAATTGTCTGTTAGCAATCAGATTCAAACTGGAAGTTCAGTGATGAAACCATTGCCTTAAATCTGCTGATTGCCTTGTATTCCCTTCTCTCCTTATCTCTATTTTCTTCTAGTAATGATTTGTAACAATCACCTTATACAATAACCTCAAAAGCAATAAACATTATCCTTCAAGAGCATTTTTCACTGTAGAAAAGACGAAGTGGGCTAGTTATGGAAAACAGATTTCCAAAGGAAAATATTATTGAAGCAGTGGCCATTGGAAGATGAAAACAGAGGCTCTACATATGAATGTGAGTCATAGAGAGATGCTTTCTATTAGGTTTCTGATCTCTACTCATCCGCTCTAGTCACAGAAGCCACTTAATTTAACTCCTACAAACAGGTCAAACTAGTGTGTAGATAGATAGATAGATAGATAGATAGATAGATAGATAGATAGATAG
>OU015743.1:29565157-29579139 GCA_907169655.1 Acomys percivali
TAGATAGATAGATAGATAGATAGATAGATAGATAGATAGATAGATAGATAGATATAGATAGATAGATATAGATAGATAGATAGATAGATAGATAGATAGATAGATAGATAGATACATATACATACATATATATACATATGTATATATATGTATGTATATGTATATATAAAACCATTTCCCTTTCACCAAAAAATATATTCTCTTTCTATTTTTCTCTTTAATTATAAATCCTTTAATTATTTTTAAAATTAGTTTAAACATCATGTCCTCCATGACACAGGCATTGTCTGACACTCCAAGACATTTAATAATCTCTTTTCCCTTGTCTTTTCATGAGGTCATGTGTTCAACACCCCGAGAACTTTATCAATTTATTTGTTTGTTCTTTTAATAGATTTTCATTGATTTTCTCCTGTCTGACTTTGCATTAAAGTAGGATTGCTAAGTATTATTTTCACTTCTAAAAATGTTTTACCCACCAGGAACCTGAAAGAAAGCAGATTTGTTCTTTCTGGTTGAAGAAAGGGGTTGACTAAACAACACTATTCCATACCGTCTATTTTACTTTTTAAGCAAAAATAATAGTGTTGCAGTTTGGCCTCCTCTTTCTTTCAGACTTCAGATAGCCATTGGCTGTTTCAAGCACCATCAAATCCATCCCTAGAACCAACAATTCGCTGTTATTCAGTAAATGTGCAAACCTGCATGCTGTGTTTCAAGGTGTTGATGTCTTAACTTCTCCAAGTAATAAAAGAACATTGTCATCATGCTTATAATATCGTAAAAATGTCCCCACTGTCTTCATATACATTTTTTCCTGTTAAGATTGATGTTGGTGGGAATGCCAGAACAAGATGAATGCATGTGTTCAGATCCACCTGCATAGGACATAGGAACAGATCCAGATCTGTGCAAACCCAAGGCCTAAGACATCAGGGACCATTGTCCAAAAAAGTAAGAATAAAATTGTCAACTTAGTGTGAGGATCTTTGTTTCTCAAGTTAAGAAAGGTCACCACACAAAAGATGGAGCCTAAAGTTCATAGTTTGTTGGTTTTATGAGGAAAATGCCAAAGTCTGTTATTTATTTATTTTTTTATTAATTCATTCATATTACATCTCAATTGTTATCCCATCCCTTCTATCCTCCCATCCCTCCCACCCTCCCACTTTCACCCTATTCCCCTCCTCCTGACTGTGACTGAGGGGGACCTCCTCCTCCTGTATATGTTCATAGGGTGTAAAGTCTCTTCTTGGTAGCCTGCTATCCTTCCCCTGAGTGCCACCGTGCCTCCCCATCAAGGGGACGTGGTCAAATATGGGGCACCAGAGTTCATGTGAAAGTCAGTCCCCACCAAGTCTGTTATTTATTGTTAAAAAAAATACTCGTGTGTGTGTGTGTGTGTGTGTGTGTGTGTGTGTGTGTGTGTGCGCGCGCGCGCGCACGCGTGCATTGTAGATAGCAGCCAGGCACGTTGTGGACCCCAGTGCATTAGACCCCAGTGCAGAATGGCAAATCCACCCCTCCTGGTCTGAGTGTGAATGTCGATAGTGTGTGGAGAAAATGTCCCCTGTAGCTCCCGTCCCCTCCTCGTCCATGGCCAGAAGACTGCTCCTCAACAGAGACTGCTCCTACTGAGACTAGCTAACTCATTTTCTTGTTGCGCTGTGTGCCCTAAAGACTGCCCTCCTTTTTAGCTGTAAGCCTAAGCCCTTCCTCTTTGTTTCTCTGTATGTAACAACCTCATCTCCCTATTTAACTGTAAATAATAAACACACTGGGCTTTCAGGTAAGCATATTTGCTTATGCTACTTTATTTGGTTCTTATACCTCTATCTCACTTATCCTTTTCTTACCCCCAAACCAGGTAGGAGAGACAGAAGGTTAAGTGGGGAGAGGAGGCTTTGAGGGCTTTTTACTACTTCCTGCTGGTTAGGGACGGAGCTCCTTGGGACAAGTCCAATATTGGTCTTCAAGATAACTCCAACTTCTGTCAAATCATAATAATGTCAAACAGGAGGAGCAGGAGGAGAAACAGCAGCCTCCTCCTCCTCTTCCTCTTCCTCTTTCTCATCTTCCTTCTCTTCCTCCTCCTCTTCTTCCTCTCCTTCCTCCTCCTTTTCTCTGGGCTCTGGAGTGTATAATCTCTCAGGAATTCCCAGAATTAACCTATCTGCAGCTGGCACAAATCATGCCCCTGCCAGAGCATGAGACACATTATAGTCTGCTGCTGTGGAAAATCTGAAGCAGCCCCAAATCCCACACCTGGGATTAAAACAGAAATATATTCATACAACGTAACTTGTTTTTAAAGAAACTACACTTCCAGGATGCAGCAGCTCCTCCATAAAAGTGAGCACATTGATTGATTCAATCCCAGATTTTCTGTATATGTATCTAATGTATCCATGCACCTGCCATTTCTCCATTCCCTTGTCACCCTTAGGGTCCTGCAATGCAAGCTTTGCACAGCACTGCAGGAAACAGTTCACTGGCCCTAGTATATGTAAACTGGATTCAATGTTCTGTGCAGGAAAAGGAGAAAGAAAAGAGGAAAGAGGGAGTGAGGAAGGAAGAAAAAATTAGATATAATCTCCATACTTTTAAAACTAGGACCAGAGAGATGGTTCAGCAGCTAAGATCTCCTGTTGCTCTTCTAGAGGACCTGTATGGCAGTGCACAACTTTCTGTAATTCCAGGTCCAGGGAATCCAATTCCCTCTACTAGCTTCTGGGGTACCAGGCACAAATACGGCACATAGATATACATGCAGGCAAAAGACTCGTGCACATAAAAATAAATAAATCTTAAACCAAATTTGAAAACATAAAGCTCCATGGATTGTGTGTATGTTTTTCTAAAACGCTGAAGTAGCTGGCTGATAGAAACCAAATTATAACCTCAGTGCCACCAATGTCAACCCAGGATAAGATTAAGTAACATAAGACATATATGCATGTGTGTGTGTGTGATCATTATCTTTATTTTAGATATTTTCCTCTATTTCCATGGCTATAATGTGTTACTTTATAATTTCAAATACTGAAATAAACTTTGAGAGAGAAACAACACTATGATCAGATTCAAAGAAGTGGTTTTCTGCTAAGTCCACACACTCCCAAGGTGACTGTGACTATACCACATACCCCAGTTTTAGAAGTCCGTTATGTTTGCTACAAAATTAGGCACATTCTTTTCTGGGAACAGTGCCTGTATTAATAGCCTGCTCCCCGGGCCTCTCATAAACACATGCCTCCACAGAAGGAGATAAGGAGAAAAAGCATAAAGGCTCAATGACCTACCAATGGGGTGCCAGAAAACCGTCTCTGGTAAATAAAAGACTGCCCAGTATATCACACCGAAATTACTTAAATCTGTCACTTTTTGAAACCAAGGGGAGCATTCCTCTGTAGATAAGACAAACTTAAGATGAATATAGAGGCGTATATAACCCACAAGAGTAGAATATAGTCGAGACAAGTCAAGCCAGGAATATATACTTCCACGAGGCTGCCAGTCACTGTGGCAAAAGAAAATACGTATTTCCAGACAGCTTATAATAAAGAAAAAATTAAGCTAGAGTCATACCAGGAATAAAAATTAATGCTTTTCTAATTAGCTACTCCTCCCAAAAGTTATGCCATCTGACCTGGGTGGTCCATTTATGCATTTCCCAGCAGGAGATTATGGTTCCAAAAGTCAGAGTTTCACAGCAGTCCCAGGCCAATGATTCCACCGCATGTGATGGTCCTCACAGCCCTGCTCTGAACATGAAAGTAGCTTCCTCTCCTAGGTGTTCTGACAGGCAGATATTAAAGAGCAGCATGTGTCAGGCGAGGAGAAAAATCACCTGGCATTTTTGACAGGTTTTATAGTGGAATGTTTCTACTGTCAGGCTGCTGGGTAGGACAAAACAGAGAGGTGACAGTAATAGGAATGTTTAGGTAACAGAGCAAGTTGAATAGAGACACCACTGTTGACAATAATGTGCTTCTGTAAAGGGGGAATATCTGCTTGTGCTTTTGCCTGGCAGGGGTTGAGAGGGAGGGAGGACTGCGCTTTAAGCATTTTCCCCTAAGTCTTACTAAAACACCTTTGTTGTTATTGGTAGAGCCAAAGACTAAGTCACCAGCCACATAGTTGTGTTTGTTTCTGCTACCTCAGAGCATCACATGGTTGATTATTCTTCATGCAGTCAGAGCATCAGGTGGGTCTGAAGCTGAACTTACACAGAATTTTGAAGTGACTGCAAGATGATTATTGTTCGGGAGTTTATTACACATTAACCTTGAAACCAAAGCTCAGGAATGGTAGTTACTCTGTGGTTTAAAGCCCAGCAATATGTGTCGGGTACATTAGATATCATCTAAAGCTAACCATCCCATTAGTATGTACCACACATAAAATGTGTGGAACAATATAATTTTCCTTTCCACAAATAAATATAAATGTTATATTTGTTACATTGCTGTAGATATCCAAGTTAATTACAGAGCCTATCTCTCACCTCCAGCCATGGCCTACTTCCTAGTTATTTGAACTCTAGATATATTATACTCTAGCTCTGTATGCATGCTCCGTGGTGGAGCATTTGAGAAAATGAACTGCCAGTTGTGAATTGATGCTAAATGAAGGGGTAGGGCTTTAAAAAAGAGTCCTTTTCACTCATGGGTTTTAATACTCATCTAATTATAATGATTTCAAATTCTCTCAAGGCTAAAATTAAACTTGGCTTCCTGGACAGCCAAACAAGTGACTATTCTTCTATACCACCCAGTTCCCATTTTATCTTAAACTCACTCTGAACACAAATTGGTTAAAAACAGTCATATTATGAATGCTGAATAGGATATCGCTAGAAATTATAAACCGAGGGGCCAGTTAAAGTTCAGCACCATCCAATTACAGAGATAATAGACCATTGCTAGCTCCCTCCCTGATGAAGTGAAAAGGGAAGTTGGTGGTAGGGAACAGAAGATGGTTCTCTCCAGGAGCTCTGGTCATGACGCTAATGTCCAACTGAGGGGACTGTGTGGAGCCAAAGGGAAAGTTACCAAAATCACAGTTGCAAAGGATGAGCCAGAACAGAGTCAAAACCTGATCCAAAGTTGAACTGCTGAGCTGTTGAAGAGGTGCCAAAGGGACAAACTCATGCATAAAACTGATGGGCAGTGGGGGGCAGGGGAGGGTGGTTGGGTTTTTGTTGTTGTTGTTGTTTTGTTTTGTTTTTTTCATGAGAAAAAGAAGCTTGACACAAGTACACAGGAAACTCCAAGAGTTTGAGGAGACCATCTGATGACAGAACTGTGACTTTAGACAACTGTAGATGCTGACAATACTTATAGGCTCTAGAGAGCACCATTATTACACAGGAGACCACAGAACCAGCACCTGAGGTTAGACACGCCAGATGTATGTTGTTTAGACCATGGACCAAACTTCCAACATGTCATTCTTGACCCTGCTACTTTCCAGCTGTGTAGTGCTCTATAGCTTTTATTTCAACTTATGTATAATTCAAACAGTCATAAGGATGATTTTAAGAAGCAGAGTGATTATTGAATGCAATACAGAGAGTATTAAGGTAAAGACAGAAATATTTGGTACTATATCTTTTTTATTCAAATGCATATTTCTTAGAGTCTTGTGAAATAACTTTGACAGTACAATCATAAAATTTAGATTGCCTATGTCATTGAATAGAATATGGATAAGAATATTGGCATTACTTATCAATCAAAATATAAATATCACATTGAAGAATGTGATAAAAATGGTAGATGAAATATCAAAGGTTCAACGCACTGACATCAAAAGAGGCAGCTAAGTGGATGCATAATGGATATCTTTGGGATTGGACCTATACAGAGGGAGAAATTTTAGGGAAGAAATTCTTTTCTAATATAGGGCTGAGAGATTTGTTGGCATCTTAAGTAATGACATGAATTTCTTCAGTAGGAGTTAAAATATATTTAAATGTAAATATCTTATTATAGTCTTGGGGGAAGACATAGTTCATAGGTAAAGCATTGTCTTGAAGGCACAAGAACCTGAGTTCAAATCCCAGAAGCTACTTTTCAAAAACTGCATGTGAAAGTCATATCCCTCTCTCCACTCAAGTGTGGAGACTGTCCTGTCCATTGGCTAGATCTGGGTTTAAAGTTTACCACCTGTATTGTCCTTGGCTGGTGCCTTAGTTTGAGCGGGACCCCTTGGCCCAAATCTGCCTATCATAATGTTCTACTTGTAGGTTTCTAGGACCCACTAGATCCTTCTACATTGCTATTCTCACATGGTTCTCTCATCTAGAGTCCCAATAGGATGTACTCCCTCTGACTTTCTCATGCACTTTGGTGCCTCACATTTGACTATGTCCCCTGGAGGGGGAGACCTGGTGGCACTCAGAGGAAGGACAGCAGGTCACCGAGAAGAGACTTGATACCCTATGAGCATATACAGGGGGAGGTAATCCCTCTCAGGAACAGTCATAGGAGAGAGGAATAAGGGGAAAATGGAAGGGAGGGAAGAATGGGAGGATACAAGGGATGGGATAACCATAGAGATGTAACAAGAATAAATTAATTTTAAAAAAAGGAAAAAAAACTGCATGTGGTGGTAAGTTTATAATTGCAGGAGTAGGGGACCAGGGACAAGTGGATCATCCAGCCTCAGGTAGCTGGCCAGTTCAAGTCAATGAGAGACCCTGTCTCAAAAGATAAGAAGGTACACAGCACCTTAAAACACCACCCGAGGTTATCCTAGTCTCCACATGCATGTGCACACTTGTGTATGTATGCCTGTGCACACACCTGTGCTTGCAGGTGCATGAACACACATACCCACACACAAGTATTCTCAAATCTCTTCTTAAAACTAGTTTGAATATACTTTCATAACTTTCAAGTAATGGATGAATAGCTAATATGCAACTGTGTTAAATGTTATAATCGTCTTGCCATAGTTGTGCCCTCTTTAACTGGTAGCTTCTGAAGGAAATATACTAGATTTGAGCTTGTTTTGCCGTATCCTGTCTGTCAGTAGGTGGAAAAGTTTGGTTTGATGACAAATAAAAATTGCGTTTTAGAGGCTACTTTGATTTCTGAACTAGTTCATGCAAGAATAAGCATATAAATATAAGAAAGGAAATGACATTCCAGGGTAAAATATTTTATCAACATTCTTAGTAAAGTAGCTAAATACTCATGTTATAAATTAATTGTGTACACATCAATTATAACCGCTTGTCAGAATGTGCGTGCCTTTTATGCATAATATTAAAGCTTAACCCTGTGAATCTTTTGAAGTATTTCTCATATAACTAAAACTGTTTTAGACCCTCTGACGCTGTCCAATCCTTGTGGAAAGAAAAACAGCATAATGTTGTAGACAGGGAATATTTAAGGCACTGATTAATTTATATGTATATAACGATAAGTCAATCATTATATCTAAACTATATATATAGTTTAAAATTTGTTCCTGAAAAATTTAAAGAGTTAGTATGATGCAGTTTCAAAGAGAATTCTAATTATCAAGGGTGTTAGGATTTACTTATCTATTTCTTTGTATGTATATGTGTGTACATATGTGCAAATGTGTGCACACAGCGGCCAGGTGAGAGGGTTGAGCATCCTTGAGCATTCTTCTGGATCAGCCACTCTCCGGCTACTCCTTTGAGGCAGGATCTCTGCTGAAACCTTCATTCCCTTCTTCTCCCCTGCAAAGCTTGAAGCCAGCAAGCACTGGCAATCCTCCTGTCTCTGTACATGAGAGTTGGAATTCAGACGTTTGGGGACATGCAGCTTGTCACATGTATACTGGGATACATAATGTCCTCGCGTATTGCTCTTAACTGCTGAGTTCTTCAAGTTCTTCCTATATTATTTTTGTTAGTTCTTATGTTTTTGTTTATTGTTGCTTGGTGTATTTTTTGTTCTGATGGGAATCCAGTTTCTAGACCTAGGAAAACTACCATCAGGACCGTGCAATCAATTTGAAGCAGATAGTGGACCGATTATCGGGTATAGTTGAGGAACATCATTGGCTGATTCATATAGTATGAGCCAGGGATTTCATTTACCTGTTTTGGTTTCAGTCTACCTTCAGTTATCATAGACACTGGTTTTTTTCCTTAAAAATATTTGTTGTAATTTATTTTTATTTTATAAGGTTCATTAAAATCTCTCTACTTCACTTTTTTTCCTTCTCCCTTCTCCCTCCTCTTTCTCCTTCCATTTCATTTGATCACCTCTTCTTTCCTCCCTCAGCTCTTCCATGCCTTCCTGCTCCCTCCTTACCTCTGTTTCTCAGCTTACTCCTTTGCCCTGTCTGTCAGGCAGAGCTTCACAGTGGTACTTTTAAGAATCTGCAGTGTGAGCTATTGTGTATGGCTGATTTCTCAATATAAGCATTGCTTGTGACCTATATTGTGTGGAAATTTAAATATTTCATTATTTTTAATATTATGATGTGGTTCACAATTTTAAAAGAGAGGTCATATTTTGAATGTTCTTTAGACTTATATACAAGTGTAAAAGACTTTAAAAAAAAAAACATTGAGCACTTAAAATAACAGCACCCTGAGTCCATAAGTGATATGCAATTTTTAATCATAATTGAAAATGAGTTGTTAACTTCACTTTGGCTTCAAGTTTTTAGGTTTGTTTTTGAAGATCTTCTCTTTTTAGAACAACTTTAGGTTCTTAAAACTGAGAAGATAAAGAATTGGGCCACTCGTCTCCTATCCTTACATGTGCAGAGTCCCCCACCCCCATCATTAGCATGCTCTACCAGATGTAACTGTGAACACATTGGTGCATGACTGCCATCCAAAACCCATACGCTACATTTTGGTTCACGCAGTGCTTTACAGTTTGTGGGCTCAGCAGAATGCTTGTGTCTCCACCATTAGAGTATGATGCAGGTTTTTGTTGTTATTATTATTGTTTTGCTGTTAATGAGGGTTTTTATAACTACTCCAAAGATTCTCTGTGTTGTACCCACTCACCTTCCTCCTTCCACCTCTGGCTTTGTCTTTCCCAGCAAGCCACATGGTTGGAGCCACCCAACCCATAGCTCTTTCAGATTTACTTCCTTTACTTGGTAACATACGTTTGAGTCCCTGAATATAATTTTGTGGTTCTTTAACCAGCTGCACTTCAGGACTGAAAACTATTCACTTGTTTTACCCTGACAGAGCCTCATTACTTCGTCACTTACTGAGGACTTATAGATGCTTCCAGGTTTAGCAACTATGAATAAAGCCTCTCTAAACATCCTTGACTTGGTTATTGTTTGTGTGTGTGTGTGTGTGTGTGTGTGTGTGTGTATACATATAGAAACACATTTTTAACTCCCCTAGGTAAGTTTCAAAAGATATGATGATTGAATACATATGAAAAGAGAATGTTTTACTTACTTGCATAAGAAACTAGCAAAAATGCCTATGAGAGTAAACATGTCATTTTGCATTCTTTCCAGTGCTGACTGGGAACCTTTTCATGCTGCACAACCCTGACCTCATCTGATGTTATCCATATCTTTGTTTGGAACCATCCTTATAGGTGTTCAGTACTGCCACATTGTCATTTTATTTTGTATTTCCTCTATGGCACATGGCACACAACATGATCCCGTAAATGTTTTTATAATGTATAAGCTGTGTTTGATGAGGACCCTGCTGATGAACTCTGTCCATTTCAATCAGGTCATTTGTTCTCTCGCTCATTTGTATTTTCTAGAAGATTATCCTTTATCACACATGTCTTTTACAAATATTCTCCCTTGGGCTGTGGCTTGTCTTTTCACTGCCCTGTGGTATGTTTTGCAGAGCAGAAGTTTTTAACTTTAACAAAGACTTCAGAATTTCTTTCTTTTAACTATGCTGGCATATTAAGTATTTTCAGATACCAGCATTTGTTTCTATATGTCGGCAGAATTACTCAAACAAATTGTAGACATGCCTAATTTTAGAGCACTCTGCACACCTCCAGTGACAGTGAAATATGTAAGTTTTCCATGTAAGAAATGACCATGTGATAATAATGTTTATCTTATATGATAAATATTTTGAAAATTTGGGAGAGAAGTTCTCACTATGAAAGATTTGGCTGGCCTATAACTTACTTCATAGATCAAGCTGGCCTTGAAGTCACAGAAATCCAACTGCTGCTCCCTCCCAAGTACTGAGTATAAAGGTGTGTGCCACCAGGCAAGACACCTTTAGTGTTCCTTATGCAATCATGTGTAAATAGGGAAATTTTCAAATAAATCCTCACCTGCTCATCACTCAGATGTAATGATAATATCTGCTCACTCATAGCCCACTGATTCCCTCCTTTCACATTTTCATGTTTTGTTCTATATAGAAAAAATTCCAAAGAATATATTCTTACTGTGTTAAATCAATTTTAGCAAAATAATGTAGGCCTTTTTTTCAAGATAACAACTTCATTAAATCAATGTAATCTGGTTGCATATATTTTGAATGGCCTACTTAAAAAAGTATTTTCAACTATTTTTTTAGTTCTATGTTCTAGAAAACCACATTAAGGTCTTCTGAAGGTGTTCAAGTTTCCAACACTGAGGTGTGAACTATGCCAACCATCATAGAATAGCCCTTAAGGAAAGCTTTCTTGAGTTTTTGCCTAGAAATACAAGGATTATATAGTGTTCCACAACTATGCTGTATGCATCTAATTTCAGTTATATAATGAATTTTCTTTTTTTATTATTAATTTATTTGTATTACATCTTGATTGTTAGCCCTTCCCCTGTTTCCTCCTATTCTTCCCTCCCTCCCACTTCCCCCCTTCTCCCCTCCCCTATGTCTGTGATTGAGGGAGACCTCCTGCCCCTATATATGCTCTTAGATATTGAGTCTCTTCTTGGTAACTTGCTATCCTTCCTCTGAGTGCCATCAGGCCTCCCCATCCAGGGGGCATGGTCAGAAAAGAGGCACCAGAGTTCATCTGAGAGTCAGATCTCACTCTCCACTCAATGGTGAAGAATATCCTGTTTGTTGGCTAGGTCTTGGTAGGGGTTCAAAGTTTACTGCCTATATTCTCCTTGGCTGGTGCCTTAGTTTGAGGAGGACCCCAGGACCCAGATCTGCCTCTTATAAAGTTCTTCTTGTAGGTTTCCAGGACCCTGTGGGTCCTACTATTTCCCCATTCTTCCATGCTACTCTCGCCTAAAGTCTCAATAGGATGTCCTCTCCTCTGACTCACTTTCCTGGTAAGTAAAGTTTTTCAGGGTACGTATCCCTTGGACTAGTGTTTTGATATAAGTGAGTATATACCATTTGTCTCTTTTTGCTTCTGAGTGAACTCACTCATTATGATAATTTCTAGATCAATCCATTTGTCCACAAATTTTGGGAATTCCTTGTTTTTAATAGCTGAGTAGTATTCCATAGTGTAAATGTACCACAGTTTCTTCATCCATTCTTCTACTGAGGGACACTTAGGCTGTTTCCATGTTCTGGCTATTATGTATAAAGCAGCTATAAACATGGTTGAGCATATGTCCCTGTTGTGTGGTAGGGCATTTTCTGGGTATATTCCAAGGAATGGGATGGCTGGGTCTTGAGGAAGCTCTATTCCCATTTTTCTGAGAAAGTACCAGATAGCTTTCCAAAGTGGTTGTACTAGTTTGCATTCCCACCAGCAATGAAGGAGTGTTCCTCTCTCTCCACATCCTCGCCAACATTGGTGTCATTTGAGTTTTTGATCTTAGCCATTCTGATGGGTGTAAGATGGAATCTCAGTGTCGTTTTGATTTGAATTTCTCTGATGACTAATGAGGATGAGCATTTCTTTAAGTGTTTCTCAGCCATTTGATATTCCTCTGTTGAGAATTCTCTGTTAAGTTCAAGCCCCATTTCGCAAAATGAATTTTCATTGAGTTTAATAAACAAAAGTCTATGTAACTTGCTAGGATCATATTTTGCTGGGCCTGGTATATAAGTGCCCACTCATGTTAATAAACTCTTATCTAGCTAATGGAGAAAGGGCTGCATTTGTGGAATGTTTTTCTTATTTAGCCTTAGACTGATGCTCACAAGATGCCCAAGCCCTTTTTGTTCCTCTTCTGGCTTAATCATCCCTTTTTGCATTCTTTCACCCCAAAATACATCAAGAAACCCTATACACTGTTTATTTAGTGACAATTATACTGATTCCTTGATAAATCTAAATGCAGTTTGCTTGAACAGCAGTGTTTTGAGAGAGAAGAGGCAAGGATAAGATGGTTCAGTCAAGGAAAGATAACAGAGGCAAGTTATTACTTTAATGGCCTCAAACATAGCCATTTTCTTCTCTGATAAACACATTGACTTTAAATTATTGTAGCTCTTCAATGATTATCTAAAGTTAATTTGATTAACTCAAATTGTTGTCTCTTCCTAAATTTGCAACGTTTGGTTCTTCATTTTGACAGATTTTGTATATTTTCAGATTTTGTGGTGACATTCAACCACACCCCTCTACATGTCAGCTATCTTAATAGACTAAAAATAAACATAGAACTGAAGTAAAGCATTAAATATATTTACTAACATGAAACTGCTTAGAAATAAAGATATTCTTTCATGGGCTTTGATGTAGAAAGCCATGATCCTGTCTTGTTGGGACCAATATATAGAGAAAGCCTGACTAAAAGTCAGCCTGGATAGTAGAACTGAGAGAAAAAGGCAGTGGGCATATTTATGATGTCAGTCTAGCCACTGGTCTTAAATTAACCCATTTTAAACCACAGTCTTATTTGCTATGTTGGATAGATTTTCTTTCATTGGCATCTGAAAAAGTGCTAATATTTCCTCTATTATAACAAGTCTGACTCCTTTCTCTATGGCATGCAGTGTTAACTTTGTGAAGGTTGGCCTCATGTTCAAGCCTACATACTATCTACCTCACTACTTAACCTCAAGGACTCACCAATGTCTTCTTCATTCTAAATTGTGTTGACTTTTAGCTGAAGTTCTCTGACCCATACACTATGGCAGATTATGGGACTGACTGAGAAGGAGATGGCATAGCGGAGAAACACTGAATGAGAACAAAGCAGCCACCTGTTTCTTTAAGTGTGTGAGGTACATAGGCAGACCATCACCCAGGACCAGAAGGTTGCTGCACATTTCCAAAGAGACAGAGTCACAGAACGAGGAGTGAAGATACATTTTCTTCTCACATTCTGTAGCAGGCAAGACAGTTCAACTTCCTGTGATATCTACTTTCCAATCCCATCTGTCTATTGGAAAATTTAAACACCAGCTCTATAATCTTGAAGACATTGCATCACATCTCTAGGATTCAGGACCTTTGTCTGTGAAATAAAAACAGTGCTTTGATCGGGGTTGATTGTGGAATATCACATAGTATAAGCATGTCCTCATTTCCTTCATGTTACTTTGATAAAAGGCTCTGACATAAAGCCAATTTGAAAGAAAGCTTTCATTTATGACACAGTTCCAGGTTTCAGTCTGGCATGGCAGGGAAGCCACGGCGGCAGGAACGTGAAGCAGCTGGTTGAATCCTATCCATATGCAAGGACAGAGAGAAGAAAAATTCTCCTTGTCTATTTCTACGTTCACTGATGCAGTTCAGAACACCAACCTAAGGAGTAGTTCCATCTACCCTTAGGCTGGGTCTTTCCACATCAGGTGACATGATCAAGGAAGTCCCCCAGCAGCCAACTGGATCAAGAAAATCCTCAGTGAGACTCTTTTCCATGTGATTCTACACATGTCGCCTTGAAAATAAAAACTAGCCATCACTGGAGGCTATGAATTTTTCAGGAAGGGTCCTGGAGAGATGGCTCAGAGATTAAGAGCACTGGCTGCTCTTCCAGAGGCCCTGAGTTCAATTCCCCGCAGCCACATACTGAATTCTGATGGCCTCTTCTGGCATGCATGAATAAAGAACATTCGTATACATAAAATAAATAAATAAATAAATAAATAAATAAATAAATAAATAAATAAA
>OU015743.1:29579149-29594350 GCA_907169655.1 Acomys percivali
AAATAAATAAATAAATAAATAAATAAATAAATAAATAAATAAATAAATAAATCTTTCAAAACAAAAAAAAGAAAAAGAACAATTCAGGAAAACAGATTAAATAATGAAAGTAGTGGCTTTGTCTTTATTTATTTTTTAACTAAACATTTCAAGCCATTTTTGGCAGTAAATATCCATATATAGTGAAGCTATGAGTCTTTCCTAGGTAAGGGATTATGAAAGATTTGGGAATCAAGGCTGACTCAGACCTTTCAGAAGGTTGAACTTTCAGCCTTAAATTGAAATTTTCTTGGTAGTTTATATATATACAGTATTCTGCCTGCACGCCAGAAGGGGGCACCAGATCTCATTATAAATGGTTGTGAGGCATCATGTGATTGCTAGGAACTGAACTCAGGACCACTGGAAGAACAGACAGTGCTCTTAACCTCTGAGGCATCTCTCCAGCCCCTGAACATTTCCTTTAAAACAACGAACTATACTCTAATTAAAGTAAATAGTGTGGCCACTTAATTTATACAGAAGTGCTACATTTAGTTTTCCATCTGTCACTTTCCACCAAGGCTAGCTGTATTTTATCATGTATTTTTTCTTTTCACTCCATTTTTAATATTTTTGTTCATGTAACCCCACTTACTTCTTTCTATTTTTGCTCTTAATGGAAAGGGATAAAGTTGTAAGAAAAAATAAGCATGTGGTACTAACAATTCACTGCCTCAACATTAAGTAATAGAAGTCAACAGTGTCTTTTTTCCCACAGGCAAACCTCCACATTGGTAATAGGGGATTCAGTTATCATAACATTAGTTCTAACGCCAGTTTGAACATTCTCAAAATATTAGAACTTTGCCTTTTAGGCTTGCAAAATGTAGCAATTCTTAGAATCTAAAAAAAAAAAATAGAAAAAAATTAGACTATTGAAAGTAATTCTATTACTTCATACAATAAAATTAATTAAACTTTTAATTAAAAGACTCATATCAATAGAAGCCATTGGATTCTTTCCCTATTCAAGAACAATGGGGAAAGAACTCTTCACAGCCTCCGACCTGCTCAGAGCTGTGCTTTGCCCCAGCTTATCTGACTCTCAGAAATGAACCAAAACTCAAGATCCCTCTGGCATCAGCAAATACCTCTCTTAAGTGTTTTCAAGACTCCAGGTGCTTTGGGTCTCCCAAATAAATATTATCCCAACACTGATCAGCTGCGTAGGTGAAGACCATGTTAGGCAATGGGTCCACAAGGATTTCTTAATGAGAGCAGGTGGCTGTTGATAGTATAAATAGATTCAATAATTAGTTAAACATTTTTAGGACTTTGGGTGCATCTCACAGGGCTTTCGGCAGTGTTCAAAAGACAGCTCATAGAAGAGAGCACCTGCTCAAGTATTTCTTCATTCATTTCTCCTAACAAGAGGAAGACGTTTTGAAGACAACACACTGTAGGAAAGATTAGTTTTTAAATTAATTCACCTGCTATATTTTTCAAATTTATGAAATGTCAGTTAACTTCTTCCCTAAGAGAAATAAGGATTTTTGTGTGCAAGACAATGATTAATTTATCTGTTTAGTTAGTGACTTATTGTAAAAAAACAAACCAAAACAAACAAACAAAAAAAACCCTTATAAACTTACTCAAGGCACTAACATTTGCCTGTTGTTTTTCATACCAAAGTTAATTGATGGTGTGCTTCATCTTCAATACCCCATCTGGTTATATAATTTAAATATATTATGTTTTCTTAATAAGGCAAATACCTCTTTTAGTCTGAAGTCTCACAATAGGACAAGGTGATTTAACCCACCCTAACGATTATCATTTGTATGACATTAGCTACCAAAAGAGAATTAAAATATATGGTTTATATTTGCACACATTTTTACATTAAAACCCCACATGGTCTCCATTCAAGTAGCATTAACTACAAAAACAAAAGTTAGACCTCTTTAGCAAGACTATGCATAGTATAAAAGTACTAGGAAACTTTATAAATTGTTACTATCGTTTAGCCAAGTTAGTTCTTATTATATTTATAGAAGTACTATATTGATCAGCAATAGGAATGAAAAATAAACTAAATTGCATTTCATATCTCCTTGAATGGTGGTTTTGAAATTCTAAGTAATGACCTGGGTCGAGCCATTAATGCAAATCCCCAAAACTTAAGTAGTTCCTTGATACTTTTCATTTTGAGGCATCTTTTAAAGAAACAACAGATGCCTCTCCACATGCATTCAAAAAATCAATATAATTAATCAATAACACTCTCCACAGGTAATAAATGCTGAGAAGCATTTCTGCCTATCTGTATTGATCGAGAGAATTGCTTCAAATTGGTTCTGATGTGTATAAAAATCATTTCCTTATTGATCAAATCCTGTCTTCCCCGCTCTGATATGTTATTTCATATTGGACACACAATTGTTTTAGTCTCCATGCTTGTACTTGTGATAAATAAATTTCCTGTGATCTGTATACGAGATTAATTTGAACAAAACAGAAAATGAGCATGTTGTGTTTTTAGGGGAACGTCTTGCACAAAACTCAACCAAAGCATGAATAATCAAGAGAAATTATTGTACTTATTCTAATGAGAAATGAAATGATGGGTTTCATTCACATTTTTATTATTCATGCTAAGCTAGAAAGTTTCAAACCAGCTTCTATTTCTTATAACAGAATTCTATTCCTACAACTACATCTATCTAGAGTGACACTTCTAGTGATGAAATAATAGAAAATGCAGATTTTTAGTCAAAGTTTGACTTCTAATCTTGCTATCAAACTGCATTTCTATAAAATGTTTCTAAAACATGTTCAGAACTTTAGGTGGCTGCATAACCCTTCTGCTAATAATGTGTGTAAATGTATATATACCAAGGTAAGAATCCTGCCTTCAAAGTTAATTTTTTAAATAAAAGTATTTGTTATTTCAATAGATGAAGAATTTATTAAGCCTCATTAAAAAGGATCCATGTAACAGTCACCCTAACAGAACTGGTAACTGGTAGCTCACAGGAGGAAGTTTTATTGATCAGTTAAAGAGTTCTAAAACAGCTCAGCCCCTAGCTGAGCACATTACCTACTATTGTGAGTCATTCTTCCACAACTACAAAAACAAACAAAAAACAAAACCAAAGATCTCTGTCATCATTACTTAGAGAATAACCATATCACCTCTTTTCCTTCTCCAGATGCTCCATTACAAAATGACGTGGGTACACTGCTATGAGAAACCTTAGTAAACAGATGCGTTCTTAAAACACAGCTTGATTAAAATGTTCTACTCATGTCAGTGGCTTTTGCTTTGAATCCATGAAACATGAATCATCATGTTAACAACTGAGGTCCAGTTTACTTTGTCAATCTAGCAAATTAATTTTAATGTAAACCATGTAAACCAAAAATCAAGTTGAAATCATTCAACAACCCCTCCTCCCAAAAAGTGGCTGTTCTTCTGGGGAACAATTGACACAAAGCAGTAGGTAGCGTACCTTCACTTTATTTTTTTAAGGCTGCCACTGCACCCACCATTTGGCAAAAGCCGAGGGGATGCTTGCTGCAGATAGACATACCAGAAAGTAGATAAATTCTTATTTGTTTTGCCTAGAGTTAAAACAAAATGATAATTCTTGTATAGCATGTGAATATTGAATACTTAGGCAAAGTCGAGGAAATGGCTCTTCTGATCACCAAATGACTATCAATTCCTGGGAATGTTGGATGCTCTTCAAGCTTTCAAAGAATAAAGGCAATTCCCCTGAGTCCCATGCTTAATGCTAGCAAGCTAGAGGTACAAGCAGATCCTAGGAGCTCATAAATGCTATTAAAGTAATAGCAAACGGGTGTTTTCTAAATGTTTCCTGTAGTCATCTCGGTTTATTTTAAAATATTTCCCAGGAACACATGTAAGTCCAGCTGGAAACTGGGGCTGCACTCCCAAGGATGTTTACTCTGAGTCATGTTGAAATTTAGTAAGAGACGCTTAATCACAGTGGGGACATGACATTGAAGCAATCAATAAAAATTCATCCAGAGGTATTAAAGCATGACGCAGATGATAAGAGCATGAGCCTTGGAGTCATAGGGATCCCAAATCCGGATTCCACTAGTCATATACTGGGTGGCCTTGGTGAGGTTGCTTTAATCTTTCTAAATCTCATTTTCTTCCTCTATAACACAAGGTATACCTCCAGCACTGTCCAAAAGAAAAATATTTGAGATATTATTGTAGTCACATTTTCCAAAATTTAAATTGACAATTGTTTTAATATATTGCACATATTTCAAATAGAAATCAAAGTTGATTTTATTAAATATATATTTGAAGTGAGATTATTTTAATATGTGATCAGCATAAAATTATTTATGAAGTACATAACTTTATTTGTTCATGGGAAATCTTTGATATTAGGGGATCATTTTATAAGCATAATGTACTCTAGTTCTTCTGGCTGAATTTCAAATCCATAGCACAGATATAATTTTACCCTATAGGGTTGTTATAATGGAAAAGTGAAATAACACATTTAGAGGGTACAGGATGATACTTGAAAACAACAGTCCCTAAAACTAGTTGTGACAACTATAAGTATGACCCAATGAGACTGTTGATTACAACACTATCCTTGTTGTTGGGACAATACACAGATATTCGTCATGACACTTGTCCCTGAATAAATGCAAGACTAGGAATGTAGAACACATACATTGCTGACCATATGAAAGGTAGCAATAGAATGATGCACATATTCCCAGTAGGAGGGGCTTCTAATGATGTGATGTATAAGATGATTGAAGAAAATAATGTGAACTGAGATTTAGTGGGGGCTTGGCTTTTTTCAAGAAAATATAGTCAGGCACCATGCAGACAGCTAAGGAAAACAGTCCACAGGAGACATTAATAAAATGAAGAGTTCAGAGCTGGGCTTGTTAGTGCACACCTTTAATCCCAGCACTCAGGAGGCAGAGGCAGGCCAATTGCTGTGAGTTTGAGCCCAGCCTGGTCTACAGAGCAAGTCCAGGACATCCAAGGCTACACACGGAAACCCTGTCTCAAAAACGAAAACAAAATGAAGGGTTCAAAGGTAGTAAGTCTATACTTACTATACAATGTGGGCTTAAATCAACTCTGGAGATAGGAAAAAGCACACCAAGATGCTTGGCCTCTTTTATTGTCAAACTAGAAATAGGGAAAAGAGCACCAACTCAGGGCCTGAAAACTAACAGATATGTGATGGCCATTTCTGTTAAGAACATGAGTGCCTTGGTTTTAGATATTTACAATGTAGTAAAGTCAGCACCGGATGAAACAATTGATGTTGACACAGACAGTAAATTTAAGAGCTTATTTACTTAGGGATTTTGTATTTTGTTGTGTTCAGAGAGAACTCCTAAAGAATTATCACAGTTAATATGAGTCTTCATTTATGAGAGAAACCCTAATACGTGTGTGTGTGTGTGTGTGTGTGTGTGTGTGTGTGTGTGTGTGTGTGATGTTTGAGTTTCCCTGAGTCTCCCATTTGTCCTGAGGGAAGGCTATCTGCATCATAGGGTGTATGTGAAGAACATGGCATGTAAAGTGCAAGACTCCACTCTTTCTCTTCCGCATATTCCATAGACATAAATGCAAAAGAAATGGAGCCATATGCTTTTTCTAAAAAATATGCCCAAATATATTTGTACTCTAATAACAAGCTATAGCTTCAGGTAAGCATGTCTTAAGCCTTAATTATATCAAGCTTTATGATTGTTAAAAAAAAATACTGGGGCAATAAAGATCATAAATAGCTATTGACTTTGGGAAAGATTTGTCTGGTTAAGGAAGGGAGTTAAGAATTGAAAAATTTGCTGGTCAGTGGTGGCACATGTCTTTAACTCTAGCCCTCTGGAGGCAGAGGCAGGTGGAGATCCATCCACCTGAAACTCTATGAGTTCTAGGAGAGTAAAAAGCAATTTTCCAAGCCCAGCACGGTGACACACGTCTTTAATCCCAGCACTTGGGAGGCAGAGGCAGGCATATCGCTATGAGTTCAAGACCAGCCTGGTCTTCAAAGTGCAGGACAGCCAAGGCTAACATAGAGAAACCCTGTTTTGAAAAGAAAAGGTTCCAGGCAGCCAAAGCTACTCAGAGAAACCCTGTCTCGAAAAACAAAACAAAAAAATTTGAAAAGCTTAAGATAACTCATGACATGACATCCTTAGAGGTATGCTCTCTAAACCTAATTACATTTCCACACACATAGATACCAAAAGTTCGTTAAAAATTCTTTAGTTTGAAGAAGTGCCATTTTTCTGCAGATTTGAATTTTACTAAAAGCATTAACCAAAGATCATACTTTCAGGGATCATTTCTATAGTTCATTACTAAAATCACTCACAACATAAAAAGTTTTATAAGATATTTGTACATAGTTTCTTTTTAAAAGTGCAATGTTTTATCTGCATGTTTTGTTGGCATGGGATGAAGAGTTTAATATTTCGTAGTTTATACTACATGATTTACACTTCAATAAAATGATGCTTTTTATAGATTAAGTCTCTTATCACCTTTTCAAGAGGGTATGTTGAAAATTATGCCTACATTAATATGTTCACATATTTAGGTTTTTGTGACAAATCCAGCTGAGACAGCTTTTTTCAGAGGGTATTAATAGAACTGTTTTTTCTCCAAAAATTTGCTTATTACTACAATATAAGTTAGTTTTGTTGTTTACATAAAGTTACACATTTACTGGAAACAAATGCTTGAGAAACCCACAAGTTTATAAAGATCAGTTATCTTATTTAGTATCAGAGATTGGAAGAAACTTAGTTCAAAACCAAATAGAATTTGCACAATCATCAATAATATAGGGTAGATAGGACAAAAAGTAGTGTGAATCTACTCCCCAACTTAATACCTTAATTGTCACTCACAAGGTTATTTTCAATTCACTGGTATAGAATTTTGTATATAGATACAAAGTAAGTTTAATTTTAGATACAGTGGTATAGAATTCAAATTTAAGATTATTCTTCACACATTATATATATTTCTACTCTAATATGAGGTATTGTACCCATGTAGCTCAATTATAATACAACGTTTACTTCCAATATTTGAAAGTGCTATTGCAGGCTGTTTGGGATAAATAAGTTATACAAGTTAATTGTTAGTTGATCGAATCATGGTCATATAAATTACTAGTCTACTTTTATCATAAGAATATACAACTTAAGTGCAACAGATAGATATGATTCTATTAAAAGATAAGGTAAAATAGATAAGGTCTGCAAAAACCTCAGAGACATACAGAATATAGCATTTAAAATGTTTTTATTATTTTAAAGATTCATTGACAATGAGACAGGTTAACTTCTGGCAACACCCAGCCTATCTCAAAGGGGATGATGAGCATCAAAGAATCTCCCTATGGAGATGGCTTCAAATGTCGCAAACAAGCCACTGGGTAAAATGTCCTCATTTCTACCACAGACAGAATTCTGCCTTAAAAAAGGGCAAGCTTGCATGCAGACAGAGTCGACAGCCAAACTCTGCCAAGACAGAGTAAGCACGTCCTCAAGAGTTCCTGCCTCACAAATAAGTCTGTCAGACATATTGAGCCAGAAAGCTAAAGATGCTGCTCCAAATTTATAGAGTTTTGGGTGACTGTTCAGGTAGCAAACTGTCTCTGTCATCTTCTCATTTGGAAAACAGCTAACCTGCACCCCCTGTATACTCAGGTAATTAATTTTATTCCTTCTCAAGTCTCTGATGGGGTTGAAGACCAGATAGTTTAGTTTTACAATTAAACTTAGTTGTTTAGGGGTTAGGATGTTTTTAGGTCTACATAGATGTTTTAAGTTGATAATGATGAGATATATGATAGATATTGATTTACATTCAGAATTTTAGATGCACCAATGTAGAAAAGATGATTTCTTCAAGGCTGCCAAATACAAATATGTAGTTTATTGTATATATGTGTAATAATATAAATGTAGATGTAAAATATAAAAAATAAGTGTTAATCATGGTTTTAGAGACACAGAAATGAAATAATCTCTCATAATCTCTCACTGTTGATTTACACTGAGTCATATATACATGAAATATATATACTGATATGAATATTGCTCCAAATTATTTCTTGGTGAAAACTTGGGGTAGCCTAATATCCAGAATGAAACAGATTTTCAAAAATCATATTCAATGGGTGTTTAAATATAACATGTTTTATTTTAATGCACCCATACATACATGTGTGTATGTTTATGAAGTTTTTGTGTTTCTGCATGTTGTGAAAGTAGAAGGGAGCATGAAAAGGGAGAGTGGAGAAGTCATAGTACAATCCACGTGACATGAAAGTGAGAGAAGCTCTGAGTAGAAGGAAAGTGACCAGATAGGCCAGGAAAGTGAGGGCAATGGGGCACAGAACTGTATTTTAATAATAAGAAGAATGAGGTAAAATGAATACCTATTAAAACCATTACATTGCATGCTAACTCAAAGATCTAGTAAAAAAAAAATCACCTAACTGTGAATGTACCTTGGATAAGTTTATTTTTAATGAACATTGATAAACTAGCTTATATGTTTTTCAGTCATATTCTATATATATTTAGAATATATACATTCATAACTTGACATACATAATTAGATATACAATGAAAAACAGAAATTAGTGTAATTTATGATCTTTTTCACCCTTTCATGTTTATTTACCTTTTTTAACTTTTGAGGTTATGATTTCAAGTTTTCCCCCTTCCCTTTCCTCCGTCCAGACACTTTCATATGTCCCTTCTTTCTCCCTTTCAAATTCATGGCCTCTTCTTTCATTAATTGTTATTGCATTCTTATGCTTACATGTACATGCATATGGATATTGCTAAATAAAACCCTTTTGTTCTGTATATTACTTGTATGTATGTTTCAGGCCTGGTCACTTGGTATTGGATAACCCATTGATGCACTCTTCCCTGGGGAAGACTATTTCTCCTGCTCTTGGCATTCCTTAGTTGCCTGTGATTCTTTGTCTGGGCTTGAGGTCTTTCCTACCTTAGAGAAGTAAATCAACTTTAGTGAGTAATGGTGCTCCAAGTGTTCTGACACTATTTAAACTTATATTTCTATATTATCATTCCATTACCGAGGTTATACTGTAGATATTTTTAAGGCCTGTTGATTTTGTGTTGAGGCTTATGTGTTTACCGTGGAATGCGTATGAAGGTCAGAAAACAACTTCTAGTAGTATGTTCTAGTATTATAATTTTATTTATAAGGACATATACACTATATAGATATATCTAAAGGTATATATCCTAAAAACTTTTAATATTTACCTACTTTTAATATGTTTATTGTAATTCTTCTAAATCATTGTGTAAAAGTATCAGGTTTTTTTTACTGTACAAACTTTTCAGAGATTACCTAAATCCCTCTAAGTACATTTAAATCTGACTTTTACAGATTAAATTACAACAAAAATAGTGGTTTCAAGCTAAATCCTTGTCTTTACAGGCTTTGGTTCTGTATGAATCTAAATGTGTTTTAAATCCAGTACTTTTTCATGGCCATTGTATAAAACTGCAAGAAAAAAAAATCACTTTGTCTGAGTTTCAGGAAAGTCACAAACAGCATCTGCCTATAGAGTGAGGCTGGAAGTGAAGTCCATGTGTAATGCTGCTGTCAGCAAAGACTTAGAGCCAGAGGGTAATAATAAATATTCACACCTGCTGCTTTGGACACTCTAATCCATCCTAAGGATGTTTGCTGTGTCAGGCTTTGTTCTACATGAAGAAGCCTAGTAGTTATAAAGGTCTGCAAATAGACCATATTTATCATGGTTAACTTTACTCTCAAAGCCCCTCTCCATTTTGGGAGCAGTCATGATGATTTGAGGATGATATGTGATGAAATATTTCACCATGGTTTTCATTGTGATGGCACTCCTGAATTCTTACTATGAAATGGACACATTCCCTTTCAGGGTGCAGCACCTACCCAAATTCTGTCCAGAAGGCATGACTGATTCAATGCCATCAGGATGTGAAAACATGATAGATACAAGTCTGTAGTTCTGAAGCGATTGTGTTTGAATGTTGAATGTTAGCCCTCCCACACACAACAAACAACTTGCTTAGCCTTCCCAGGC
The DNA here is from genome assembly GCA_907169655.1 of Acomys percivali. Classification (NCBI taxonomy): domain Eukaryota; kingdom Metazoa; phylum Chordata; class Mammalia; order Rodentia; family Muridae; genus Acomys; species Acomys percivali. The sequence continues at coordinate 29,589,286 of OU015743.1, forward strand.
ATCTTTCTTCGTCCTTATGGTGGTAATACTACTAGCTTTTCTACCACTGCGTCCCTCTAAGAATCGTAAAGAATGATTCCCATGTAGTACCTAGTCTTGTATTAGAATGTTAAAGAAGTTTAATAAGTTTCAAACGCTGTTGCTGGGATGATAATAACCTTTTAAGTATGATTAGATAACCCAATGGTTATTAATATTTATGTTCTAAGCTCAGGTGGGCATATTCTACTGGAATTTACCAATAAAATTATTTAAATTAGGCTATTTTAATTCTTTGGTACTCACTAAAAATATAAAAATAATGAAAATGTCCTACAGTAAATATGGATTAACATGTATATTTTAATTTGCAAGAATTTAGAAATTTAAGTTAAATTAAAGGACTTGTAATTTTGAAGTAGAGATACCCATTTTTTCATTTCAACTCCAAAGAAAATGTACTGAATTCATAAGTATCCCAACTGTTATAAATATATATATAATGATTTTGCAGAACTATAATAAATATATTTAAATCAGGTAAGTGCTTTTTAATTTCCTACGTTAAATACCTATAGTTATATCTACATAAAGCATATGTTCTATTTTCCATTTAGAAAGCTATTCATTTAAGTTATTTTAATATATTCATTTGAAAAATAAAATTCTCTTCTTTAGTTACTCTCAATCTCATCTCAAAATGATCTGTCAATCACAAATATAAGAAGAATGATGGGACATGTAATGACCTTCGAATGTTAAGCAAGTAGAGCTTCAAGCTTTTATTCTAAATGTATCTGACTTACGGCACAAATCATTTTTGTAGTTAAGATGACTCTTAACTTCATATTTTATGGGAGCCTAATATAAAAATAAGTCTGTTGAGTCACAATCAAAACAAAATAAAATGTTGTATTGTTTACATGCTGTGACTTGTTGAGACAAAGCTCTCTCTGCTTCCCTCTGTTCCAGGTCGAGTCTTAGCTCAGGCGAGCGCCAACGGAATTATCCATTTGCTGGACCTTAAATCTGGGCAAATCCACAAACTGGTGGGCCACGAGAGTGAGGTGAACACTGTGGTGTTTTCCCGTGATGGGAAGAATCTGTATTCTGGAGGTTCTGATGGCACCATTCGACTGTGGCTCTGATCGGCAACGCTGATGCAAAGGGCATTCCTTCTAAACCTTAAAAAAAAAAAAAAAAAAAAAAAAAAAAAAAAAGCTTCGTAGAGTCTCCTCGCAAGCCAGTAAGCAACTAGTTAAAACAACCAATAAACAACGTATTTGTTTTAAAACAAGCTTGGGTGAATACTATATGATCCATGCTGTTACAAATAAAAATTACAACTTTTTGCTCCTTTATCTGTCTGTTTTTTTTCCTCCCGTCCTCTTTTTCTCTTTCTCATTTGGTTATGAATTTAGAGACAGGGCATCTTTGCTAGAGGGTTGGAAGAAACAGCTTTACAATGACGCCTAATGACAGACTAGATGAATTACAAGACATTGATTTTTTAACGTAGGAGAACAAACTGCAGGAAAACGCGGCTACTCCCCCTGCCCCCAAATCAAACCCGAGCTGTAGAAGACCCAAAGTTGGATTATGTATAGCACAGAAAAATCTTTCTATAGCCGGAGGGTCAAATAGAGTCCGCAAGCATACGTTTTCACAGATTCTTTGACAATGAGTGTGCTTTATCTATTAGCAATAACCAAAGACTGCAGATGGCTTAAATCTAAATGCAAGACCCCGGAACTTTCATCTCTGCAGCCCATGCAAGAATGCATTAGGTAAAATCGCGTCTTTCTAATTTTTTTATTGTGATTTAAAGGCAAATAAGTGTCTCGCACGCAGAACCCCCCACCCCTCACCCCTCTCCCCGCTCCCATCCGCTGTATCAAGTGACTGTTGAGAAAACACTCCAGCCAGGTCCGCGGAGGCAGCTGGGGGTTTTTGACCAAGCTGGGCTCAGAAGCCAGTTGTTGGCGCTGTCCGTGGTGCTGAGGAATTCCCGGCTGCCGGCAGGATGAGCTCCGAATCAGCAGTCTGCAAACTGCTCCCAGTGACGCCAAACCCCAGCTAAAGTTGCGCCTTTGCTTCACGTCCACAGTTAGAATCTTCTGGTGTGTGAGGAGGGATTCAGTCAACACACTGTGGACGATGCTGATGCTTCTGCCGGTGGAGTGGGCTTTAAGCTTCAGTATGCTGTTTCTGTTTGTGATCCTCAGAGCCTAGCCAAGTCACCTCTACTGCCGTAGCAAACACTGTGTAAGTGAACCCATGTGTGGAGGAGACGTAATCAGCCAGGAAATTTCATAGAAGGATCTAAGAAAATGCTAAAAATAAGTTCAAGATGATTCTGCTACCGGGGTCTGGATTTCCACAGGACCAGCATTGCTTCTTGCTTTGAATTCTGAAGACAGGTCCAAAGCCTATTTCTATGTGTGTCTGCTGTGTTTCTCCCTGGAAGGGTGGGAGACTGCTTCTTGGCTGTGTTTTGAAATGGGAGGTATAGAGGATGGATTGTCTTTAATTCATGCCTGAAAATGCATTCTTTGGGTGACTAAAAAGGACCGGCTTTCCTAAGAGATACCTGACCTTTAAGTTCAGATCAGTCTGTGACCCCCAGCACCACCATTAACCTCAGAGTGACTAGGTAAGTGAATCTTATGGCATGAGTTGTGTTTGCTTTCTCAAAAAAAAAAAAAGATGCAGTCATTTAAAATCATATGTAGCAATACAGGGAGGGGGTAAAGTTTAGCTGGGAAGTGATCCTCAGTTTAGCAGTGTTTGCATTCTTATTTAAAATCTTTAGATAATGCTGTTATTCTCTTTCTCTAACCTCCCTCTTTTTAATAGTATTTTTAAATGGCACTACAGCATATTAATTACAATGAGGGCTCTTTAAAAAATAGCCTAAGAACTTTGTTTCATTTAAAAGATATGTATTCCTCATAATAAAAACATGCTAAATGTTAATATGAAGCAGACACCCCACCCCTATTTTTATCTTTCAGTTTACATTTATTATAACCTTGCACATTGATGCCTACCTGTGGCTTACAAAATGATCATTTTATGCCTGGGTCATTTTAAAGCAGAATCCTGCATGTATTTCACATGGCTTTTCTTGTATGTATTGGTAGACGCTGCTGGATACTGTGAGGAGGCACGGTAGCTTCCTTGCCTTGCAAGATAAACTTTCTACATATGTGAGAGGTGCATAAATGTATGCTTTAATTAATAAAACATATTTATGCCTTTCCAGAAGCTTCTACTATGTTTATGGCCTCTGTAGTAATTTAGAAGAAAAAATGCTTTGTCAAAGGGAGCTTTTAGCTTCTCAAGTAGAATTGTAGGTTTGCATTTTCTTGTTCTGTCATGACTCATTATTTTTGACATATTTTAAGAGAAATCCATCTCCTTTATCATTACCCCAGAGGAATTCACCCAAAAGGAATTCTAATGTCAGAGAATATTGGAGGAACGCTAATACCAACCTCCTCTGAAAAGAGAACGTGAATTCATTGCCTTCCATTTTACTATTACCAGAATTTGCATATCTAACTTAAGATGCAAATATATTCTAAGAGTTTATGAAGTTTTCTAACATCATCTTCATCATATTTAAAATTATCGTAATTGTATGCTAGCCTGAAAAGAAGTGGCTTATCACTGTTCTTAATATAACTTGGAAATAAAAATAATGAATAAAACTTAGATATCTTTAAGTGCCCTACATACAGTCTTAGTGATATTGGCATAAAGCCAATAGCATTTAAATAGATGAATGGAATTTTTACAATGATTGTTCTTATCTCTTACTCTACAAAATTATAGTTTCCCCAGATCCTTTGCATAAGTTAGCTACTCTAAATATTCAAAGGCGATCCCACCACCACTTACTACCAAATATGAGCACTCAGGAAACCTACAACAGTAACCCAGATAATAAGGCATATAGTCTGTGCATGTAGATGCTTCATTATTATTATAAGAAACTTTCACATAAAGTTTTCCCTGACATCTCTGTTCAAATTAACTGAGCGCAAACACTTTGGTTATTTCAAATGAGTTATATTTGCAATAAAATTTGAATGATATTCATATTACTTGCAAAGAATGAACTTCAAATATTACATGACCATTAGATCTTCATTGCTATAAAAATCTGTAGATATATCTTTCCTGCCCACTAGGAGCTTACCTCCTGCATAAAAATAAAGCTGTGGTCAATAGTATAAATGGTTTTGTTTTTAGCTAATTGGTTTCAATAAATTAAAATTTGTATTGTTTATTTTAGACATATTTTCTCTTATCCACCATGATTTTTATGCTATTTGTTATATTCAATGTCTTCCACAATCCAGAATATGAGCATGAGAAAGAAGCTTTTTTTTCTAGACCCATCTCATTTAAACTCACACATCCAACTGTTATTTTATTTCTTTTAATTCCCTTGCTTTTAGAACTCAATGCTTCACCTTAATCTCCTGTTTTATGCAGATTATTTTAACATCTACATTCTATTACTGACTCTTCCAATTCAAAGAAAAATAGGGATGTGATTTCAAATAGCCTTGAACTATATGTCAATAGCTACCTGCAATCACCTTTTAAGGCTCAGTAAAACCACTTCTTATAATGTACTATGAGGCAGACCATTGAAACGCAAAAGGAACATTACAAGCTGAAGGTCCCTAAGTAAAATAACTCCATAAATGACCTTCATTAAGAAACATATGTTACCAAAGTCCACTATTCAAACTTTACAATAAAGTATAGACAGTTGGATGAGCTTAGCATATTTGAAGACTCAGATCTTCCAAATTGAGCCCATGAAAACAATTTAAGATCATGGGCTTAAATGCATCTTTATTCTCTTTATATATGTCGAATTACCTTTTAAATATTTATTTTCAGCCCACCCCTCTTGCATTCCCATGGAAGGAGCTGAGTGTATTTAATATTAGGAGAACATCCAGAAGTCTGTGAGGAGGGGGATGGCTCTTCATATTCATGAAGCTTGCATACTTCTGTTGGTCATCCCTGGATTGGTCACCTCTGCTGCCATCAGTCACGAAGACTA
>OU015743.1:29594360-29612689 GCA_907169655.1 Acomys percivali
CTCTGTCCACAAAATAAAATGGTGCCAGAAGTCAGCATGTGACAGAAAAATTTTAACTGATCATCATTAGGGACTTTGGTGTATGACTGTTTTATTGTATTCAGTCGATTCTGTGCCATGAGTTCAAACTCACTCTAGTGTCTACAGGAATCTCTGACTATTTTCACTACAATCTTTTGGATCTAAGGAAAAGGGTTTCAATGATTCTACCAACCTTGTCAGATGTAAGATGTTAGGGTTACTCTTTCATGCATTGTCAAACTCTGTTATGCAATATAAATTAGTAAAAGCTAGAGATCTTAGGTAAAGCCACCTTGACACCAAATGACAGTTAAGAGCATATTATCATATACTGACTAATGACTATACGCTCTTTAAAATATGGTATATGTTTTGGCATTAACTCTTTCTACTTTGAGGTAGTAAAAGTAATTATAGTACTCAACACATGGTTTTAGAGCCATGAACAAAATCTGTGGCTATCCCTTCTAATGTGTACATATATTTAGTGTAGCATCTTGTTCTAAAAGTAATATCTAGCCCAAACCAAAATTTGTAGGAAATACAGTTTTTGGTAGATAAAATTTGTCAATCAGCATCTAATATATAAAAGAATAGTCTGGTTTATGAATTTAGTAAATTTATACTTAGAATGCTATAGTTTTTCTCTCTGCCTACTAAATTTACTGAAACAAAAGTGTAACTTTGAGGGCTAGAGAGATTCTTCAATAGTTAGGAGCCCTGGCTGTTTTTGCAGAGAACCTGGGTTTAGTTCCCAGCACCTAAATGGCAGCTTACCGTCTGTTCCTCCAATCTCAGGGAATCTGAAACCCTCTTCTTGGCGCCTCAAGTACCCGACATACATATGGTACACTGACATCCATACAGGTTAAAGGGCCATACACATAAAATAAATAAAATTTTTGAAAGGTACCTGTATTACCATCTCAAACAACACAAACAAATATGAACAAAATATTGATTATTCTTGTGCTCCTACTTATAGTCCCTTCACGCAACATTCTTTGATATCAAAGCACTTGATCTTATCTCTGCCAAAGGATTATTAAATATATTTTTAATAAAACAGATTCCACTCTATCACAAACACATGTTCAAAAAATCCTGTAGACACTATCTAGGACAAATTATTTACAATGAAGAACTAAGATCAAGAAAGTTTAAGTCACCTCCCACCTCCCAAAAAAGTCATCCGTTTGTTTCTTAAAACTGCTTTCTGACAATTAAATCTATTCAACTTCCCAAAGCACTTTTACGTCAAGGTCAGAAACAGCTAGCTGGATTCGAAGCGCAAATTCCTCAGTGGGATGTAAGATCTAAGCTACAATAGTAAGACTATAAAATGGCCGTTGTAATGATTAGGTCCCTTGTGAGGAGATGCTGAAAAATATTTAATAAAATATGGAGTCACTGGGCCCAGGACAAGCAGAACATTTAAGAGCTGAATAAATGGTTGTTCTCCATCGTTCTCAAATAAATCCCCAGGGATTTACTCCAGGTTCTTTGCTCTTCTGAGTCTTTGCTTATATTTTATTATTGAAATTCAATTTTAAAAGCATTTCAAATGAAAGAGTTTAATACCACTTATTAATGTTGTACATGTCTACATGAGCACACTAGTTTGAAAAAATTGGATGAAACAATCATCCAATGAGCATTTGTTGTACTGTTGATAAACAAGGTACTGTAGAGTCTAGACTCACTCGTTTTGGAAACCAAGACATCTAGAAGTTAAAGTGTTCACAAGAAAGGCACAGTTGATGTACAACTCAAATGAAATGAAAAGCAGTCAAAAATTGAGTTTATTGACCTAAGTGTGGTGGCACATGCTTGCAATCTCAGCATTTGGGAATTGAAGGCAGAAGGATTATAGGTTCATAAGGCCAGCCTCAACTACACAGCAAGGCCTTTTTCCCCAAGTAGAAATGAAGTTTCATTTACAACTATATAGTTCCAATGTGTGCTTAATATTTATGGTGTGTAAAGCTTATCAAAGTATCATGATGCTTGCCAAAGAAAGACTTCATTCTTCAAGGTTGTTGATGTTGAGGTTGCCTTTTAAAGTGATTGAAGTTGATATGGAGAAAGCAAAGTTGAAAAGGAGAAACATCTGGTGCCAATTCAGGGCCTGGGAAAAGCAGGGCCTGAAGAGGATGCAACACCCTGGATCTGACTTACATAACAAAAGAGAAGTGGGCATATGTTGACACTGGATGACAGCAGCTAGAGAAGCAGACTACAACACTAAAAATTAGATTTAAATGTGCTCATGAAAAGAAAAATTTCAGAATTATAAACTTTCCTAAAAATAAAACAATGTCCCTTCTAATATAGTTCTCAGATACAAAATTTTCAAAAAAACATTTTAAAAATTAAAAAAAATCAATATTACTGTCATGTATGAGAATGAAGGTATGAGGTTAGTCTTCAGGGTAATATCTGACTTCCCACGGATAATCTAGAGCAGTGGTTCTCAACATTCCTAGTGCTGCCACCTTTTAATACGGTTCCTCGCTTTGTGGTGAACCCCAACCAAGAATACATTTTCTTTACTACTTCATAATTTTGCTACTGTTATGATTCTTAATGTAAATATCTGCTATATGGGATATCTGACATGTGACTCCCATAGGAGGCATGGCCCACAAGTTGAGAGCTGCTGGTCTAGATTCGGTTCAGCGGCCTCTCTGAATCCCTCGCTGTCAGAAATTCTGCCCTGTGCCATTCTATAGGGAGGGGTGCATTTTCATCACTGTTCACTTTTCTTTTTTTTTTTTAATTATTTTTTTTTTATTTATTTTTCTAAGGCCCATTTTGATCATCTATTTAAACAACTTCCAGGTAAGAAAGCCAAAGCATCAGGTCACATTTATTTAACTAAGGTCATACAACAAACAATGGGAAAGGTAGAAGCCCAGCCCATGCAGCTCCCCTCACCTCTCCTTTGGCTGCCTCTATCACATTATAATGACACTTAGGAGATGGAGCCACCTCTCATCCTTCTACCACAACACACACTTCTTCTATCACCAGAACTCAAAGAACCCTTTGAGACTATGAACAGTGCGTTTCTTTTTTCTCCTTTATTCCAAATTCTAAAAATCATAAAAGTAGCACAATGGGCATTCACTTCTTGTTGTTTTTATTTTTGTTTTTGTGTTGTTGTTGTTGTTGTTTTGATAAGTGCTATAACAAGCCAGATCATTTAGATGCCTTGGCTATTTCAGTCCGAAGGCAAACTAAAATGATGCGTCCTGAAGCAGGTCTCGGACATGTATCCGTCCCGTCTATCTCTGATATTAGTTGTGAGGTTTCCTCCTGAATAAATGCCAAACATCCTGTTGTACTTCAAACATTTATGAATAGTAAACTCATGCACAGATTGATCCACATGTTTCCTGATGGGAAGGACAGTGCTCTCTGTAAAGGCTGTGAAGACTTTCTCCAGCTACCAATGCAGGTGTTGGAAATAGATGCCTCCGTACTCTTACTGGAAAACTCAAAACTCGCCAGTATTCTGGTAATGTTGTATTAACATGATTGCCTTAAGCTTTTATGATTTCCAACCAATATGGAACCAGAACCTACTTTTTAATAATAAAGCTTATAAGTAATAAGTTATTATAGCATATAATGGCATACATTGAAATCATTCATTAGAAATGTAAAGGTCTACCTCAGCTTCATGCTTCACCATCTTATTCAGAGTTGCCCAAAGGAGAAATAATTTCTTATTTTGCACAGCATTTTTATAACTCTCATCTGATAGATTTAGCCTTTGTGGATATTTCTTTATACTTTAAAATTTGTACCAATTTAGCTTCAGGCCATACGCTGATGGTTAGACTACATGCACCTGAAAGGGGCATCGGCTTTAGCACTGGACATTTTACTTTGAAGTGATTCTCTGTAGTCAATATCCAATGACCAAAGTTCAGATTCCAGTTTTTCCTGGGTTCTTCCTTCCCTGTTGGGCGCAAATCCCGTGCTATTCTTATAAGTGGACAAAGGCAGTTGATAAGACCTACTTCCTATTTTATATTGGAAAGATTTAACAACAACATTTTTCCAATACTCATTTATTATGTACGTTGTTAACCTTCAACAAAAACAAAACATGCTTTCATGCCATGGTAACCTGCCTTGCTTATGCCCTGAATTTAATACTTAGTACTTAAATCCTGAAGAATAAATCAGAGGGAATAAAATTATTCAATATTCAGAATGCTTTGTGAAGTCATCACATCCATTTTTTTTTTTTTTTGATCCAGAGACCCGTCGAATTTAGAATTGCCCTATCTTTTTGATAGGTACATTCAGAAAGGAGGCGCAAACCCAGCTCTGTCAATAACCAGTATTCCATAATTAGTGCCTACCAGTATAACATTCCATCTATTAAAATATTTAAGTTGGACATATTTTTCTAATTCTATTTGAGAAATGTGTTTGTTGACTGCTTATTTTTCAATATGGAGAAAAATTGGGAGGTAACATGTTTAGGGAGCTGAGGACCAGCTTTGTTAATGAAAGGGGCAAACCAAAGCTGGAGGAAACAGCCTGAAAAAACAAATACGCCCAATACACTTCACCCTAATTATCTGCTCTCAAACCAGCTCCTATGAAAGGCAAGGGGCTGAGCAATGTTTATCACAAGGTAAATCAGTCAGAGCATTTTTCCAGAAGTGTGTGTTGAATTGGCTTCAATCACAGAAATGGGTAGATTCTGACACTTATATAAGTTGTTTTTGTTTTTAATATTATATTTAGAAAGTCTACATAATCTCAACAAATAGGCAGTAGAGCCTCTAAAGGACTTAAAGAACCTGTCCAAAGACAGTCCAGGAGAAAGTCATAGCTTTATAGAACAAAGATGACTGCGGTCTTCACGGAGAGGATTAGAGTCCCTGTTAGCTCTGAGGAGAACCCCCTCTGATTTGCAGCATACACTGGCCCTTTGAACATCAGTATGGTCTTCATGTGAGTTAAGGACTAGCCTTTAGTCTCTAGTTACTACCAGATGACAGCAACTCACCCCTACCATTTACACAAGGCACAGCCTCGGCAGGTATTGAGCGGCCAGGATACCTAGACTCCGAGTGATGGCCCTCACTAGGGCTTTATGTCTTTATAATTAGGGAGCCTCTACTGAACTTTTCATAGCCTCTGACCAATTGCAGAGATCAGAAGACAATTTTGTGAAACAGTTTTATGAAATTCATTGTGCTACCACTTCTTGTGAAAACATTCTTTGATTTTTTAAAAATTTCACAAAATATGCTAAGCCCAGGAAAGAAATCAGATTTAAAATATATATATATAATTCTTGGTTTTGAAAAATCCCCAAAACAAGAGAACAGATTACTATGAATAAAGGATTTTTCAAGGGGGTAGAATATCTCTTTTGCACTCAAAACCCATCTCCTGATTTTCATTTTTGAAAGATAATCCTCTGGCCTGTGGGTGTGTGTATGCAGGTGTGTTGTATGACAGTCTCTCATAGTCACCCAGTAAAATTTACTGCTGATCTTCCTATTCGAAGATGCTGCTACTAATAGCATAACTGTGTGATAAGTATGACATCAGAGAGTTGTGACTGGATGCCTGTGCCCTGTGCACATGGGGAGGCTGGTGTTTTGATTTGCAGCCTTGCCTGAGATTTGCAGAGTGTGTGACTGTCCGTAGCTTCCTGAGGTCAGCCTTGAGAAGTCTGCAGTCATTACTGCCCAATTCTTATTAATACAACAGTAGTTCAAAGGACAAGGGAGAATGTCTACCTGGCAATCACTTCTAAATTCAAACCTCAGTTGTATGTATTGAAAAGCTTGCCTATTTTGAATTGTGCTTTTACTCACCAAAACAGTGCAAGATGTTAATGAAAGTACTCTTGTTTTTCATGTGTCTTATTTCCTCTGAAGTCTACATACTTTGTACAAAATTTGCAGATCAATATACCTAGTCTATATAATCTTCAATGAAATTGCTACTCACACATACACATATATAATATAATGTGTGTGTGTGCAAGTATGTGTGTGTATGTGTGTGCATGCATGTGTGCATGCATATGTGTTCTTACCGTATTTGAGACATTTCTTTTTGAAGATAAGATGAATCTTTTATTTCTACTAATGGAAGTACTGGCCACATTTTTTTAAGGTTTTATTCTGTTTTTCTGTCCCTTGATTTATCTATCAGGCAGTGATGTGTGTTTCATGAAAGACAGCACAAGAAAAACCTATCAGTGTGTGTGTGTGTGTGTGTGTGTGTGTGTGTGTGTGTTTCTTTTTTTTTTTTTTTTTTTTTTTTTTTTTTTTTTTTTTTTTTTTTTTTGTTTTTTTTTTTTTTTTTTTTTTTTTTTTTTTTTTTTTTTTTTTTTTGCTTGTGTAGCTCTCAAGTATAAGGCTTGAGACAAACCAGTAAAAGCTGGTGGCGATTCGTTGGGCTTGCTCTCTCAAACAATGGCTCTTATTAGGTGAGGACCTGCTTATTTAAGAGTCTGCACTTTGGGCTTTATCATTGCTCCTGATTAGCATCAGTAATTTCATTCTGACACACCTCTATAGTTGCTCTCCTTGTCTCTAGCCTGCCATAAAGCTCATCACAATAAAGTTATCTTCATAAGGGCTTAATGACATCATGAAAAGAATGAAGAAAATACTAAAGGGCCTAAGAAAGCCACTCATACCCTTAAAGAGATTTCAGATGACCTTATTCCATTCTAGTAAAAAGTTGTCTAAAAGGTAGAAAAGTGAATTGAATGAAACTCATTATTTTCTCAATATTGTTCCATCTGGCAATGAACTCTTGATCTCTCTGTCTGTAGAATCAAAATGAAAATGTCACCACATGCATCTCCTGATAATAAACACTATCAATAAATTGAAGTGTATAGTATTACATATCAACTTATAATGGGATTATGACCATTAAACACATGTCTTAAAATCAGACATGATAAAAAAATAAAATAAAAAATAAAATCAGACTTGATGACTCGTGCCTCTAATCACAGAATTTTGGCATTGGAAGCAGGAGGGTCAAGAGTTAAAGGTCATTAGCAGATGTATAGTGAATTTGAAGCCAACCTGGAATGCCTGAGGCCCTGTCTGGAAAAAAAAAAACCATGGAGGTCCTAGGAAGTTGGCTTAGTGGTTAAAATACCTACAGTGTAGCTCTGAGGACTGAGGTGCAGACCACTGAACCTATGTAAACACTGGCTGCGTTTAGTGGTCTAACCAAAATCCAGCATGTGGGAGGCAGAGACAGGCCATTCTGGGAACACCTTAGCCACCCAGATTAGCCATACAGATGAGTTCTGGGTTCAACTGAGAGACTCTGAAGCAAAGCGATGAAGAACAATCAAGGAAGACTCCTGATGGTGACATCAGGCCTTCACATGTGTGCTACACATATGCAAATACAAATATATATATCATACCCAACACACACATATGCACATGCAAAAAAGTGCTTCTCTCATTAAACAGTATTTGAGTTTGAGTTTTAACATAATTTCTCTATCAGAATTCCTATGCTATTTTATATATATATATATATATATATATATATAAAGATAAACATTATCGTATCTATATGTAAGTGTGTGTGTGTGTGTGTGTGTGTGTGTGTATTCATTTATTCCTGGGTCTTCTTATTGACCCTGGAACTTTAATTTCATAAAAAATTATTTTAGCTAATAGACCTCTTTGTTGTAGAAATGATAAACTTCACAGGAGTAAGATAAAACAACAGCTCATTGTTTGCAAAAGCTGCGTTAATATATCACTTTCCTGTGATCTTTTGCTGCATTTTACTACTTTCACATTTAATAAGAAAATTCAAGCCAATTTGCATGTTCTTTTCCAATAAATACGCTATATGCAAAGATTTGTTTCAGCCAATTGTCTATATAAATGTGATATCAGGGCTTGTCACCATGGCAACCAAGAGTTACAAGTACACATGAACAATAAAATATTGGCACATCTAAAATCAATCTTTGATTTAGATGGAATACAATTTGTGAAACTTTCACAGCTTTTGCAAATTTAGATTTATCTCTTCCTTAAAAGTGGAAACTTCTAATTAGACCAAATTATATGGGTTAATTATATATGTTATATTTTAATATTTAAATATATGATCACTTAAAAGTATGTGAACATATTTATAGATTATATTAATATAGATTCTACATATGATTTTTTTTTACTGAGACAGCTTTACCCCATAAAGTTGCAAAGAAATTAAAATAGGTGCTCTTGAAATATATTTTCGACAATTTTTAGAACCAGAACCAATGATGGGAGGGGAACTTGTTTATTTTACTCAGCAAACTTCTGCCTCTCACTAAATTGTAGGAATGGCTTGTGAAAAATGGATGCAAAGCACACAGAAGCTTGCAGGATTGTTGCTTAGCTGGTCAGTAGTCAGTGTGGTACCCATCACTATGGTCAGACCCTTAGGAAGAGATAATGCAAGCATTGACATTCCTTGACTTCCTCCACTTTCATCTTGATGATTAAATTGTTTAACTCTCAGGTGTAATAACAAAACTTCTCAGATTATTCTGGTTTCCCAGCCTTGAATAGCCCTGTGTTAATGTAGATGCTCACAGCCCATTTGCTTGTATCTCCTGTGAAATCCTTAGTAATAGTGTCCAAATTTTTCATCTCACCTGAAGTGGAGAAATGCTGTGACCTTTCAATATGCACAGTACATAGTAGAATATGTTTAAAAGGCTGAGAGCTAGTGTGGCTCTCTCACCTGATAAGAACTCAACAGTTGGGTAAAATGGATTTTTTTTTGTTTTCTTTGGTTTTTTTTTTCAAGACAGGGTCTCTCTGTGTAGCCTCAGATGTCCTGGACTCACTTTGTAGACCAGGCTGGCATCGAACTCACAGCGATCCACCAACCTCTGCCTCCCAAGTGCTGGGATTAAAGGTGTGTGCCACCACGCCCGGCGGTAAAATGGATTTTAAAGCAGGCTCTACCTGAGCTCAGGTGACATAGGCACACATTCTTTCTCTCTTTGTCTCAATGTTCAAGTGTCCCAAATAAAAATCATAGGAGATGTTACTTAACACACAATAGTGATTTATAAGGGCCCACTTACATTTTACTACCATTGCTACCAGCCCATAATTCAATTTAAAAATATCACATTTATGTGAGAGTAGAACATATCTTTCCCTCAGGCATCTATTGGCATCTTCAAGTTCATACAACCTCAAAAGCAATTTAAGGGATAATCTATTAATAATTTAAGTCTAAGTCTCTTAGTGACACAGAGGGGCAATTAATGAAGAAAAAGCATTCTATCTTGACTAATCTCTTCTTTTCTTTTCATTTTTTGAAATTACCAAAATTGTGTCTGAATGATTACCTACAGTAATTTATAAATCTGTATTACATAAAATAGCTCCTTTAGTAGAGAAATAATTTTCAATACAAAGATAATAGTAATAATGCCAGTTATGTATTACCAATAATCTAAGACCAGAGTTGGTACACTGCACACCATGACCAAAAAACAATCCACAATATGTCTTATTAATAAACTTTTATTGGAAAAGCCATTCTTATTTATTCATATGTTGCCTATGGTTCCTATGGAGGTGTCCCAAAACACTATAGCCCTCTTGAGACAAAGTTGTGGATTGATGACCTACACTTCCCTTTCTATTCCCTTCAAAGTGTTCTGTTCCATCTTGTGGCTAATAAAAATGGTTAGTGTCTCACCAGAAAGTAGACTAAACTTTCACTTTTCAAACTTGAACGTTTAAAAAGACACACAAATTTGCCTACTTACTGTGTGTGCTTAATAGCAGATACATTGAGCCATCTTTCTTTGTATAGGTAATGCCAAAAACTATAGTTCTGCTCTTTTCATTGGTATTCTATTGTAACTCCGTTTATTGTCAAATAATGTGAAGAAGCAAAATTTATAAAAGGTTCATATATTCCCCTGTACTCCCCTTTGATTGTGAAACAAGCTGAATGTTATGTTTTAATATAATAAATACTATGTATAATTAGTGTCATGTTAATAAGCAAAGGTGTGTCTATGTAGGTATCAGTCCATCATCGCATTCTTAAAAATCAGTTGTCATTATGGTGGAGCAATGCATCAAAATAAAGAAGGCACCAAGTTTACTGTCACAAGTGGTATTAAGGCCACTGACAGCGGTGTCTTCTTATGATTGCTATAGGAAACTGAATAAAGAGAGAATACATTTCAAAGCTAAAGGAAAAAAGTTGGAGTGGAGATGTCAAAGTGTTGAAAGAACATTAGAGAAACCTGAAAAGTTAGTGAGGAAAAAAAGAAAGCAGAAACGGGGAGAAATGAACCAAGAATAGTGGTCAGAGCACAGGGGGAATACAGTGACAAAAACAGGGAAGGAAGGAATATGGTACCAGTCCATTGCATGAGCATCAGGTGAGGCAGCCAAGGCAGACTTGAGAGATGAGAGGCAGACTGGGGCACGTGTAGGAAAAATAAACACAAACAACAATGGTCAGATTTATGTGTCTTGCAAGTGCATCTACACACTGAATTATTGATATGTTTATTGTCATTTTCCAAAAGGTTTTCAAAAATCTGGTTTTTTTTTCTTCTTGTCACATAAGACAGAGAGTTCCAAGATGGACAAACCAAGGAGCCATTTCTGACTCTCACTCTAGGTCTGTTTCTACTATACCTTATCAGCCTGCTGAGTTCTCTGTAAGACATTTTGCAAGAAATATAGCTGAGCTAGCTAAGAGCATTTGATTTGCACAAGAACATACATACACACACACATATACAGATATATATTGTATATACACATATATATGTTTCCTTTATTGTTGACTATTCTATTGTGAATCATTGCATCTTTAGTCACATACCTTTTTCACACAATTCAATACATTGGCAACGTGAGAAATCTTGTTTCCTAATTAGCATTTTGCCAGGATAAGCTCGCTTTATTTTTAAAATCCTCATTGTCAAGACATATAGAGGCAAAAAATAAAAAATAAATTAAAAAAAAAGACGTATAGAGGCACACTCAATTGAAAGCAAAGGCAGAGAGGGTGCACCCTGACCACAGTAACTGCTAAGCAACATTATTTGTTGCAAATTTTGATGTTTTAAAAAACTTTTAAACAGGGGATCTGCTAGTGAGATGGTTCAGTAGGTAAAGCGCTTGCCACACAGCTGTGAGCTCCTGAGTTCAAACCCCCAGAACCTATATAAAACCTAGGTGCCTTAGCAAGTGTCTCTAATCCGAGGACTCCTAAAGTGACATGGACAGAGGAGACAAGAAAATCCCAGGCAAGCGGACTAGCCTGGCGTACAAAAGCAAGAGACCCTGTCTCAAACAAGGTGGGAGGTGAAGGCAAGCTCTTGAGGTTGTCCTCTGACACCCACACAGTCCTACACACCAACACATGAATATCTTATGCACATGTTATACACACATAGGTATTAAAATAAAAATATTAACAACAATGAATATCTACTCTGAGACTCTACTTGTATTCATTGCGTACTGGCTTCCACGTGCCCTCCAACGTGTGACAAGGGAAATTAAAATTGTTCAGCATAACTTTAATTTTCCTCCAGCATTAAAAATAAATGCCTGCTAAAATAGCAACCCTTTGACTGCTGAGATTCAGAAAGCTTCATTTAGGAGAAAAAGGACAATCACATGAAGAATATTCCTTTTGTTAATGAGACTCTAGGAAGACAGGAAAATCAGGACTTCCAACAACTGTGAAGCCAAGCTATCCTCCTCTTTCAAAAATCTGTTTTTCCAAATACTCTAACAAAGGATTGAAGTTCCTTTGGTAAATACTAATTTATTTAACTGTCTAAATGTGCTATCCAACATCATTCTCAGTCAACTCACTGAGTGCAAACACGGCAACGTGTAAGAGTTCGCAACATGTTTGGATAGCTTTCAAGACTCTGAATGATATAATTTTCACAAATTGAATATTTCAAATAACTTATAATTGAAATAAGTATGTTATTTTATTTTTATTTATTATTATTATTATTAGCAGTAGTAGTAGTAGTTGATTTTGACTTGTTGTTGTTTTGTTTGTTTTTGAGACAAGGTGTCTCTGTGTGGCTCTGGCTGTCCTGGAACTCACTCTCTAGACCAGGCTGGCCTCGAACTCACAGAGAACCTCCTGCCTCTGGCTTCCAGGTGCTAGGATTAAATGAATGCTCCACCACTGCCCAGCAAATTATTTCATGATTTAATTAAATGATCTATGAGCTGCATACTCCCTTAAAAATCTCAGAAGTATTTCAAATGATCACATGGGGCGGGGGAGAGGAAGAACTACCATACAGTTGGGATTATGCTGTAGACAAGGCCAAAGCCACGTCAGCTGCCTGCTTCTCCACGCTTTGCGTTCTTCCCTTGGAATCCAGTGAGAATATTTAAATACCATTAAGGGGAAGGGAACTGACTCCTGCAAATTGCTCTCTGACTTTTACATGTACGCTGTGGCACATGCACCCCACACACATGCACCCCACGGAACACACAAAATACACAAAATATAATGAAACAGAAATGTTTTGTAAAGAGGATATATTTATCAGTTCCCTCTCTAAAAAAGGACAAAACCCACACTGAAGAAGATGAATCTGCCCAAGGTAATAAACAAAACAGTGAAGGTAATGGCAGAATTCCTCCGGGAGTCCTCATTTTACGTTATCACACAATCATAGACTCCAGCGGACAGCACAAACCACAGCCATGGAGGTTTACAAAATTACATGCTAAAGCCAGGGAGTTTGTCAAACAAATTCTCAGTCAAGATTTTGTTAATTAAAATATGCTTTGGTTTCATTACCCATAAGCCAGCCCCATATATATTCTTAGAATGGGGTAAGTTATGAATTAAGTGTGAAAAAATGAACTATAAAATGCAGGAAGAAACTGTTTGGCCTTTCAATTGGAACCATGATATATTTCGGTATTAACAATTATAAAGCACTTAATATAATTAACTTTTAATTACCGCTCTTCATCCATATACAATTTTATTGCCAAATTGAATAGGAAGAAAATAACTCAACTTTTAGAAAACCTTTGCCTAGAGGAAACTGAGACAGTGGCAAGAGTCCTGAGAAAGTCAGCTCTCTTTCCTTTCCACTACAACAGGGATTATGGTCGCATCTCTTGGATTCTAAAGGATCTGGATTCTCTATCGATGGTGCAATGCTAGCTGGCTGTTCTATTAAACTCTTGTATCGGGCATCGCTTACTTTCAGTGAATCAGTAAAATGGTGCTGGTGGTACTTGTTTTTTACATGATTCTTTGAGAGTATAGAATTCTCATGACCTCATAGTCTCCCATAACTATGGTGGATTTGGTTTTAATTTTCCTATCAGTGGCCACTCATCAGCCATTATAAAGTTATGCAGCTGTGTACCTTTTCCCTGTTTCATAAATGTGTGGTCCATGGAGCATCTTCATTGCACAGATGTCCAGGCACGGATGAACATGCTCATTCCTGTTGTCACAGGATGTTCATGTACCAAATGCAGCTTCACAGCAGCTTGTTGGGAAGGGGCCGAGGGCTGCTGCCTTTCTAGAGCGTTGCACAGGGATCGCTGTGACACTTCACAGCTCTTTACTTTGACCTTTCTCCATACTTTCAGATTCTCATCTGAGGATGTTAGCAGCAACTTAAAAGAAGAAAAAGACTCCCTGACATCTTGTTGCTAAGTTTACTTTCCCTGTCCTGCTACGGCAACTAAAGTATGGCTTTGGTGACACATTCCTTGTCTGTGTTTTGTTTTTCTGGAACCTAGTCACACTTCAGAAAAGCTGTATTTTGGACATAGTATTTTTTTTTAATGCACTGGTTCTACACATCATCCACACACCAGAATATGTGGTATCAAATCAAAATGCAAAAAGTCACTGGAGTTTATCTGTTTTTCTTTTTTGTTAAAAATAAGAATATTAAGTTGTTGAGGAAGAGCTGGGGTGGATCTGGGAGCATTGAAGAGGGAGGGAGTGTGTAAATATGATCAAAATACATTTTGTTAAATTCTCAAGAAATTATAAAATATTTTTAAATATATTTTATTAATTTATTCATATTACATCTCAATTGTTATCTCATCCCTTGTATCCTCCCATTCCTTCCTCCCTCCCACTTTCACCCTACTCCCCTCCCCTATGTCTATGACTGAGGGGGACCTCCTCACCCTGTATATGCTTATAGGGTATCACGTCTCCAAAAATGTTTACTGTTTCTCAGAAAAAAAAAACTTTCAGGGAAAAAAACATACATTTAAAATTATGTTACTGTCACATTATAATGCTGAACTTTTCAAAATAGTTGACAACTTAAGATTGGCGTTTTATCCACTCTCTGATCTTCTTACATTTTCCTAAAACTCAGATAAAATAAAACTAAAATTTAGTTTTTCATTACAGCAGTACCAGTAATTATTATGGTTAAAATATCAAAACACACCTGTATAAGCCTTTTTATGTTTTATTTTATTTTTGTTTTTTGAGACCGGGTTTCTCTGTAGACCTGGCTGTCCTGGAATGCATTCGGTAGACCAGACTGACCTTGAGCTCAAAGGTGCTCCCACTTTTGCTCTCAAGTGCTGGGATTAAAGTGTGTACTGCCACCACCTCCCTGTATAAATCTTAATTTCTGTGCAGTCATCTACTGAGATTAGAATAGATGGATAATATCTAGTATGTAGCTTTATATGCTTCACCTCATATATACTATGCATTGATAACTATTTGCAAGAAACAAATAATTTTTTGAACTTGTACATTTCTAAATTATAGTTTATTCACTATCTGGTTTATTATAAATGCATGAGCAAGACACTTTTCACAACCATTTTTATTTAGAGACAGGATTTCTCTGCTTAGCCTTGACTGTCCTGGACTTGCTTTGTAGACCAGGCTGGCCTCAAACTCACAGCTATCGGCCTGCCTCTGCCTCCTAAATGCTGGAATTACAGGCATGCGCCACGGCGCCCGGCTTCACAATCATTTTTATAAAATGCTTTTACTTTCAGCACAATTGAAAGGTGTTTTGATAGGTACTTTGGTGATAATATCTTATAATATATTTTCAAATTACAAACTTTATCAGAAGAAAACAAAAATGTTGCTACTTAACTCATTTAAATAATACATGCATAAACGTTTGCTGTTTGACATACAGAAAGAAGGAAAGACATAGAGATTTAGAGATAGATATCAATAGATACACATAGCTAGGTATGTACTTAAAGACATAGCGATGTAGATACAGATATGTATACATTTACATAGATAGAAATATATAGAGAGAGACAGAGGAAGTAGATAAAAATAGACACAAATAGATATAGATATATAGGCATAAACAGACATGATATGTATATATAGACATGCAGATTTGTATCAGGTTTTTCTATTTGCTTCAGCATTATTGATATTCTTAAAGACGTATCCAGTTGTATCTCCATAATTTGATGAGTTGCAACCTCAATGTTCCAAAAAAACTGGGGTCACTAGAGCATCCCGCTGGAGGGGTCATTGAAAGCTTATTAGATCAGGAACACAAAGCAGAGTTTTAATCAGATGCTATGGGTCATCTTTCACATGATTGTGAGTTTTTGTTGAAATCCATCAGGTCTGACGATTATTTGGTGGCACCTGCTGCCTGCCAACCACCATCATCACCATCTATAGGAGTGGCTGTGCATGCTCAAAATCCTGCGCTTTGTAATTTAATGTATATATTTTAATGAAGTGAACAGTGAGACTCCTGACAGGCATCAGCAAATTTGAAATAGAACCTTTCAAGTTTCACATCCAGTTTGGAAGTAATGAGACTTGTTCCATAAAGTGATAAAATTTTATGCCATAAATTATCTACAAAAGAAGAGTGCTTCATGAAGCAACGCTTCTCATTTGTTGGGATTAAATTTAAAAAAAAAATAGTTGTTCAAATGGATTGCGTTGTTAACAGAGCCAAGCTATATTTTCTCTGATAACTTTTGCTCATGATCAAAGAAATGAAACAACCCTGAGTGCATGAAGCTTGCTATTACTTGGGCAGGAAGTCAATGATTTAGTTATCGCAACAAAACTTGGCCTCTAGACTATCTCTCAGCCATCCTTATGTCTGCCCATCAGGTTTTAACAGCATTCTCGGAGGCCTTTCTAGGAATCAAGTTTCTTTTTCTCAGAATACTCAAGAAGTGTTTTGTTGGGCTCCATATTTTGTTCCTTCCTTTGAAAGAAATGACTATGTTTTAAACCAGTACTCTTTGCTAAAATAATGTATTTTATAATATACTAAAATCACTGTGATAGATAAGCACTGTTCATCTCAGCACACATTATAGATAGAACTAACCTTTTCTCAGACCTTTTAGTACTTCTTCTGCATATACTTGTGCCTTACATTTAGTTAGCACAGTGTTTTCTAGTGAAATAAAAGCCTGGAATCATCCACTGCTACATAAGCTGGCAGATGCAGAGCTGGCAGATTGACTTACCTGAGATCAGCACAATGCATCTTATCAGTTACCTTGACAGAGTCAGTTTGTGTCTGCTGCCATAATATTTGGAACCCAGACAGTTTTTCACAACTTGCAGTCAGGGATCTGTTCCCTCAAAGTGTGCTTTATAATATTTAAATAGAATGCCGACATCCCATTGAGTCAAAATCCTTTCCTTATACGATGAGCACAGATAAAGCTGCCAGAGGTGTGGCTCTGGGCAGATAAGAAAACACAGATTCTGCATGAAATCTGCAAAATTGTAGATTTTGTTAAATATTTATTGTCATGCTAAGTCATCTTCTGTGAGCTGAGAGTTCAGAAATGAGC
Source organism: Acomys percivali (assembly GCA_907169655.1). Classification (NCBI taxonomy): domain Eukaryota; kingdom Metazoa; phylum Chordata; class Mammalia; order Rodentia; family Muridae; genus Acomys; species Acomys percivali. Next base: position 29,611,250 of record OU015743.1, read on the forward strand.
ATATATTATCAGAAGCTTTAAAAAAAACTATGAAGGCAAGCATGAAAAACCAGTAAAATAAAAATGTGCATGAATTAAAGGTAGCTTTTGAACAGGCAGTGTAGATGGCAGAAAATATGGGGATGCCATGTGCTCCTTGTACTTTTCAGACTGGAATTTGTATGGCATGCCTTACTGACAATGATACCAGCAGACACCCATAATTACTGATGCCTCGATTGTCCAAGCTTTCCTCAGGTGTGGAAGAATATTTCTCGGGTATTCAGAATGAAAAAAAAAAACCCAACATGCATTTTTATAAACACATGGACAATCCTAAACAACCAGCATTCTAGACAATATTCTTCTAATCTTAGTTTGGCCTACAGTGATGAGCACATTAGCTCCCACATTCTCACAAAGAAAATATTTGGCAATTTTCTGAAATTGTTTTGTTATTTCAGTAACTTATGTTTCTGGTTCCTAGGCTGCTTTTCCAACTTAAAAATGCCATAGAATGTTCACGACATTGTTTCCGGGGTTCCCACCCATCCCTCCTATTCACCAAACATTCTCAGAGCATGGTCACTTAGCAGTTCAGTTTCAGCTTCAAGGTCTTTAGAAGCTGACCATTTTTAACCAGATGTACCTTCCATTTTCCCATTCTGCTACCAAGAAAGAAAACGTACATTCTAGTCACCTAAGCCAATACTTAGGGACATTGATTGCTTTATCCAATCATATTTGTCTAATATATACACGTATATGAGTTCAGAAACAAGAGTCATTTGTATTCTAGGGCCACCTGGGATAGCATTTGTCACAGATGCAATGTATTTGGTGACAGTGGGAAATACAGATGAATTGTATAGTCCCTGCTTACAGTTCCATATTAATAACTGCAAACCACTAGGTTAGAAATATAAGACATTTGTAAGGTGCACATAGTATTCATACCATCATCTAACATGGGCATTAACAAATAAATGTATTCTGTATTCATACATGCAAACACATGTTATGGAAATGTAAATGTAGAATACATATAATTTTTTAAAATATTGCTTAGAAGTAAAGCAGTCTCTGGGATTTCTTTGAAAGAAGAAATAAGATTTTAGAATGGTATAATTTCATCATCTGCCTTCTAAAATATCTAGCTGACAAAAGCTCCACCTGTTCTTATTTTTAAAAAGATAGAAAAAGTAGTAAGGCTATTTCCCATGTACTTACTTCAGCATTCCCTGATTCTCCTAAAGATAGCTTTAGTCTTTAATCTTTGGTTTTATGGAAACATTTTTAGGTAATCTGTAGTTTTCACATTGAAGGATCTGATAAAAGAACATTTTAACCAGCTCAGAACTTAAGATGTGACTCTTAAAAATTAATAATAATAATAATAATAATAATGATAATAATAATAATAATAATAATAATAATAATAATAATAATAATAATAATAAT
>OU015743.1:29634946-29671603 GCA_907169655.1 Acomys percivali
TCTCTCTCTCTCTCTCTCTCTCTCTCTCTCTCTCTCTCTCTCTCTCTGTGTGTGTGTGTGTGTGTGTGTGTGTGTGTGTGTGTGTGTGTTAAATGTGCTCTTTTCACCATTTATTTGTCCCCTAGTCTCTCCTCCAAATCTCAGCCCTATTTCTTCAACTTTATGAATCATCTGAGCTTCCCTACCCAAAGCTATGGCCTAAAACTCCTCAAGGCAGAAATATGTGGGCACTTGTAGGACTTCCTTTATTTCTCTTCCCTGAGGATTCACTGGCCCTCATTGCCAGATGTGCCCTTGTTTTTTTATATATTTTGGTTTTTAAAGGTAAATTAATAGCTAGCCAAATTTAAATACTCATTTTCCCCACAATGATCATCAGATGGTAGCCACTGAATAATTATTGAATAGCTCTGATGTTTTTACCACCAAACTGCTCTAAACTGTTTCTATTCCCTAATATTATAGCCTGCTATATGGTTTCACCTCTTCTGTTTTTACCATTTAAGTAATTAAGGGAGGTTGGAGTTAAAGTTGTGAAATGCTGTGCAAGAGACCTAGTAAATTATTAATATAGATTTTAAGTCTATATTTTAATATTTTAAAGACTATTTTGTAGTATTATGGTTATTATTTATCATAAAATAGAAATAGGACATTTAATAATGGATTTTCTAATTATTCTTTCCAGCTAAGGCATTAAAACATTTCTAATTTACCATCTTAAAGAATTTAGCTGACTAGTAGACTTTTACAAGAGATTTTATATAGATCAGCAGGAAAAGAAAATTTATATTACAAGAACAAAAGTGATAAAGTGGAAAGAATATAAAGTAATTAACTTTATCACTCAACTTCATGCCAGATCCTGAACATCAGAACCCGAAGTTAAAATAGAATGCAGACCAGAGACTCAGGCTCTGAGAATGAGAGAAAATGGCTCATTTGACACAACACCAAATATTGCTCTTGATGCTGACCTAAGAACAAAACTGTTGGACATTTTATTACCTTCTGGCTTATGATCTCTCTTTCTTTCTCCCTCTCAATAATGCTGAACAGACAAGCTTTGCAATAAAATAATATTACCAATTTAATTTTCATTAAAGTTTCTCAGTCAGGTTTTACTTAAACATACAACCCAAAATTATATGGCATGATAGTCACTTAATTTGACATCTTGGCTTAAATGTTTTGAATAGACAAGCACTTGATATTTTAAGGACTATAAAATTTGTGTTTTATTTTACAGTATTACAAATGTTACAGTATCTGTCAAAAGCACCAAATAATTAGATCCTACTATTGAACTGGATATGGTAAAACATAAACAAAATGCTTTAAAGCAAAAGATATTCAATATATATGAACATTTTGCTTATTACCATGTGAAATATTCAAGAATGGCCAAGCGTCTCTAATGCAGTCCATCTTGCTAACGATGCCTTTAAGAGAGGAGCTGGGTGACTGCGGAGCTATATGCCTTCTCAACGAAAGCTCCTTACAACATCACGGCTATGCCATATTTAAGACAAATCTATATGGCATTTAAGACCTATATATCCCCTTAGGCATTGCTAGAAGTAAAATATCACCTTGAAAGTCATTTGAACAAAGTAATGAATTTTCTGGAACCTCTTTTTTATTCTCCTCAGCTATTTAAAATTTCCTGCACTGAAGCAAAATGTAAACTTCAGGCTGTTTCAGCTCTGTTGAGGAAGGGACTGAGAAAGAATCATGGCTCTACAAATGAATACTTATGATATGATTATTCTTCTTTATAGCATGGCTGTAAAGAGCAGAAATGGAAATGATTTTCCCCACATATCAGCATTCTCCCCACATCCGAAGAACTCAAACCCAGCTTCATTAGAAGTAGAAGAGATTTTTTGATACTTTTAAAGAGAGTTTGATTTTATAATCTAAAGGAAAAAATTGTGGAGTGGGCAAAAGCCAGAATGCTACGACAAGAAAGTCTTTGGAAGAAAAATTAAAATATGCAAAATATTAGCATGCTCACATGAATCTATGCACAGTCACATTAAGATCAGGTATATTGCAAGGAAAGGACTGGACTACAGACTTCATGAATAAATTATTTTCCCAATTACTTCCTAGATAAAATTAGAGATCATAAAAGAATAGGATTTTTAAAGCTGAAAAGGGATCTTGGAAATTATTTGCTATAAATTCTTTATTTTGTACGTGAAGAGAAAAAACCCACAAATATGAAAGGTGACCATGAACTGTTTAAAGAACTCCAACAGCAGAAACCAGAAATAGAAGCTAGCTCTACCCTCTCTTGGGAGCCAGACTTTTAACTAAATAAATACATATTCTGTACGATGCCCCATAGGTACGTATTGGTCTATTCTCACCTAACAGGGTTGCTTGTACAGTTTTTTGACAAGTATTTTATGGATTTAATTTGTTTGTACATGCTTCTGGGTGTTGTGTCAATCAAATGATTCTTAAGGTTAGTTTTGATTTTTCAAATACTTCTGCAATTACAAGTAAAAATATGTGGTTAGAATCTTAATGAGAATATTTTCAGTAAAAAGGAAAAAAAGAAAAGGTGAGAGAAATAGCGTGTTTATGGGTTTGGGAAATATCATTCTCAACTCCATCTCTGAGGATGAAAGAAAGTCAAATTGCTTCTTGGGAGAAGAGATGGTGAGTCTTTGTGATGGTATGATGATGGTTTCTTTCCAGCAGCTACACCTTTTATGGAGTATGAGTAAAACATCAATTACTATGCTTAGTGCAGGCTAACAAGCCACGCATTGCCTTCACTCATTCATAAAGCTATTTGTGAAATAACATGTCCCAGGTATTGTGCTAACTGCTAGAAGAACAAGAGACAATCTCTACTTCCCCCCCCCCATCTCTACTTTTTAGAAAACTTCAGGCACAATAAGAATCCAGCAGAGAAAACAACAACAACAGCACAGAGGTGATGATTATATTGCAGTATGTACCAATAAAATTAGGGGGAAATTTTGCCAAATTGTGTCTAGAGAGAGAAAAGGTAAATGGAGCAGTAAGTCACTTTCATTGTATTATACAAGGTTTGTCACAAGTAAACAACATAGGAAACATCTATTGACTTGCAATACTTCCTCGACTGTAGAATATCTGAGGCGCATGTCCACTTCTTTCAGCAGAGCTGCAAATAATCATTTTATGTATTGTAATTTAATCAGTGTTTAATAGCTTTCTCATTGTTGTCTGGCTATATAGAAGATTTATATAATGTCAAGAATTATCACATTGAGTAATAAACATTTTTGATAATATCCTAACACCTAATTCTACACAAAGGAACAAAGACATGATGGAAGAAATTTAGGAAATTAAAAATTATAGTTCATGTTTTAAAAAATTATAGTTTAACAATTAGATCCTAGGAAATGGGACATGAATGGGAAAGCTTGTTTGAATGCATCAGTGAATTCCTTTTCTTCTTTCTCCTCACCTCTTCATCACTTGCTCTTTCTCACTTATCCCCACCACCTCTGTTCCTGATACTCTGAGTGCTTGACTCATGCACAATTTCACACTGAAAGCACCAACTGGAAGAGTGCAGTCTAATCCCAAATGGTAACACCCGTGACTTGTTCCTTTAGGTCTCAGAACTTGAAAATACTGAATTCCTCCTGTTGTTTCTGGATCCTCAAGAACAGATGCTTAGCATCTGTTGGAAGATTATCAACAGAAAAATAAAAGAAGTGCGATCATTTCATGAGTGCATTAAGACCAGGTCAAAATGAGGCTCAGATTTGGACTGTTGTGGAACGTATCTTCCTCCCTGCAACATATCGTTGCCCAGTGAGTTTAAAGTAATTTTAAAAGGCAATCAATAACTTTGCTGTATTCAATAATATCAGTAATCATCCCAACTTATGAAGATGACATTATGCAGGTTTGCTACACATTGTCTATCTCAAAATTGTTGGAAAGAGAAAATTTTGAAAGTCTAAACCATGTCCCCTTTGATCATGCCAGTGCCCCTTTTCTGCACCTGGTCTATCTATGCTGATGTGTGATTAAAGTGGGAACGTAGGTTATTCAAAGAAACTCATTGGATGATGAAATTAAATGAATGAGTCAACTAATCGATTAATCGAAGAGCAAAGACAGAATGAGTAACACAGAATTGTTTTGTGTACTGTATGGTACATAGATTGTATGAAAATTCAATCTTTTGTAAAAATAATTTCGTCTGTGAAACAGATATCCATTAGCATCTCTTAGTCACTTTACACATGTAGTCTAATTGCATCTTCACAATAGCCCATCTTCAGAGGAGACTGAAGCATAGGAAATTACCTCCTTCTCAATACATGGCTAGGAATTTGCAACACAGGTATTCACTACTATTTCCTATCCGAAAACCCATATTTTTCCACATAGTCAATGCATACTCTACAAACATAATACCTGAATATAACTGCTCACTGACAAGCTACATCAGCATTCCAGAACAAATTCACAGAATGATGTAACTTTTCTAACTAAGGCTATGTTCCACACACTTTTCCAGCTTTCTCATTTTCTCTACTTATATTGGTGAGTTCTCAACTAAAAGGAACAGGAACCCTGGTTGTAATTAACAGCCCCAAATTCCTACATATCTAAAAAACCACATGTACCTCACTTTAAGCCTACATCAGGCACAAGGCTTTGACAATAAGAAAAGAGAAGATTTTCTTTCTTCTGCATTTCTCTTACTGGTTGGCTTTTGAGCTTCATCGTGGTGATATGACAGTTTCCAGAGCTCTAGGCTTCCTTCCTGTGTCCAATTGTGAATAAGATATTACACATATTCTTTATTCTAACAAATATTAGAATTGCATTGGACTGAGGGAAGAATAAACCATCTCCTGAGCCAGTCAGTCTTCCTGGCTAAATGATGTAATTCTAAGCTTGCCAGGCAGGAGCCACATTGCAATTCTTGAAGCCGGGGATGAAGACAATGATATTGCAAGCATGTAGTAATAAGTGTATATGATTCTCCAAAGAAATATAAGAATATTGTATTCAGTGGACAAAATGGAAACATCATGTATTAGTATAAATATTTATCAACTTAAAAATTCTGTGTAAGGGATGAGTAGATAGTTCAATGGGTAGAGTGGTTGCTATGCAAGCAGGAGGACACAAGTTTGCATCCCCAATATTCATGTAAAAAATTAGGCATGATTATGTATATCTGTACCCGGTGTTGGGGGAGTTGGGAGAAAGGAGGGTCCCTGGGGCTCAGTGGCCATCCAGTTTAGCAGTTTTGATGGGTGTCACACTCTCTCAATGCATAAAGTAAACAAGCCAGGAGGTTCAGCAGGTAGCAACCCTTGCCACAAAATTTGATAACATGAGTTGCCTCTTCGGAACCTACATGCTGAAGGAAGAGAATAGATGCCTACAAATTGTCTTCTGACGTCCATATGCCCTTTCCTCCAAAAAATAAAAATAAAATTAATGTAATTTTTTAAAGTTTTGTACAAAATAATATGGAGGATGACTGAGTAAGATGCCCAATGTTGACCTCTGACCTTCACACTCACATGCATAAACACCCATATACCTTCACACGCACATTCACCACTGTACATGAATACATACATGCAGGCACATGATACACACACATTCACACACACACGCACACACAGTGACACAAAATCTCTGTGAGCACATGCAAAAAAATATAGCTGTGTGACAGTAGCAAATAGATAAAAAAATGGCTTAAAACTAATCAATCTTTGAATATTCCAATGTCATTCTTCTCCATGTCCATTTCATACATGATGATTGAGAACCACCTTTCACTACAAAGATTCTTGTTAAAGGAACCGTAAACCAGGAATGGGAAATGGGCTAAAAAGACGTAGCTCCAAACAATGGCCATTTAATGTCACCATGGTAATAAAATGGAGCCTGACCACAGTATCAACTGTCTTCTCTTGGTTGCTGTGAAAGTAGAGTTTTCTAGTACCATCCTTTACAGAATGCATTCAAGAGATCATCTTGAGATCTCATTTTGGAAATTTCTATTTAACGTATTTTTGTAAATAATTAAATTGAATGCCATTTGGTAATCAAAAGGAAACAGTGGACAATATTAAGTGAAAAATCCTGACACTGTTCGAAATGGAACAAACTGCTTTAAAAACTAGTACAAAGTGAGTCCTTTTGACTCAATTCCCTAATGGACAGTACCAATGACAAAGAAGGAAACAATAATCATGAGTGCCCGCCCAAGACACCAGGAAACATGCTTGGTGTCACCTAGGCAGCAATTCAATGTGTAGTATGGTTCAGCTGTCCTAGCAGATGAGGCCAAATTTCACAGTGTTTGAAACATATGTAACTCATTGTTAGCTATGTTAAGACCTAAACAGGTTTGTTTTTAACTCATAAAAGGCCCTCTTTTATTTTTTATTATTTTTCTTTTTTTACATATACATTTACATTATTACACATATATACAATAAAACTGCCTACTCAAGAAGAACCACGAAACAATCAGGAATTATATAAATGCTACATTTATAGTGTTTTGGCTATTTGTATTTGGTAACCTTTGAAGAAAACATCTTTCCTATCTTGGTGCATCTAAAATTCTGAATGTAAATCAATAGCTATCATATCTCATCTCTATCAATTTAAAACATCTTTCTAGACATAAAACATCATAACCCCTAAACTACTAAGCTTAATTGTAAGAAGACTAAACTACCTGGTCTTCAACCCCATCAGGGACTTGAGAAGGAATAAAATTAATTATCTGAGTAGACAGGAAGTGCATGTTAGCAGCTTCCAAAATGAGAAAATGACAGTTTGTAAAAGGCCCTCTTCAAGGCTGTGATTCTAGGTCTCAGATTCCTTCTCTTTCAAGAGCTGGCTACTGTATTTTTAGCCAACAATGGTTCGCCTGTGTGGTAGTATTCTGGATTCTGTGTTCCTCTACCTCCTCACTGAGTCCAATGGAAGAAGGCATGGAGGATTGCCTGGGGCAGATCATTAATGGGCTGGGCGAAGAAGGGGATGTTTTATTTTTGTGCATAATCAAATGAAGCTGTGTGATTACAGTGGGAGGCATGAAACTAAAATTCTCCAGTATGTGTGGTTTTAGAGGGATGCATAAGGCTGGCTCATCTATCCAACCCCAAAAAGCATTATGATAACCTTTTTCCTGGTTTGGTTTCTTATGTCAACACAAGTTAGTTATTACAATTTTAGTTATATAGAAAATAAAAATGCCTTAGAGTGGGGAAATATTGCTTAGTTGCCCCCCAAAATACCTATTAACATTTCATGAAACCCATTTTGAGAAATGTCATTTTATGCCACCTTCTTGCTGAATACGCGTGTATACCTATATACTTAGAGACACACAGTTGATAATCTGATGTCTCTGAGTTTCTCACAGTTATTAATTTAGTCCTCTTTGAATGTTATTAGTCTCTCTTAATGACATACTCACCTATTAAAAACATCTAGCATCTCTCCCACTACAAAGTTTCAACCTAGTTTTCTGAGGCGACATAACATACTCAAACACCACCAGGAAAGAAAGTGCTAAATGAGCTTCATTGTTCAGGGAGAATAAAAGAAGAAATTTTTTAAAGAGCTAACACTAATCTATGTGCAGGCACTTTTCTTAGTTCTCGTAACCACTGTAGAATATGACACGGGTCTGCAGGGTCAACGGTATCTGCCGACCTCAGCGAAGCTCTGCTGTGATCCAGATCTCATTAGCTCATGTCTAGGTGAGAAGATCAATTACAGACTCCCTGATTCTGTGCAGAGAGACCTTCATCATCACAGACAGTTCTCCAAGATGTCACACCAGGCCTTACCGTGTTATACATGAAAGATAGGGCGAGCAGGGTGGAACAGATTGATGAATCATTACGTCTTAGCTTCCAATAGTACCTCTAAATCACAATCTACATAGCAACACTGAAAGAAAAGAGAAGGAAGAAAATCGTCTACTGTTTGCGTTGAGGGCTTAATTATCTCTTGTTCTATAAAACAAGAATGCCTTTCATATGCATGCGGTCATCATCTAACTTAAGTCCCCCCCAAAAAAGGAGCAGTACACATAACAGAAAATGGAATGAAGGTGACATCATCGTCTATAGCCAATGACATTTCCAGATAGGCCTGATCAAGTCAGTTTATCACTCGGGGGCTTGAGTTTCAAAATCGCAATATGAGCTAACAAGCCCCCACCCCGACCAGTATTAGCTGTGTGTACGCAAGAGTTTTGCCAAATGGCAACTATGGGAATGCCAAAATACATATTTTCAGAAAATAAAAATATATATATTTAATGAGGAGAATGGATCCAAATATTGCATAAGTAAGCTACTTCTTTTGTTTCCTAGTATTTCCTCTTTAACCCCTTCGAGGCCACAATAAATATACATTGACGTGGTTTTGAGCAGGGCTTATGCCAATTGAGAGAATAGGTATCTAGCGCAGCCTGTATGACCTTGAATCAGCCCTTTATCCTCCCAGCAACGTAGACCATCCCACCCCACGTGAATCAGAGAAAATAACCTGTTCTTCATAAAGCAATTATGAGATTAAATGAGATAGCGTGTGGAAAATGTTTTGAATAGTAGCTGACACATAGTAAGTGCTCGTAATTTATTTTGCCTATTATTAGAGAAAGATATTAGACGCCGTTCATCTTGAGCTTGCTTCTCCCGGCTGGCCAGCCTGCTCAAGCCTCTAAGTTTAGCAGAAGTCTTTAGAGTGCTGCATCTCAGGGGAAACGTGGGCATCGCATCTGCGCACGGAGCTTACCGGGCCTCCAAATTCCTTCTTTGGAAGCTTCGCGTTGCACACGTAAAATGTCCTTGTGGTTGTGAGACCCAGATATCGTCTCAAAGTAATTCTCTAATTGTTTGCGCATCAGTGGAAAATTAAAACTAAAGTACCTGTTGAGAAATTTCTTCAAGAGTTTGTAGAAATGATATCTTTCCCCAACTGGATCAGAAAAGACCAATCCATAGGCTGCACTGTGCTGGCTGAGAGTAATATAAGCTAGTGTAAATCTTGGATGCCTTCAACTGGGGCCCTTTTGTTAGCAAAGTAAAGCCAAGGGATAATCTTTCCATTTAGAAGGAAATCTAACTTTTCCATATGATTTTGAAATCTGTGGGTATCTTGGACATTTGTTTTTCCTCACACTAAATTAATATTTAATTTAATTAAATATGTGCATAAGTGAGTAAAAGAAACTATTATTTTAGTACCATTATTGGGGACTAGACAAACAAGAACCCTGAAAGAGGCTGAACACGACCACCGTGTCTGCTCCTGCCCCTGTTGCCATGTGAAAATACCAGGTTGCTCTTATTCTCTCTGGTTACTGAATGAAAAGCTTGAAATACAGTGAATCAGGTGAAACTACTGATTGTCCATTGTAATCTAGGAAACATATTTCAACCAACAAAAAACGTAACCACAAACCAAACTGCAGGCTCTGTGGTGGCTGACAGAGACAAGGACTGTTTGCAGAAGTGAATGGATTACAGCGTGATTTTGCCAAGATTGCATTAGAGTTACCAAAGGGTGTGAATCTCCTGACCATCCATCACAAACCAGAAAGACTGGTCCGAGTTCTCAGACAATAGTTCTCAATAAGCAGGGAAATAGAATAGAGAGAAATAGAATAGAACACAGGGAAATAGAAACAGAGCATTTGAATGCATATGGCTTCATTATTTCTGCCTCTCTACCCACCCACCCACTCTTCCTTTTTTGTCCCAAAAAGTTTCTCATTTCCTCATATGTTATCAAGGACACGATAACTTCCCCTGTGTCACTTTCTAGTCTAATGATAATTCTCACACTCAGAGGAAGCAACTTTCTACTTGGTAGCTAATGTCTTTGTAGATTTAAGGAAGTAAACAGCAGTCAATATGCAAAATGGTTTGGTACACAAAGGATGGTTGTAGCATTCAAATCAATATATCCATGGCATATATAAAATACACATAAATATATACAAATATATAACTATATATGATATATAACATATATATATATACAACTAGTGTGTATGTAGTCAAACTGCTATGCTGCCTCATCCATAATGCACACTGTGAGGCATATACACTGAATTTTAACATTTTAGTCAAAACACTAATCTCCGTATAGTATAACATTTACAAAAATGCTCATTGGATTACAGATCAGGGCATCACTGCCAAATACTAATGAAAAGACATGGTTTTGGACATAATGCATCTAATTTCCTCAGCCTCTTGAGCTCTGACACACTACAGGCATAAACTGGAAAGATTACTTGTGGTTACCTGGTGAGTTAATGCCGCCCAACCAAAAGCTGGATGACAGCAGGCACTCAAGTACAAATTAGCAGGTAGTGGAGAAATAGTGATTAAAGCTTGAAATTGGCCTCATGGAGTCCATAATTATATTTGTTCAGTGCCTCTGTGCATTTAGATGAAATAATTCTCTCCCTCCCTCCTTCCCTCCATCCCTCCTTCCCTCCCTCCCTCCCTCCGCCTCCCTCCCTCCGTCCTCCCTCCCACCCTCTCTCTCTCTCTCTCTCTCTGTCTCCATCTCCATATCTTCTTACATTTCTGTGTGTTTCTGCACACCTCACTCCTCTCCTCTCCCCAGCCCCTTTGCCTTCTCCTCCTCTCTCCTCTCCTCTTTTCTCCTTTCTGGTTCCCTTTCTCCTTGTATGACATTGAAGAATTTTTATATCCGGTCTATGTATTAGTATTAGTATTAGTATTAGTATTAGTATTAGTATTAGTATTAGTATTAGTATTAGTTAGTATTAGTATTAGTGTGGAAACTCAAGAAGAAAGCCTTAGACTTGAACCATGCATTTTGTCACACGTTTAGGTATGGGAAAGGAAGGTGGTCTCTTCATATTCAAGTGTATTGATCATTGGGAAGGAGACTCACCCTTATCCCATGACAACCTCAGAAACTCTGAAGTGAGGGGAAGTCTCCAGTGCTGATTTATCTGGCATCTGACAAAATGGTGACGTGCCTCTACCTAATGCCTGATCTTCGGGAGAACTGAAGCATAGTGAATGTGTATGAAAGATGAAAAGCGGCAGGTTCCAATTATTAAGAGCATGGCGCTAGTGTGACCACTCAACCCCCTCCACGAGGCTGTGAACTGAGTCCTTACTACCCTACATCATGGCAATGGAAAAAAAACAGGGATATGCTGTCTTTCCAGCCTTCAGTTTCTTGAAAGCCGTATTTGTGCATCCAGATGATCCGCAAGTTTTACAAATGGACAGTGGTCATCCTTGGTCCAACTCTAGAGTGGACTTGTTTTTCTGGCTCTAATCTGTGGCACAAATTTTGCAGCCCCTTCCTGGTTTATAGAAATAACCTCCCTTGCTTATGTGAAGACAAACACTGGAAATATATGCCACCTGCCTAATTTCACAGCCATCCTTAGATCATAATAAAAATAAGAACCAACACATAGAATATTGACTTCTTTACAGAAGGGCTCACTTAAGGCTCCTAAATCTTCTTAGTCATCAGCAACTACTATGGCCCTTTCTTAGCTGAAGACATAGAGACAAATATATTAAGTGCTGTCTCTAAGATCACACAAGTAGTGAGTGGCATCAAAGGGTTTACACCTAGCCTGGCTGATCTAATAAAGCTCGGTTACATTGAATATACAGCAGAAGTCTCATCTTTCTTTGAGCATCAGCCACCATTCTATGAAGTAAGTGCAATTTTGAGGGAACAGTTTGCAACTGCAAACAGCTGTTTCAGAAGACAAGTTTTGTAACTGGGTTATTGACTAAGACCAGCACAGATTACAAATGAATATGGTTTTGTTTTTTTATTCTCACCTTTTAAAAACTTTTTCGTTGGGCCTTGCTCTGTACCATTCTTAAATGATAATTCAGATAAGACTTTAGGAACAAAGATATTCCACTTAATAGCTTGATTGAAGCCTTAAATCTGATTTAATGTGAAATATCCTCTGCTCTAACGTCAACATGAGAAGCAGGCACAGTGAGAGGGGACAGCATTCCTGCTCTGTGCTGCCACATGTCTCCCTAATTGCTATTTCTAAGAGGGTGATGAATGTTCTAAATAAGACTACTGAGGAAGGCCCCCCAAAACCTCCCTGTTACTTTCCCCACTCAGGAACCTCACAGATATACAGAGAAGAGTGTTCCAGCTCCTCTGTTTCCATAGTCTGCAGCAGAACTTGGTTAGTCATTCATTCACCTACATTACCTCCCAGCCTCTAATTAATATGGTGCTTTAGCTTTCCTGGGCATTGCCAGATGTGGGTCTTCTACAGCACCTACATATAAGAAATATGTTACAGATGAACTGTTTGCACAAAAATCTGCTCATGGGCTTGTTTCCAAATCTGGTCCACTTTTGGACTTCCACTATTAACCATGATTATGGAGAACAGGGCAAGAACTGTGAGCATGTTATTTAGATTTTGACTGCTACTACAGAACAACTACAGTAAAAAGGAAGGTTGATTTGGGCTCATGGCTTTGGGGATTTAGCCCATGGTCATCTGGTCTTGTTGATTTTGGCCTGTGGCAAAGCAAAACATTACAGTGGGGGAGAATGTAGCAGTGCAATCTTCTCAACTTTCGAGGCCAATAAATTAAAAGAAAGGGAAGAATGCGTCCCATAATCCTCTTTGTGGACACATCCTTAATGTTGTAAAGCCTCATATCAAGCTCCACCTCTCTCAAGCGCCACCTCCTTCCCGAACTGCTAATCTGAGGACCATTTGATACATGGACCTTTAGGAAGTGAGTCACATCCAAATACTAGCAACAGATATCTTCTTCTGCTAATTCTGCATCTGAGTGAGGTCATTGCAAGCTGGTTTTGTTATCATATATGTTAGTTGGGGTTCTTTAAAGTAACATAACTGACAGAATATATATTCTATTCATTCGCTTGGCATGTACAATGTGGTTCAGGAAGCCCAATTGTGGCAATCTCTCAGTTAAGAGGTTAAGAACCCAATGACTGCTTATTTATAAGGCTGGATATTTGTATACAAACACATTCATACATACATACATACATACACACATACACACACATGCACACAGAGAGAGACAGAGACAGAGAGAAAGAGAGAGATGAGAGAGAGAGAGAGAGAGAGAGAGAGAGAGAGAGAGAGAGAGAGAGATCTGTAGTCTCAGTCTGGCACTGGAGGCCTTGAGGATTCCTGAGGAGCTGTTAGACTTTTAATATACATTGGAATCTCAAAGAAATCAGTCCTAAGATTGGTGAAGGAATGTAACAGCCATGGGATAGACAAATTTTCTAGCAAAAGTAAAGGCAAACAGGCAAAGAGCAACATTCTGTCTGCTATGTCTTTTTGTCTGAGTAGTCATGGGAAGGTGTCACCCACCTTTAGGTCTTCCTTTTTCAACTAATCTGATCAAGAAAATTTCTCACAAGAATACTTCAGTGGTTTTCATTTCAGTTGATTCCAGATTCTATCAACATAGCACAATTAGGTGTCAAACACAATATCCTGATATTTATATAACTGATGGAACACAGTCTTGTTCCTAATACCTTCACAGACCTAGTCATAGTAGACAGATGACATTACATTATCATATTTTCCTACACTGTTACCATATTTGTTATTTTAATGAATATATAATATTTCACTTTTACTGTGCAATTTGCCTCTATGTGTTCTGTAGCCAGAGGGTTAGTCAGATCTTTCCTCATTGGGAAAGTACCTAGCAAAGGCAGCAGAAAGGAAGGAGGACTGATTTTTGGGCTCATGGTTTCAGAGGTGTCAGTCCACCATGACAGGAAACATGTAGCAAAGCCAAAGCAATTAACACAATGATTTCCAGGAATAGGGGAACCTGGCTATGTTAATGGGTATTCAATTATTCAGGCCCTCTATGTGTAGAATGCCACCTTGTTCATACCTTCCATCCTTACATAATCCTCATCAGAAAAGACATCTGACATACCCAGACATGACATTTTCTAATCTATTAGATGGTTCTCAAGCCAGTCAGGATGATCATCAATAATAGCCATCATGTTTGGATTTGTATAAAACCTTTTATTTTCCATGTTATTTTTGCATTATGCAACTAAAATGAAACCATCAAAAATTATAAAGCTTGCTAAAGGTCCACATCCCCCGCCCCCCACAAAGAACTGACTATACCTAGATTGATTTTTTTCAATATAATATAGAAATCAAATGAACACTATAAAAATTACATCCAATTAAATTTTACTCATTTTCATGTTTTAGTGTTTTTGATAAGTGATGACTGGGTCCTGATTTTGTATGCTAATAAAAAAGATAGATAACTTCAGTTAACAAAACTAGAAAAAAAATCCAAAAGTCATTAGTGTTGGTAATATTTTTAAAGTTGTTCTTGACTAAATGCAAAAAAATATGTGTTCAAATTCCATCCCTAAATGATGCTGAAAGAGGTACAGGCAATGGTTTAATGGATTCATAACATTTGGAGTTACTCTAATTATAAAGTGAGGAGCTATGTAAAAATCCAGGTTGATCTACAAATATTTGAAAATCCCAAAGAATCATGTGCAACTGTGTGTCTCTTTTCACAATCAAGAAAACCAGAAGAAATCAGTCCAGGGCTGATAGAGCACTTCCTGAAATTAAGTGTCTGGTCTCCTTCTATCTTGTTGCTTCTCTATACATTATTGACTTTCTTGAGGTCAACTCATGATCCAAATGGTTGTATTAGATCAGGATTCAAAATATCTGTGCTCCCTTCTTTAACAAGGAGAAAAGAACAAAAATAGACACATTTCCTTTCTTACTGTACACACATCCACCTACATTCCATTAGATATAAATTAGTTCTGAGGTCAGAACTAGTAAAATAGGAAGATGAAGATAATTGTTATTCCATAGGTCCATGTACCAAGCTAAACAAAGCAGGAAATTTATTTCTGAAGAATAAACAAATATCTAGTAGGCCTTGCTTGTCAATAGAGGATAAAGCAATTTGTTTACTAATTATTCTAGTCAGGGTTCTCTAGAGTAACAGAACTTATAGAATATATATAAAGAGGTTCAATTAGAATGGTTAGCAGGCTGTGGTCCAGCTAATCCAATAATGGCTGGCTCTGTATGGCAGGTCTAAGAGTCCAGTAATTGTTCAGCCCATGAGACCGAATGCCTCAGCTGGTCTTCAGTATACATTGAAATCCTGAAGAAGTAGTCTTTGATGTCACTGAAGGAATGGACTTCCTAGAGATGTGAAAGTAAGCAGGTAAAAGTAAAAGCTTCCTTTCATGTCTTTATATAGAATTCCAATAGAATGTATGGCCCAGATTAGAGGTAGGTCTTTCCATCTCAAAAGATCTGGACTAAAGATGTGTATTCCCACCTCATACATAGAGATTAGAAGAGTATCTTCCCAGTTGAGACTAAGCAAAATTCCCTCATAGGTGTGCCCTCCATTTTTGTATTTAATTCCAGATGTAGGCAAGTTGATAGCCAAAGACAACATCACACTATTATAACAATGGCCAAATACAGAGTTCTGGGTCAATGGGAAGACTCTAGAGAACTGGTCCTCTAGACCCCCTGAAGCTTCTCTTGTCCTTTTCTTGAAGCCTCCTGACTGCAGGAAGGAATACCAGGCTAGACCAGTAAATTATAAAAGGCTATGGGGAAGAAAATGTCTAGCTGACAGCTAGTCCTTCAACATAGACTTGTGAATGTTGCGCCTTATTTTTCCCCTTATCTTTATTTTATGAGTTAGATGCTATGCCTGCATATGTCTGTGCCCCACATGCATGCAATGCCCACAGAGGCCAGATGGCAGCATCAGATCACTCAGGACTGGTGTTACAGAAAGCTGTTAACTGCCATGTAGATGCTGAGAATCATGTTCAAGCCTTAAGAGCAGCCAGTGCTCTTAAACACTGTGCCATCTCTTCAGCCCAGTAACTCATTTCAGACCTTCTAGCACCAAGGTCTAGACTGTGGCACTGTAAATGACATCAGTACAGAAGAGAAGAGCTGTGACACGGTGTTCAAAAAGTACTACAAATAATAATGACATATGATATGCTTCGCTGGAGATATTGGCTTTTAGATTTTATATATGCCATATAGTCTGCAAGGGAAACAAGCTCGATTTCAATTACTGATATATTGATGTGGCTTGTAATTTGCAATGTGATAACATTGTTAGTACTATCATGTCTACTTCTTTGCAAAGCCATCACCACTACCTTATTAAATTCTAGAAAAAGAATAAGAATCTTCTTTACGGTGCTTGTAGATGCCATCTCCTTGATACTGGTGCCTACACTATCATAAATACTTTCTTGTTTGTTTATACAAGCTCTATAATGTAAGAAGTGGAGGGAAATGTGTCTAAAAATAAGTGACCTCCATATCTTTAGCATTCCAAAGAAGCAGGTAATGCTATCAATGGAAACATTGGCAAAAAAAGTGTTTTCAGCAGATCTGTGGACATTTCAGACATGGCATAATAGCAGTAAAATAAATATTATAAAAAGACACAAACAGTTTGAGCTTAACACTGAAAGTAGTTTTTGATGTGTCTCCTCTGAGAACAGTGTTGCTACCCTTAGGCCCTCAATCCCCAAAGTTCTCCAGTGGAATTTGAACCTATGTCTAATAATGATTTGTAGTAATTTTAACAGATTTAAATAGAACCCCAAAGGTGTGGAAATCAAATTAATATCATAATGTCATACTCAGAGACATAAGTAAATGAAAGAAATAAAAAGAAATATCTATGCTTCTATGTTGCTGAACACTGATTGGGAAATACAATTAAGATGTTTTAAGTATCCATTTATAACTTACTTCCATCTACCTGATAGCCTCTTCGTTTATTGATTAGCTAGCTAACTAGCTAGTTGGGAGGGGGCCGTGTTTTCTCACCCTGATTATCTTTGAAACCTATTGTCCTGGATACCTATCCATTCTCAGTGAGTGGAGGTGTCCAAAGATGCCACTGAAATGTACTTGGGTGTGGCTTCTCAAGCCACTCCAGGCCCACACCTCCTGCTTCTCCTCTCTTTTTCTTTGGTTGCAGCAGTACTACAGACGCAGTGGTCTTGGAAAATATCTACTCTCCTTCTGCTGGCCACCCCACTCCACAGGCAGTGGGACTGCAATGTGCAGTTCTATCCAGATGTTTGCTTATGCGTCAAAGCCAAAAGGCTGCCCCATGAAATGTTACTCTCCAACCTTCCTGCTCCTGTCTGACTGTGGCTTGAGTGCAAAGGAAATGCATTGCTTCTGCATCCAAGAAGGCAGATAAATGGGGAGCAGGGGATGAATTTAGACACCAGTAAACCATAATACAGTAATTTGAATCAATGGCTTAAATACTTTGATTCTCTCTGTTATGCATTAAACATCAATTATTATGACCAGAATAACATAACTGGCCCAAAACAAACAAATAAGAGAATTTTGAACATTACAATAGGACAGTCAATGCTTTAATTATTTAGGGATTTGGTGCCCAGAATATAAGTATTTCTCTCTCTCTAACTTCCAGCAGCCTGTTCTTTTATCAATTCTAGATTGCAAAACCCAGGACACCTAGGAAGTAATTTCTCCACATTTAGCCCTGTCTGATATGAAAACAAGCAGCAGTGCATTTCCACTGAATTTAAATAGATCACTGCTTCCTGTGATGAGATTCAAGTTGACTTGTAGCTAATTGGAACAGAAACAATAGTAAGTGTGTTTGTCAGGTGTGAGAGGGAGAGGTACTCGGTTTACAGACTCGAACGCTGTCCTTCATAGTTCAGGATGAGTCTGCTGATTGCAGGCATGGTGGGTTACTTTGGGGTGTTTAGTAATGAGGATGTGTGCGGTCAGTGCTCTGGCCAAGCAGAAGGGATTGTTTTGATTCCCTGAGGTGATCACACAGAAGTGCTACAGACTGAGTTAAAATAAGAGACATTTATGCTCTTAACATTTTGGAGGCTGGAAATCTAGGGTGAAAAAGTTGAGAGATCTGTGTCTCCTCTGAGAACAGTGTTGCTACCCTTAGGCCCTCAATCCCCAAAGTTCTCCAGTGGAATTTGAACCTATGTCTAATAATGGAAAGAAGAGCCCTTCCTTCTCCCACTGAATATCTCATAGTTTCTGCTGTCTTTTGGTGTTCCTAGCCTTGTAGAAACATCATGCCTGTTTCCATCTCCCTCTTTCTATGCCCTGACACCTCGACTGAGGCTATGTCTTCTTTTTCTCCTTCTAAGGACATCAGTCATTGGATCAGGGCCCACCATCTTAACCAACCTTCCCTTAGCTAATTATATCCCAAGAGGTCTTGCTTTGAGACTGTAGAAGCCAATTTTAGGGTGCATGCTCTTCACCCCACTACAGAGTCAGGCAGTCTGAATTATAGCAGAGCTTTTTATTACTTTCCTTTGGCAATACTGGGGACTGCACCCATGCTAGACAAATGCTCTGCTCTTGAGGTGCCATCGCAACCTTTTGTGCTTTACTTTACCCTAAAACCTGAGTAACTTGGCAATACAAACCTGTACCAACAAGCTTGACTCAAAGCAAGACACCTTGAACCAAATGTTCTCAAACAGTCCTTCAGAGTCTGTCCCCTTAGGATTATCCTACATCCTTAGCTACAACTCTCCCAGTCCCCTCTGTCAACAATGGCAGACATTTGGCAGCTAGCACAGGAACAGAGCTCACACAACAGTCCTACAGAACATGCCCCTTGGAGGCAGTTATGGTGGGGGTGAGTACAGGGGGAACCTGGTTTAATAGGGCCTACTTATAGGCTCCATCTAAAAATATTACAAATGGCAGAAATTGGGCACATTTTTAATTAAAAATTTGACTTCTGACACATGATTTTAACATCTTACATAACAACAATAAGTGAGAAAAGGAGGCCATGAGTTTGAAAGAAAACAAAGAGGGGCTCATGGGAGGGTTTGGAGTGAATAAAAGGAATAGGGAAATGATTTAGTTATATTACAATCTCAAAAGCTAAAGAGATTTAAAAAAAAAAGAAAGAAAGAAAAGGTCTTGAAACATGGTAAAAAGTAAAGTGACATGGTGAGATTTGGGGTGTACTTCTCATAATTAAATGTCTTCTTTGCAAGATGCATGGTCTCAAAGATTCTTGGCATGAAGGTAGTGATACTGTCAAACCTTGCATACCAGAGAGGTTTTAAACAACACTTTTTCCTGGATCAGCTCCACTTTCATAAGATGATAATTGCTGTGCAATTATTGCAATGAAAGCCTTACAAAGTGGGCCTATAAGGAACAAACATGTCCTATTTGTAGAGAGGTCTGTTCCTTAAATACAAGGAGACAGGGCAGATGTCTGAAGACCCTGGGCTTGACATCTAGTGTTCCATTGATTAGCTGTGTAGCATTACATTGGTAACTCAATGACTCTGAGTTTTTAATGTCCTTACCTGGAACACAATCGAATAAAATATAAATAAGAAATAAAAAAATCTCCTAAAAATATTTTCCTTGCAAGTTGGCCATAAAGATCAATACTAAGTTTGAGTTCATTTGTCCCAGTAGCTATCACATCAGATAATGAGTTGACTACTGAGAAAACATGTCAGAAGGTGAAAATTCATATTTGCCTCCTTCTGGGAAATATACATTCTTTCTCGGGAGGTACTGCTTATATATCCCTGTTACTGTACAAGGAGTTTAGGATTCTAACTGTTCCCACGCATTTCTCTATCCTGGGAGGTCCTTGGCTAGGGTAGCCCTGACTGTTTGTTTGTTTTATATTTATTTAAAGACATTTTTATTTTTATGTGTATGAGTGTTGGTATGCACATATGTATGTTTATCAGGTACATGTTTAGTGCCCACGCAGGCAAGAAGAGGGCATCAGATATCCTGAGGATGGAATTACAGACAATTGTAATCTTCCACATAGGTGCTAGGAACTGACTTAAACCCTCTACACTAGCAAGTCTTCTGAAACTCGGAGCACCTTCTCCAGCCCCTAGTTGTTTCATCGTTTGCTCTCTAGTACTTAGCTGAGTGAATAGTCTAACATGAGTGGACCAGTGAATTGTAAAGAAGTAGGTAGTAGGGAATTTCGAGTTTCATGCAATAGATATCTACTAGAATCTAAAAGGGTTTATTTGCAGGAATAAGTTATTAGAAGTACAATAGACTATACTCTACTTCTAGCTGATCTGTTTTTTATTTGACCATCTCATCTAGAATAATACAAAAGAGGACTTACATACCTGGAGCACTCTTAATTGCTTATTTATCACATCCACCTGACAAAGAATGGCACAGACACTACCATTTGTTACAGAGAATACCTTAAGCCACAGAGAGGTCAGGAGAGTGAGAGAGAGCAGGGCTGACAGTTTACATCTCTTGACTCACGTCACTCACTCACCATCACTAAGCCCAATTGATAATTGCATCTTTTTAATAAAAAACCTTAGGAGACTGCAGGGTGAAACTGGTTGACACCACCACTTTTTAATCCTTTCTATGCCCCAAGCCAACCATCTTGTCACCTGGAAATTGTTATAGCTGCTCTACATAACATTTTTGCGCCATGAATTACACCTGTCTGCATGAACTTGGAGAGTTAACCATTGCAAAGGGAGCCCAAGGCCAGTAACCTGCTGTCCCACATGCCGGGAGACTAGAGATGTTAACATACCGAAGCATACTGCCCCAGAATTAGCTAGCTAGACTTTGGAGATATTTCATATTATAATTTTCCCTCACTATCTTGTGTAACCTCTCTAGACTATTCCTGTCTCTGGTTCAAATAGCCTTTACTTTGCATTAACTCATTTTCCACTTCAAGGCAATTTAGAACCCAAAGCTTCCAAGAAAAGAGCCAACATACAAATTTTGGGAGGATATATTTGTTGAGGTCTCAACCTGTTTTTTGAATACATGGATATTTGTAAAGTCTGTATAGACATAACTAATCAAAAAGAAATATGATGTGATTAATGTGGGCCCCAACATCATATGTGTTTCTCTAAGAAGAAGAGGTCAAAGGTTTGACACATACAGAGAGAAGATTTTTCTGAACTCTCTGGAAGACAGTCTCCTACAAGTAAAGGAGAGAAGCTCCAAACAAAACCTATACAGCTGGCCCCTTTAATCACAGATTTCCTACTTTTGGAGTTGTAGAAAAAGAAATAACCACCAGTCTGTAGCATTTTGCTAGGACTCCTTGAATAAATGAAATAATTTCCCTAAGATATTCACTACTAGACAGCAACTGTTGGCTTCGAGAACAGAAGGTATTTAATCGTCATTCAGAGATCCCCTATTGTGTGCCAGTTTCTGTCCAGATGTTGGATTTAGAGGAATAACAAGTCTTGATAACTTTTTAGAAGACTTGTGAACCTAAAGGGGAGACAAACAAAGAGATAGGCACAATATGATAGAATTAGCAACAAGATACCAGCATGTCCAATGTGCTAGAGGCCAATAGTACTCAGGAGCAAACAAGGGTAGGCAAGGCTCCCAGGGGATAGTTTTACAGAAGCCTTGTTTAAGAGTGAACAGGAATGAACTAACAATGAAGGTCCCTCTCAAGAAAAAAGATGCCATACTTGAAAAATAAGAATCCCTGGAGGACAGAATATTTTGAAGGCAGTGATGCCTGGGATGGCTGAAGCATCTGATAAGAACTGTTTCAAGAGGGAAGATGAAGAACAAGCAGAGGCAGGACATCATAGTGCTTGGTAGACCATGGTATTATTGAAGGACAAGCAACCAAACTGCAATGTTCAGTGTATTTCATGTGGTGGAACAGGTGGAAGACTGAAGAAACCCAGAAAAATCTATCCTAGAACAAGCCATGAAGTCTCACTTGAAAGCGGAGTACTGATCAACCTACAATTGCTCTAAGTTTGTCAAACTCTGGTTACTTCAGGAAAATTCATCTCCTCCCAAGTGCCTGGCTATGGCTCATAATCCAGGCACTTTGCTCTTATATTGGTCTTGGATTTACTTGATGGTGCCTGAGTATAAGTCTTCTACTCAGCTCTACAGCTCTAGGGTCTGCTCACGGTAGTCCTTACTGATTCTCAGCTTCTAGTCACTGATGCCTCTGGTCAGTAGACTTCAATTCAAGCCTACTTTTCCGTGACATTATTACAATGTCTTTCTTATTTCCCAAACTCCCAAGATAGGGAACATGATTGAGTCAGGATATCACAAAGTCAAATAAATAACATGAAGAATGTTTGCTGGTCACAGTTGTCTACACTCACTAGGGTACTGTTTCTGGTCAACTCTTCACCCCTCAGCCTTATACAATCAAGTTAATAAGAAGGTTATCATCATACCAACTAGTGCTCAAAGAAATAATTGTGATTGATTGGATCAGAAGGCTTTGATAGTAGCAAGATAATAAAATTTCATGCTTTTTAACCAGATGATATTAAAGACCCATTTAAAGTTTTTCAAAGACAAAGAGCATGTAAATTATTGCTTCAAGAAGATACCTTTTAAACGGTTTTACCTAAAAATAGGGATTTCATTCTGAACCTGTTTAATAACCTACCCTAAGTCTAGGCAACAGACTGATTAACATCTATACTAACATTAATGATAGAATTAAAGATTTTTACATGAGTCAAGCCAGTATATAACAGCTGGTCAACAAGTTGATATAGAATGTATAGAAATCACTGAACATGGAAAATTCATTATTACAGGATTTCTGATGCAAAGGGCTTTAGAGCCATTTACTAGAATAGGAAATATAAAAGAAAGATAGATTCTAGGCCATCTTGAATCTGTTGAATTGTGAACAAAACCTTAGCTATGGCAGGTACTATTCTTTATTTTTCTATTTTTTATTTTGGTCTTTTCATTGTATCTGAATATTACCTACATCTATTTCTTTCTTCCCAATGCTGAGTCATAATTGAATGTTTGACCTTAAGTTTCAACATCATTGCAGTAAACTTTGCATGGCAAATATGAACTGATGTTTACTTTAGTTCCTAAACAACTACAACGACTTTCTGTTTTGCCTGCCAAGTATTAAAAAAAAAAGGAAAAAAATTTAAATGGCAGGAACTATTTTTCAGATGCTATAACTAATGCTTCCAAATCTCAGAGGTTTAAAACCATGAGTGTAGTTCTGGCTCACTTGAAATCACCAGGTTTGGACTTTGGGAAGGAGCAGAGCTGCTTCACCTCATGTGGGCCTTTAGAGACAGCTTTCTTTAAGATATATCAACAAGGACACTAAGCAGTGTCCAGAACTGGCTAGGGAAAGAGAAGATGAAGAAAGCATACATACCCTTAAGCATCAGTTATGGTCACATTCTTTCGGAAATAACTAGCCTAAGCTGAGGATTTATTTGAGAAATGACGAACTGTGCTCCAAGAGCAGGGATGCTTCCACACTTGAGAAACGGGTTATGATCTGGGCTTCGAAAGAATCTCTCTCCTGACACCTCTCTTCTCCTTGTTACTTAATTCTCCTGACAAAAACATGACTTCTTATAGCAACTAGCCTCATTTGCAATAGGACTAGGTGCATGAAGAAAAGACTGGATATACATCCCTCTTATGGTCCAATTACAGAATTCTACAAGTGTTTTGTGACTGCTTCAGGGTGAGTCATATGTCTCCCTTCTGTCTGTTTACTTGGGATGAATCATGTCACAGGAGCTAGTCTGTTGAGTCATGTTAAGTTGTATGGCTGGCTGATGGAAAGAAGAGCCAAGCCTAAGAGATGCAGGGATCAGTAATGGAGTACTAAAGGAGCTGTCAGGGCTAGGGACATCCAGATGATTACGTAGCTACTACTAGGGCTGGTTAAAGTGCGTTACCTGAATCTTCGCAATGACACGAATAGACAGAAGAGAGACTATAAAGCACACTTGGCTCCAACAAGAACTCTGGAAAATATTAGCACGTTAAATGCTGGGAAAAGAAAGACATACCTGCAAAGAAGTATAGCAAAGGTCCTCATAGCCACGTGATGCCCAGGAAGGAAACAACTTCTAGAATGAGTGTCAGGGATGGCATCCTAGAAGTCAAGTCAAACGTGCACAAAGTAAATGGAGATGAGGAATCAGAAACCACTGAGAACAGACTGTGTTAAAAGCTAGCCTAGAAGCACAAGGACAAACCTCGAACACATTATGCTAAGTGGGAGAGCCAAATATAAAAGCCCACACAGTCTACGAAATTTCCAGAAGAGGCAAATCTGTACAGGTGGAAAACATGCCAGCCTTTGCCAGAGTAGGGCAGGGCAAGGCGTAGAAAGGACAGTTAGGAATGGCCACTTAATGCATCTGGGGTTCCTTGGGGCAGAGGCAGGGGGTGATGAAAATGTTCTACATGAGGTGATGCTAATAGTGGCATAAGCCTGTCAATATATGAAAAGCCACTGAATTGTATACTTTAAAATGGGATAAAATGGCAAATTTTATGTTATTTGGATTTTACTTCATTTTTTTAAAAAATCTCAAGTGAGCTTGTAAAAGCACATAATTCAGCATAGCAATGAGTTGGGGAACGACTGTCAATTTTAAAAAATACAGGAGGGGCTGGAGAGATGGCTCAGCAGTTAAGAGCACTGGCTGCTCTTCCAGAGGTCCTGAGTTCAATTCCCGGCACACACATGGCAGTTCACAACTGTCTGTTACTCCTGTCCAGGGGATCTGACGCTCACACACACACATACATGCAAGTCAAAACACCAATGTACATGAAATAAATAAATTGATTAAAATATTTTTTAAATGTGTTATGTGCAGATGCAAAGACTCAATAAGTAGGGAGAAGTTAAACATGCAGAAGTATTATGTGTGATGCACTGATGAATAAACTGGAGGATTTAGAATGCAGACAATTAATAGTGGATTAAATTTAGATGAGAAAAGGATATATTATTCTCTACCAGGTAATAAAATGTCTCCTGGAACCCAAGCATTGGTAGGAAAAGAAGACTGTATTAAAGAAATAACTCTATTTTTTTTCCTTACCGAATCAAGTATCCAGGCTTTGGGGCAACGATTTTAGATCATAGAGTGTTACAGTACCTTAGAGTAAAATACACTTAACTTCTCCATTAACTGAGAAGATTAACTCCCTCCAAATCAAATATAGCTTTGCATTTCCCCTATTTTAATTCTTATACACACCACCACATTTAAGAAGATTAGAGCCATGTGGCAAAATGCATCTTGTTCACTACTTACAGGCTGCACCACCTTGGTGGACGTACTATAACCTTTGAGTTTTGTTTTTCTCTGTGTGTGCGAAGTTGAGAAAATAATGTCACATTTCAGTGATGCTCTGCATTGATGGCAACCACATCAGTGACAGCCTTCTCCCCTTTTCATCTTGCACTCCAACCTGGCATTCTGGTTCCCTCCCAATTATGGGATAGCTGAAATTGGTAGAAATCTAGAAAATGAGAGGGAAGGCATTGTTGTACTTTTCATTTGACACATTCTCATGCCACGGATATAAAAGAGAAAGTGGCACAACTCAAAATGACTGTAGGGCCCTGGGAATATAATGGCAAAATGATGAAAGAAAGCGTGATGACAGCTGATCTGAGAAAATTAAACACGGTGAACAAATGTGAGAGGGGAGAAGTCAAGAAGCGATGCTGCTGTATGCATAACGCATCTGGAAGGCACCAAGTGCCACAGGTGGCCCACTGGGTAGCACAGAGTCCCTCAGAAGCAAGATAAGATGCAGTTGACTATCGCCAAAGATTGGGAAAGCTTCTGGGATGCGTACCACCGAGAACTAGAAAGATGGCTATGGGGAATGGCTGTTGAAAGAACTCCGTGGTTCGTCAGCTATTACTACAAAGGAGTTCCTGCTGAGACAAGCCTTTTCCCTTCTGCATCCACTGGCAGGGCCTCTGAGATACTGTCAGTTTAGAACAGCAATGCCTCAAAGAGATTTACCAAATTAGCCATCCAGTCCACCCAGAGGTCTGTATCAGAATCGAGGAATGACAATCAACAGGAAATAGGTGGGATGATAGAGGATTTACAATGAGTACATTTCTTTATTTTGTGTTAAACTGGATATTTAGAAGTGTATCAGGGAAACCTTGAATACAAAGATACCCATTGCTATTGTAAATCATTAACTTTACATCCCTCCTAATTATAACAGGGCTTTGCTACTGTAATAAACCAACTGTAGCCCAGGAGCTTTAAAAAACTGTATTAAAGTTTGAGTATAGACGAATTCAAGTTTTGTTTTCACTACATATGGCAGATGTAAGTTTATCATATTTCTCCATCTCCTAATTTCCTCATTAAGCCTAAAAAACCTCCCAGAACATGCAATTTTTTTTTCTTAGCAGACGCAGTAGAAAACATCCCATGGCTGTACAGTGGGATGGTCAACTGGAAGCTTATCACTTCCATCCACATCCCATTCACCAAAGCAAATAATTTGAGGATGCACAGATGAGGGAGATGGAATTATTTTCAGCAAGGGAGCAAAGAAAAAAAAAAGTTAAAATATATCACAACTTATACTTTCATCCTGGATTCCTCTGCACATAGGAGCAGGGAAAGACAACTACAAACACGTGGCTTGTTTTCTCATCTGTGTATTCATCTGGGACCCCAGCTTACGAGGTGGTGACATCCACCTACCGGTGGACAGTCTCATCTTCATTAGCTCAAGTCTAACAGTGCCCTGCAGCCCCATGCTGAGTTTATGGCCCAGGTAAATCCAGATCCTGTCAAATAAACAATCAACATTAACCATGCCCGTAGTCTTTTGCCTCAGAACTTGTTGGCTTTTGAGAATAGTGTTTTAAAACCTAAGAATAACTTGATGAATATAATTCCTGCTAATCCATATGTTATTTAGTAGTCAGCCATCTTTGGGGGAAATGACAAGGTGTAATATGGTGGGGAGGCCGAATGGAGGTCACCTGGACTTCCTGACTGAATAGGATTGGTATAGCCGGGACCTAGAAGTTGGTGACCAAGGGGATGTGCTGCACAAAACAAGAAGCAAGAAAGAGAAGCCTATCTGCTCTCTGCCTGAAAATGTTTCTGTGGTGAAGCTCCACCCTACCCTGTTCACCCCATCTCAAGGCAACGCATGCCCTTTATTTCTTCCATTGCCTTTTTTTTAACATAATTATTCTAGTACCATTAGCTCCTAATGAGTTGAAGAACAACAATTTGGCAGTTTCCATAGCCAGATTCCATAAACCAATTTCTAATGTCCAAAAGACCAAAAGTTAGTCAGTGGAAATGAGACAGCCACTAAACTTTGCTGCAGTTACTACATATTATGCTAAACAGTCCCATCATACCCTCGTCAAAGCATGGTCAGATTGTAGTGCTTAGCGCAACTCTATTCACAGATGGCAAAGAGACACTGTCAATCTTTCACCCGAGTTGTTTTTCTTCCTGTTATTTCTTCAATTATTTATTCATACCTAGATGTAACCAAATATTTTTTTTTAATTTTCACATGGACATGAAATAACTCTTCTTAGTGGGTTTTGGTTGTTTGAGATTTTGTTTTTGTTTTTGTTTTTCTTTCGTTTTGTTCTGTTTGAGGAAAGAAAGCTGCCTTCCTAAACACCGAGGAGAAGGCTAGTAGAGTGATGCAGGACAGAACAACCTGCCAACTACATTGGCTAAAGGATTTCTGCATCAAGCTGACCCAGTCATGCATGTGTGTCGGGAGCATTCTTTAATTAAGGAATGGCTTTCGCCTTCTTCTCCTCCAAACCAGTTTGTCTTATTTAATCATCCATATCTGTGATCTGTCTTCCATCTTGAAGATGAGTCTCTCAGCTCAGTTGTGAGTCTCTTGGGATCAGTGTTGTTTACCCCTTTCCCCCAGACATTCTGAAAGTCAAATCAGAAATTAAAGTGTATCAGAACTAGGCAGGTGCTGCCTGCCTCAAGACTTGAATGTACTTAAAATTCATCCTTGGAATGTTATACAACTAGGCTTTTTTATAGCACTAAGTACTTTTTTTTTTAAGTTTCTAATTTGGTGCCCTGGGTGTTTTCTTCTTGTTTTTCCCTTTCAAGGGCATATTTCAAGTAGAAAAGTTTGGGGCAAAGTGACTCTTACTTACTCATGACATAATGTTTCCATAGGGTGTGACTCTCAGGCCTTTGTTTTACATTGATTGTTCCTAAACTGTCTTCTAGTATAGTATAGTTGGGACTTTCAAAGTGATTTAGTGTCAAGAATTTGCATAAACAACTATTTCATGTCTTCATATTGGTAGCTGAGTCCATAGTCTGTGTTCGTTATCTTTCTTTCTTTCTTTCTTTCTTTTTCCCACTGACATGACCTTAAGGCTCTCTTTATCATAAAATATTTTTCTATCACTTTTTCTTCTATTACAACGTCATGAAATTAGATGGTAAAGGCAGCTGAGTTACGCTGTCCTCCATTCTTTACTGACCCCTCACTGTGGCTGCCTAGATCTTCCCCGTGGCTGAGCCAGCTCTGACTAGAGGCTGACCCCTCCCTGTTGTTCCAGTAGGATATTCTCAATTTGTCTTCAGATGGATGTGGCCTCCCTCATAGGAGAGGTTATGTTTTCTCAATTTTGCTTCATCTGAAAAGCCTAAGAAGCTTCTCAGCAAGCATCTCTTTATGATCACTGGATCAATTTCATTGTCTTGTTCCTTCTCAAGACTGAGGATCAGGAGGCTCTTTCAAAGTCAGTGTGACTCGGTCCACTAGCCTCTCTTTGTGGGACACTGTGACAGAACAGCACCGCTACGCAAATTACCTGGTGGCTAAATTCTTCAGCAGACCACTTGGAGGCATTTCTATGAAATGCTTATGAAATGAGAAACACCTTACCCCACTAATGTAGCCTCATCATCTACTGCACAGGGCTTAGGTAGGTCCAACACAAATCATCTCTCTAAAAATACCTGGTCACATTGAAAACACTATGACCATTTTTGGTTGAAGGAATTAAAGACCCTAAGACATATCTATCATACTATGTCATTTTTTAAATGCATGAGTATGTATGTTTTCAAGCATGTAAATGATGTAAAATAATGGTTTAATTATTTGTTTTATGCTGTAAAGTAGCTATTATTCATATTACAAAAGATTGATAGTTTCAATAGTCATGATTTTAAAGTATGGATAATCTAGTAATACATAAACAAGATATTCTTAGGAAAAGAAATACAAAGGTTTTTAAAAAGTAGTTTTGCTATTCATTATGCATCATTTATGGTAATGAAAACTTCAAGACCTCTCAAAGACCCACCTACTTAGTTAAACAGAGCATAGATCCACTACATGGTAGAATTTAAATGGTCTCTGTTTACTATTATGAAAAATACTTTAAAATATACTATTTTAAAGGATATAGAAGATATTACATGATATCTTTTTCATGTATATGAGACTTGATTTAAAGCATTTGTTTAATGTACCAAAAATCCTAATAAGACATTACAACAAGAATTTTATGACCCAGAGGACAAATGACTGACCCCTGTAGGGGATTGTATGACTCTTTTACAAGGATCTCATATCTGGTATTTACATTATGATTTATACTAGTAGTAAACTATTTTAATGTAATTTTTATTTTTTAATTTTATTTATTTATTCATATTACAACTCGATTGCCATCCCATCATTTGTATCCTCCCATTCCTCCCTCCCTCCCACTTTCACCCTGTTCCCCTCCCCTAGGTCTATGTCCGACAGGGGACCTCCTCCCCCTCTTTATGGTCATAGGCTATCAAGTCTCATCTTGGTAGCCTGCTTATTCTTTCTTTGAGTGCCACCACGCCTGACCACCAAGGGCAGGTGATCAAATATGGAGCACCAGAGTTCGTGTCAAAGTCAGTCCCTGCTCTCCACATAACTTTGGAGAATGTCTTGTCCATTGGGTAGATCAGAGTAGGTGTTCGATGTTTTGGATTGTATTGTCTTTGGTTAGTGCAATAGTTTGAGCAGACCCCGCTAGGCCCCAATCCACCCATCATGATGTTCTTCTTGTAGGTTTCTAGGACCCTCTGGGTCCTTCTATTTTCCCATCTCCTATAATTCTCTTACCTAGAGTCTCAGTAGGATGTGCTCACATCTATCCCAATATTCTGGTAAGTGAAGACTTTCATGGGACATGCCTTTTGGGCTAGTGTCCAATTATAAGTGAGTATATACCATGTGAGTCTTTCTGATTCTGGGTTAACTCACTCAGTATGATCATCTCGAGTCCCATCCATTTGTCCACAAATTTCAGGATTTCCTTGTTTTTAATAGCTGAGTAGTAATCCATATTGTAAATGTATCACAGTTTCTTTATCCATTCTTCAACTGAGGGGCATTTAGGCTGTTTCCAGGTTCTGGCTATTATGAATAAGGCTATTACATGATATCTTACACTCCCATTTTTGTTAGAATAAATATGGAACACTGGACTTCAAGCATGCTACAAAATTATTCTACCACTGAGTTACACCTCAGCCCACCATGTTCATAACATTGGAAAGTATGCAAACATGTATTTACATGTGTTTGTAGAGGGAAAAGTTTCTTAACTATATTATAAAAAGGATAAGAACATTTATGTCAATTGTCGGCCATCCCAACTTTCTATTTCAGTCTTTCGTATAGTGCATGTGGAGTGTTGCTGTTTTTCAAACCTGGTAAATCTGTTTAGATTTTTTTTTTATAACTGACCACCCTGTAAATTTGAAAAGAAAAATGCACTGGAAGATCTGCACGATGCGAAACACCTTCCTCTGCCCGAAACAGCTTTCAACTCTCTCCAGACATCAGACATCCATCTTGAGAACGTGACATCTGTCTCCTGCACTGTGTTATTTCACAAATATCAGTAATGCTGAGGTCTCCAACCTGTCCGTCTACAAGAGCCCCAGCTCTCAACGCATTGACAGATTCCTTAATTAATTTGCTATTTCTAAGAACATGTTCACTACTCTGCTTCATCCACTTTAAGGTTTGATTTCACCAGCACAGAGCAAAGATGTTCTTAACCAGAGCACCTGACTTCTCGAAGGATGTGAAGATTAAGGAGAGATCTCATGCAGTTGTACACTATTGCTCAGAGTTGTTGAGGACCAATGAAACCTGCAGTGGTTGAATGGTATTTCTTTAATTTGAATAAAAAGCCATGTCTGAACTGCTTATTCTGAAATATGCTTCTTTTAAGTTCTTATTTCACACCCTTGGTCCTTAACTAAAGAATCATAGTAGGCTGGGAGATGACTCCAGCTTGAAAATTCTTGGTGCTCTTGCAAGAACCAGTTTTAGTTCCCAGCACGCACATGAGAGCTGACAAGCATTCATCAAGTCCACTTCCAGGGGATCCAATGTGCTCTTCGGGTTTTGTGGGCACCAACTTTGCACATGGTACACATATATACCTGCGGACAAAACACCTTACACACATGATATTTAAAAGTAGGTGGTGATGAGTGATAGCATCTAAGATCATCCGTGTTAAAACGGAGGGATGTTTTCCATGGCCCTTACTGTTTTAATGTTTAAAAAATTTTTTAATAGAATTACATCACTTCTTCCCTCCCTTTCCTCCCTCCTGTCCCTCTCAGCTACCCTCTCTAAAATACATTCTGTGGCCCTACTCTCAAGTTAATATCCTCTTTTTCCTCGATTATATTTGTTACATATGTATATGTTTATGTGTGTATATAAATAGATATAAACAAGGCCTGCTGTGTCCATTTTTGCCATTTGTGTGTATATTGCTCCAAGGCTGACCACTCTGCATTGGACGACCCATAAATAGGGCTCATCCCTGGGTAAGCCTTCTCCTTCTGCCCTTGACTACCAACAGCTGCCTGTAGTTCACCCTGTGAAATATTCCTGGTTTTCATTGTTCCAGAATTGTTGATGTAAAGACATTTAGGAGAGACTGTTCCCAAGCCGACTTCCTGGTATTCTGGCACTGACGATCTTTCTGCCACCTCTTCTGTGATGTTCCTGAACCATAGACGCAGGAGATGTAATGTAGAGGTATTGACTGGGACAGGGCTCCCCACAGTCCATTGATCTCTGCATTGTATTCAGCTATGCTTCTCTGTGATGGTCCCCATTTGCAGTAACGAGGAGTTTCTTTGGTGAGGGATTGTAGCTACATTCATCTGTGTGTATAAGGATAAGATTTAGAATGGAATAAGGAATTCTGCTGGTCTAGCATAAATAATGGAGTCCATGGCCACACCAGTCTCAGAGAACTGCCTAGATTTCCAGGACAGGCCTGATTTCCTCGCTGTTGAGTGGGCCTTTAGTTCAGCGACACATCTGTTGGCTGCCACTAACATGTGACAACCACGTCTTATAACTTTATGCATATGTCACCATGCTGGCTATTACCATCATTCATAGGCTTTGCCTCTAAGTAGGACTGTTTAGTTGAATCCTTCCCTTGGCAGCTTACATAGTATTCTTTGGCATCATAGAAGCTAGACTGCAAGAAAGAGCCATTCAGGTCAAATCCAGCTTCTTCAGCAATAGGAGCCCAACCTCAGCCCCTGAGAGGCAACCAAAGGCTAAACGGATAGTCTATATTGTTTGGGGAGTCACTTGCATTGTATTGACCAATCCTTCAAAAAGTGTCTCATTTTGCCACTGAGGTTTTGGTAGTGATGCAGGAGGAAGGGAGATCAATACAAAAGAGAGACAAATAGCACCAAGATTGTTTGATAAACTCTCAAGAAATCATATTATTTTATATTTACCTAAAATTATACATGATACATATAATTATATGTGTGTGTGTGTGTATCTATACTAGAATACAGAATTTTTACACACACACACACACATTCCAAGACACTTGGGGTTGACAGTGCTCCCCAAAAGACCCATGTGCCGCATTAGGTGCATGTGTATTTGTATGTGTTGGTTCCACCAAATCATGTTACTATCTTTCTTTTAGACATACTTATATAGCTCCAGGAGATGATATTTCTTTGATAGGGAAGTATAGTGTTTTCCACCATTGAAATGAAATTCAGATTTATCATTAAAAGACAAATTCTATACTTCAGAAGGTTGAACAAGCTGGCACTTAAGAATCCCAGCTGGTTAAATTTAGAGCATTGGAAAAAATCCAGTCCAAGAATACTCTTTGGCTGTGGGCCTATAACATTTGTGTTTCATAGTATATTGGAAAGGAAAAGAAAAACATTCATTTAAGGCCCTGCTTTTCCACATATTGTCCTTTGGTGATTGGTGAATTGGTACTGGTACTGGTGGTGGTGGCCTCAGAATCCTTACCTCCTTCAGGGCTCCATTTCAGCTGCGCTCTGTCCATTTAAAAGACTTCTGTGTCCGAATGTTAACATTTAAAATTCCCTCTCCTTCTCCTCTTCATTCAGATGCTTTCTTCTTGGCTTCTCCACATCTTTGCAATTTCTATTTCGAGCCATTATCCTTCTCGAAAGATAGTTGGCTCACAGGTACCTAGGCTCTAACACTCCAAATATCATTAAATCCCAGAAACTTCTGTTTCCATTGTTGTTGTTGTTGTTGTTGTTTCAAAAACAGAATCTCATTACTTAGCCCAAGATAGCCTGAAACTCACCAAGCCAAGAATGGAACTCAGCATCTATTGTTAAGTATAGCCTCAAACTGGTGAGCCTCCTGCCATCACTGCCCAAATGCTGCAATTGTAGGCATATGCCACATGTCAAACTGAATCCTCATATTTAATTTGCCCTATCATGAATGACTATCCTGAAACAGGTAGATTTTATTGTTTTGAGATCGTGAAGATGTGATACTGGAGTGATATAATACAAAACATTGTCAATGAAGTTTTCAATACGTTTCTCATATTCTCATATTGGAAAGCAAGTTACTTAATGATAATCCTATGTGCAATTCATGTACATATTCATATGTTTAGATCTACAGCATATATATGTAGTTTGCCATTACATATAAATATATATATATATATATATATATATATATATATATATTATATGTGTTCATATAACAAAACCAACTGGCAGAAAGTCATTTTTTTAATACTGATTGTATCTGTAAGAAAACTTAAGGCATATAAGCACAAGAAAAATTAGAGACTATGTAGTCAACTCAGCAGAAAAATGTAAAACACCTTCATGTGCCTTTAGAGAATTGTGTCTTGCCATTACATTTCTTTCTAATAAAATTGGAGGAAAGAAATCAGCTAAGTTTGAAAAAATGCCATCTAGCTTAAACACTATCAGTTACATAGAACAGTTGTGAAAGGCATATTATTTCAATAGAACCAGGCAATTCAGAAATTTAGTATTAAGTTTCAAGTTCCTGATCTGTAACAAACTGAATCATATTTTTATATGTGTGCTGTTACATTACATTGGGGTATTATTTTTTAAAAAATTAAAGTCAAATGCAAATTAATTTTTTCTTTATTCAGTTATTTAAGAAAATTTCCCAGAGCAAACACTGAATCTCAGACTTTCTTCTTAGCACCGAAGATACAATAACACATTAGCCAATAATAAACTGTAAAGGACTCATTTCCCAATGAAGAAGATCCTGGGTTTAAGTCCCAGGACCATAATTGGGACTCTAGATGAGAGAACCATGTGAGAATAGCAATGTAGAAGGATCCAGTGGGTCCTAGAAACCTACAAGTAGAACATTATGATAGGCAGATTTGGGCCAAGGGGTCCCGCTCAAACTAAGGCACTAGCCAAGGACAATACAGGCGGCAAAATTTAAACCCCTACCCAGATCTAGCCCATGGACAGGACAGTCTCCACACTTGAGTGGAGAGTGAGATATGACTTTCTCATGTACTCTGGTGCCTCACATTTGACCATGTCCCCTGGAGGGGGAGACCTGGTGGCACTTAGAGGAAGGACAGCAGGTCACCTAGAAAAGACTTGATACTCTATGAGCATATACATGGGGAGGTAATCCCTCTCAGGAACAGTCATAGGGGAGGGGAATAAGGGGAAAATGGGAGGGAGGGGAGAATGGGAGGATACAAGGGATGGGATAACCATAGAGATGTAACAAGAATAAATTAATAAAAAAATAAAATAAAATAAAAATTAAAAAAAAAAAGAAAAGAAACAACAACAAAAGGAGAGACAAGAGGAAGAAGCAATGCTTTCATGTTAGAAGGATAGCTCATAAGTAAAACCTCTAACGTCTGCACATGTGAGAAAATCCATCCCCCGCCGCCCATCCCCACCCCCACCCCCCCACAGAGTTCTGAAGGGCTATTTCACCGGAACAGCCACATCCTTCTTGTGGAAGGCAGCAACTAAGCAACTACACACTTCCCTTTTTATTCTTAAATAAAGTGGTCAGATGGGAATTGTGTACAATTCAAAAGTAATAGAAACATAAAATGATAGGAGCTTAAACAAATTAGTGTGTTTTCTTTCATTTATATAAGTCAGTGGGTAGCAACAAATACCACACCTCTGATATGGGCTTGATATGTCTGAGTTTGTGGCCACCTATCTTTTTGTTGTACTTTTCTTAGCACATGGATTCTCCTTCCGTGTTTACTGCTGGCCACTATATGGCCTCTGTCGCTCTACACATTTTTAATCTACAATCCAGGTAAGACAGACTATTAACACCACCTTCTCATCTGAATCTGTTCTCCATCCCCCTACTCAATGAGCCTCTGACACTTCTCTACAAATCTCACCTAATCTTTTCTTTCCAGCCATTAGTCAGTTGGGTCAGGTGGTCCCTTTGCAAGAAAGCCTGAGATGTGTGTTTCACTGAGATATGTTGCTGCCTGCTACAAGGGCAGCTTTGTCAACAAAGAGCAAGGAAAGAATTGACACCACTGAAACCATGTGTGTGTCAAACATGCCCCAGTTAGTAAGAGTACAAGTGTGATTGTCCTCCATCCTACAAACTGATGAGTCCAAAGCATCAATGATCCTGCTGATAGGAAGACCCTCGGAATTTCTAACAATGCCTCTCTCACCATCTCATCACAGCTAAACATTTACAACCTCATCGGGCTATTACCCCTGAGGAGGCCTAGATACTGCATCCTTCCTCCATGAATCTCAGAAGACTTAAGTGACACAGTAGGATGGAAACCAGTATCACTTTGGTTAAATAAACTAAGTTAGTCAGGCATGGTTGGTGCATACCTTTAATCCTAGCACTTGGGAGGCAGAGGCAGTCAGATCACTGTGAGTTCGAGGCCAGCCTGGTCTACAAAAGGAGTCCAGGACAGCCAAGACTACATAGAGAAACCCTGTCTTGGGAAAGAAAGAAAGAAAGAAAGAAAGAAAGAAAGAAAGAAAGAAAGAAAGAAAGAAAGAAAAGAAAAGAAACTAAGCTAGAGGATGGGGTTTCAACTTTACTGCCCAGTAGCTAATATTGAGTAATACCCCCAAATTACTCAAATTTACCTGGAAGCAATGCCAGACTCCTCTTATAGATAAAGGATGCTCCTAAGAGGTGGACACAATCAGTTATTTTTCATACTTTAGACCATTTACATGAGCCACTGCACAATTGTCACTTCTACCTAGAAAAACTAAATGTTCTCCCCAACCACAGCAGTGTCTCATTAATGATACCTTCCAAAATATATGTGTGTGTGTGTGTGTGTGTGTGTGTGTGTGTGTGTGTGTGTGTGT
>OU015743.1:29671613-29705250 GCA_907169655.1 Acomys percivali
TGTGTGTGTGTGTGTGTGTGTGTGTGTGTGTGTGTGTGTGTGTGTGTAAAATCTGGAATCTGTCTGAACCAAGAAAATTTGAACCTTCCAAAAGCCACTTGTAGCTTCCACTGCTCTCTTGGGAGCTCTATGTGTGACAGTCCCACTGGAGAAGCCACATGGCCAGGCCACTTTCAGAGAGAAGGGCCCTGAAATACAGAAAGCAAGCCAGTAGTCCAGAGTTCCACCCAAGTCAAGCTCAGTTAAGGAGTCAGTAGTCAAGTTTCAGAAACCAGCCAAGCAGGTAAAACTGCTCATCTGGCTGAGCCCAGAGTACAAGATTATTAGCAAGTACATAAGCTGAACTTGTTTTAGATTGCACGTTTTAAGGTCACTTAATAGAGAACACTCAATAACCAAAGCAGTTAACTATTCTCAGCAGCACTGCCCATGCTCGATTCCTTCCTTCCCACAGACCCTGAAGTACTGGGAAGTTCTCAGCAAATATCGGTTACCAGTCTACAAGTTATTTTGTCAATGCCAAGTGTGACACTAAGGGTGGGCATTCAGAAAACGACCATTATTTGCTGCTCACTGCCTCAAAAGTCACAAATGACACATAGTCTCTTTGAAGGTGATCTGCAGTGGCCATGGCTGTGCTTTTCTCTCCATTGTGGTCCCTTCTCTGCTGTGTGCATTCCCTGACCTGTCCTTTTTCTTCCTGTGTCATCCTTGCTTCATGTCCTTTCTTCTTCCTTTCCCTTCTCCTTTTTGCTCTTCTACTTCTAGGAAGAAACTTCACCAGGACCTCATATTTGCCTAATGGTTCACTAATTTGCACTGCCATGAATCTGTGATGTCCCATTTGCATTTTAAGTAGCATGGTGAAGCTTGAGCAAAGCGAAGAGTGCCTTCCCTTCCAACTTCTTCATTTTCTAGCATAAAAGCATTTTTGCTGTCTTCATATGCACATATCTAGCTCCAGATTCAAGAATAGCCTGCAAATGTTCTTTCTGCAAGGCTGTGTCCCCTGAACTCCGATAAGGCTTTTGGCTTGGATCTATTCATGCTATGTTAGAATAACAAGATTTAGAATCTAAATTTTTAGAGTATAAGATTTTTTTTTCCCCTCAACTGTCTAGCTCAGACTGATCTGTTGGTGTACTTTAAAAAATTATTTTCATTTTGGGTTCCTTAAATCTCTTTCTTCATTCTCCACCCCAATCCCTTCCAACACCCCAACACCAGGTAGAGGAGAAAGAAGGTTAATGGGGAGATGGGGCATAGTTTTCCTTAGCTGCTTCCTGCTCTTCAAGGTCGCCAGGTTCTTTGGGGCCAAGTCCAATCCTAGTTTCAGGATATCTCTGACTTGTAATCTCACTGCATTAACAGCAACCAGGAGCAGCAGGGGGAAGCAGCAGCCTTCTTCTTTGTAGGAGCCCCCAGTCTCTCTTCTGGACTGGCTTTTATTCCCACAGGCAAAGACCACGCCCCTGCAGGAAGTAGTTCACAGCTGACAAGCATCACTCACCCTCTCAGGAGGCAACCATCAGCTGTAGACAAACTGGAGCAGCCCCCATATCCCACACCTGGGATTGAAGCAAAACCCTGTTTACATATAAACCAAAACGTCCACAACACTGATCTATGGGGAAAAAAAATGAGAGTTAGGGTATATAAGGTTAAAACTATTTTCAGAGACAATAATAATGTTCCAATTTTAAAATCAGAAATAAAAGCCAATAAAAAGTTTAGATGTAGAGACCCACAGCCAAACATTAGGCAGAGCTTGGGGACTCCCATGGAAGAAGGGGAGGAAGGATTA
The DNA here is from genome assembly GCA_907169655.1 of Acomys percivali. Lineage (NCBI taxonomy): Eukaryota > Metazoa > Chordata > Mammalia > Rodentia > Muridae > Acomys > Acomys percivali. The sequence goes on from OU015743.1 coordinate 29,673,418, forward strand.
TAGGAGCCAGGAATTTCAAAGACACCACGAGGAAACCCACAGAATCAACGAAGCTGGGCTCATAGGGGCTCCCAGAGATTACACTGCCAACCAGGGAGCCTGCATGGGACTGACCTAGTCACTCTGCGTATATGTTACAGTTGTCTAGCTTGGTCTTCTTGTGGAACCCCTAACAGTGGGAGCAGGGCCTGTCTCTGACTCTGTTGCCTGCTTGGGAAACCTTACCTCCCACTGGGTTGCCTGTCTAGCCTTAATAGGAGAGGAGGTGCCTAGTATTACTGCAACTTGATATTATGGTTGCTTAGTATCCAAGGGAGGCCTGCCCTTTTCTGAAGAGAATGTGAAAAGGAGTGCATGAGAGGGGGAGGGGAAAGGGAAAGCCAGGGGAAGAGACTAGGAGGAAAGAGGGGAGGGGAAACTGAGGTTGGGTTGTAAAAAGATTTTTAATTAATTAATTAATTAAAACTAAACAATTAGTTCCAAGCTAAGATCAAAAACTCAAGCGACACCACATGCTGGAGAGGATGTGGGGAGAGAGGAACACTCCTTCATTGCTGGTGGGAATGCAAACTAGTACAACCACTTTGGAAAACTATCTGGTGCTATCTCAGAAAACTGGGACTAGGGCTTCCTCAAGACCCAGCTATTCCACTCCTTGGAATATACCCAGAAGATGCACCAGCACACAACAAGAAAATTTGCTCAGCCATGTTCATAGCAGCCTTATTCATAATAGCCAGATCATGGAAACAGCCTAAATGTCCCTCAGTAGAAGAATGGATAAAGAAACTGTGGTACATATACACTATGGAATACTACTCAGCTATTAAAAACAAGGAATTCCCGAAATTTGTGGACAAATGGATTGAGCTAGAGATGATCATAATGAGTGAGTTAACCCAGAAGCAGAAAGACTCAAATGGTATATACTTACTTATATCTGCATACTAGCCCAATGGGCATGTCCCATGAAAGCCTTCCCTTACCAGGAAACTGGGACCGAGGGAAGGACATCCTATTGGGACTCTAGATGAGAGAACAATGGGAGAATAGCAATATAGAAGGATCCAGTGGGTCCTAGAAACCTACAATAGAACATTATGATAGGCAGATTTGGGTCATGGGGTCCCGCTCAAACTAAGGCACTAGCCAAGGACAATACAGGCGGTAAAATTTAAACCCCTACCCTGATCTAGCCCATGGACAGGACAGTCTCCACACTTGAGTGGAGAGAGGGATTTGACTTTCTCAAGTACTCTGGTACCTCACATTTGACTATGTCCCCTGGCGGGGGAGACCTAGTGGCACTCAGAGGAAGGACTTCAGGTCACTGAGAAGAGACTTGATACCCTATGAGCATATACAGAGGGAGGTAATCCCTCTGAGGAACAGTCATAGGGGAGGGGAATAAGGGGAAAATGGGAGGGAGGGGAGAATGGGAGGATACAAGGGATGGGATAACCATAGAGATGTAACAAGAATAAATTAATTAAAAAAAACTAAACAATTATAAAAATAGAAAATGTTTTAATATTTAATGTAGCTGTTCATTCATCTTGGTACCAGTGTGGTATTAGAACACAATTATTTGGTTTTTCATTTCATTTTTGGAAAAAGAGACCCACAAGGGGAAAAAAAGTGCCTTTAGCCATGAAGTTCACAGTGTGGTTCTAAGATTTATTAGGCTAAATTGCCCTCAGACTTTAGAAAGCATTAAAATACTGGGGGATGATGATGATGATGATGTTGTTGATGGTGATGATGATGATGGTGATGATGATAAAACCCAGACCCTTAGTCACAGTAGGAGTGAGTGTTCTACAGGCAGGAATATAATAAATCTCAGGAACCTGCCCTCTTCCTAAGCAATTTAGGTAATTCTACTACACATTGAATCAGAGGAAAGCCTCACAAGTCAAACCAGAAATGACAGAAGTTTTGCCACTGCAGCAGGGCTCCTGGGTAGGACAGAAAAGATGTGAGCACACAGCTCTCCTCTGTGTTCCCTGTCCTAATTGATTGGCACTCACCACGTGCTCCTGGCTAGCATTAAAGTGTAGCCCTGGGAGCCACAGAAGCCTGCTTCATGCTCGCTGTTCTCCCATTTGTGAGTAGGTTATTTCCCAGGGAAAGAACACAATTTGTTGACCATGAGAAAAACCACTTAGAATCATATGCTGGCTAAAACAAGACTTAACAGTCTAGCCTTGAAGTCACCTGGTGTTCATTGCATTACACAGATGGTTGCTGAGTGGGCATATGAATGGGACCAACTAGGGTAGAGGATTCAAATACTGAATAAAACAAACATATGTATGCAGGTTTCAAATGAGAAGCTAGAATGGATCTTTATTGGACACTTTAAATAATGTGAGGTACTTTCATTCCCCAGAGAGGAGGGCAAAATTAAGACAGAGAAAGAAAGGAGGGACTAGGAATAAATTTGGTTGGAATGACTGATCTTGGGTGAGTGTCCTCTAACCCAGTGGTTCTCAATCTGTGGGTCATGACCCCTTTGTGGGTCAAAGGACCCTCCTTTCACAGAGATTGCATATCAGCTATCCTGCATATCAGATATTTACATTATGATTCATGACAATAGCATAATTACAGTTATGAGGTAGCAACAGAAACTAACTTTATGGTTGGGAGGGAGCCACCATACCATGAGGAACTGTATTAAAGGGTCTTTACCATTAGAAAGGGTGAGAACCACTGCTCTAGCCCACGAACTCATAAAGATCACCAAAAATCTAGCAGGTTCCAGGATGGGCTGCGTTTCACATGTAAGGTTTCGGTCTCCATCCGGTTGCTTGCTTGGACTAGATTGTGTAATGGTACCTTTATGCAGTGTATGTGTCTCATGTTTGGGGGAGCGGAAAGTTGTTAACAAGTCAAATCAGATTGCTAGCAAAAGTCAGCTTCCAGCAGAGCTGCTGACACATAAGCCATCAAATTATTCTTTAATTAAGATTAACTGGCTAACCACCAAGGAACTGTCAGAGCAGGCTCTAAACAAAGCTAGAAATCTCACCCTATTATAAATAGTGGCCTCTTTTCTGGAAAAGATCATGTGTTCCCCAGCATGAACTAAATTGCTGGTTATTCTCTGAGTCCTGGGCTGTATAATCTGGCCTTTGTGATTGCCAAGTGCCTCATCGCATTCATTATTTTATCTTCACCACAATCTTGTTGGGCAGCCTAGGGCCATGACTCCCACTTTATACAAGAGAAAACAAGCAGGGGGAGGGATTCAGTAAGTCACTCAATGTTCTAGAAGGAAAGAGGATACACAAGTCCAAATTGACCCACAAAGTGCTGGCAAGTGACTAAGCTCGTTGCCTTCGTCCCCTAAAATCCCAAAATAAAACCAACTGGTCTGAACACACACACACACAAAAGAGATCATTAGTTTTCTTGCATCTCTCATCCCCATGGGCACTTTGTGAAATTTCTTTTCTCAAGGGCAGAATTGATTTAATCGAGAGAGGGAGAGAGAGAGTCATGTCCTTGTTTCCTGTTTTGGCCACCACAGTACTCACAGCCATATGCACAGTGGCCATCTGCAAAATACGCTTGCCTGAATTCCAGGAAGGAGAGCAGTGCATCCGTTGGCCCTGAAGTTGTTTACCTATTGGCACTGCTCTACATGGTGAGAGTCAGTGTGATTTCTACACGGATTTACTCAGGATCCTGCCTAACAATGAAAACAAACAATGGCGCATGAGCCTGTGTGGAGAATCTGCACACACATTTCTGGAAGGCTCCCCAGGACTACTCTATAATTTGTTTCCTTTTTTTTTTTTTTTTTTTTTTAATAAAGAGATGTTGAATTCAGCTTTTGTTCATTGTATTCATGACTACAACCCTTGTTTTATTTTTTTTCCTTTTTCTCAGACTAAGATATACTCAGAGGTATAATCAGGTCTTCCATAGTATTTAATTAGGCATAATTAAACACCATCTACACAAAGCACAGTGTTTTCAAAGTCCTTTCTTCTGTTACATTGCTAATGAATTAACAAATTAATTGGCATTGTGAGTTACAATAGAAAATGTCAGTGAGAAAATTTTAACTGTCTTACGAAATTACCCTCTTTTGTAGATTGTGTTCTGTCACAGTATAAAATTCAATGTCATTCCCAAGAGTTAGGAGGAAAAAAGAATACAAAGCAAAAGCATGCTAGTGGTGGAAATGGAAAGACGGATAAAAGGGAAAATGATTCCTCACAAACTCATATTCTGATATTTTTAAAACGTGATTAAGTATTCCACTTATTTTATTGGATTTTAGAGATCATCTTTACCCTCCAAAACTCTGGGGATTGTGGAGTTTGGGACAGGACTATACCAAGGACTCTTAGGAAGGAGATGGGCTTATTTTTATAGGTGCCAATCTGATCCAATTGCTTAAAAATGTGTTTAAACACTGTACATGATTACTCTAATAACGTCTCCTGAAAGATGGTTTAATAAAGAATGTGTCTTTCATGTTTCCAACTTTCATCTTGCACAAAGCTGTTTTCTGCAGCACTGTCCCACTAAATTTTTTAATCTGGGCAAAATAATGGAGGGTAAACACTGTCACTGCTTCAGAAATGGTAAGTAAAGGCTTTCTCTGTCTAGCACGCTAAAGCTTTCAGTGATGCTTAATACACTAAAAATGTGAGTGCAGGTAGGCAAAAGGCATGAGCAAAGAAAAACACACATGAATAATACTAATGACCAACAAATATAAAATAGGTTAATTTTGTTAGGAATAAAGAAGTTCGGGTTTAGACAAAATTCCTTAAAACCTTAACAGTCAGTTTCACTACTAGGTAATCTGACCCATCACCGATGAGCCTGCAAGCTGATAGGTCTTTCTGGAAAATGACTTAACCACTAGTCCAGGGAGCTTTAGGAAGCATCACAATTTGGCTCAACAATTTTTACCTCAAGGGATTTTTATCATAGTAAATGTCACAGCAAATTTGTAATATCCAAATGTTAGAAATAACTAAATGTCAATAGTAGAGTTTTAAGTGTCTTCGGCTGAATATGCAGCAAATAAAAATAAGAATATATAAGCAATAGACTGTGAAAGTATGTTTTGAGAAGCCAGGCGCAGTGGTGCAAAGCTGTCACTTATAAACCAGCTCTTGGGGGACTGTAGCGGGAAGATCTCCATGGTGAGGCCATCCTAGGCACTAGAGAGACCCTGCCTGAAAACAAACAACAGCAACAATTAAGATCTAAACTATCTAACTTGTTTAAGTTCATGATACATTTATAGAAATTTTAAAATACTGAATGTATTAATAGAGGTTGCATCTTATTCATTCAAATTACTGGAAATTTATCTTCTAATATTTACAAAAGCTTATACGTGAGTGTTTTATGACTACAAAATATGAAACTGATTTTTATAAAGCAATGTCACCCGCACCACATTTCTCCAAAGTACAAGCACTACAGAAGAACTATGTTTTAAAAATACAAAATATGCGGCCTTGGAAATAGCTCAGTCAGGAAACTACCTGCCATCCAATAATTGAGGACTTGACTTCAGTCCTCAGTGCCCACGGAAGAAAGCCTGGTACAGTGGCACTGAACTGATGCCCCAGCACTGGGAAGGAGGAAATCACAGGATCCTTGGAGATTCCCTGATCAGCAAGATCCAGGTTCAGTAAGAAACCTGCTCTAAAAACAAGGAAAGGAGAGAGCAGTGAAGGGAGACACCCACTGCCAACCTCTGACGTCATGTGCATGCACACCACATACTCTGCCGAACTCAAACATACCTGCAAGCTGTGTGACATTTCATTTGTCACTTAACATCTAACTGAAAATGCTGGTAATCTGTAAAATGTGTTTATTGAGACTGTAAGGGCTCGATACTCAAGCTGCTGAGTTTTTGCATTGATAAGGAACGTGTTAATAAACTTGGGTCAGTGAGTAGCCCAACAGAATAAGATGGAATTTAACTTCAAGCTGAACTTGACTTGGGGCCCCTGAGTCTGTGTTAGACTTTCAGAAACCTACCAGTTAGTGAACCAGTTAGAACAACTGCACTCATGGGATGATTGTGGACATAAATGTTGATAATCACTAGTAATAACTTCACATACGTTGCTCCATTTCATCTTTGCATTTGCATGGAGGAATAACAGTCTTCCGGGCGTGCAAAGTTGCTGACGTAAACTTGAGGACATCGCCCAAGGTCTCGCAGTGAACCAGTGACAAAACAAGGACTTTAACTTTGTACCCTTGATTTCTATCCCAGGGTTAGACCCAACTTTTGCCATTGTGTCATGCAGACCCCCTAAAGTAATGCTACCTCATTATCTTTGCATGCAGTTCTGTAAAAATATTCGCTGCTAAAATTATCTATCAGTAGAGTATTGTGTAACTGCTGAGCTTGACAGTACATTTTATCAACAGCCTGGCCATCATGGCTCCAATTTCCACTAGATGGCCAGGAGCCTGTTCTTCTGGCAAGTGGGTTTCAAGAGATTTGCAGCTATTTGTTCACTGCATTTGTCTTTATTGTAACTTATTCAAAATTGTATCAGGTGCTTAGCATTTTCAGCTTCCTAGTGATAGACTTAGTTCTCTGTCTTATTTTAAAACTGTAGAACTTGCCTCCAACCTAAAGATGTGAACACAGCACTTCACCCCCTTGTTTGCTTTGCTTTCAGCTTCTCGTCCTTGCTTTCATTCCACAAGCGATGTATTGATGTTCTCATTGTTAAGGTCAGTGACACCCAGAGTCCACAGATCTTTTTCATAGGACTATAAACAGATGCTTGGCAACATCACACACACACACACACACACACACACACACACACACACACACACACCAAACAAGCAAACAAGCAACTACAGTACAATCCCATTTCATCATGCATTTGTTTTACCTGAGACTTTCCTATTGATTTTCCTCCTTGTTTTTCTTTTGTCATAAAATTTCCAGAATTTTCTTCTAGTATTTCGATATTTTTAAATAATATTTTAGTTTCTAAACAACCGTTCAGGATCTCGCGCTTATGTATTTTGCTTTACTTTGTTGTTGTTGCTTGGAAAACCTGAGGAATTAAACTGGATTTTCCTTCAGAAGTTCTTATCCATTCCCAGGCAGCATTCTCCCTGCAATCCTCTTTCTCCCTCAATTTCTTTGCCGTGCTTGGTCCTTTATCTTGCCTTCCTACTATAGCATCCAGAAGCTAGTTTTCCTGGTGTGTGGCTTCCCTGGCAGGATTCAGTTCCAATTGCACTCAGGGTTAAGCCAACTCCCTTTGTGGTATTTCTGCTTCCTTGCTTTACTTCTGTATTTTCCTATTGTCTTTGCCAGAGATTCCACATCAGATAAATAGCATCTAAACCAAACAATATGCTTTTTAAAGCATGTCTGAACTTTAACTGTTCATCTGTATTTTACAATGAATCAATTAGATAAATACTAATTGGATTTTTTTGCTACGTAATTCCTACTTAACAGTACTTTGATTGTTTTTACTCCTGAATGCTAATACTTACACCGTAGTGTAACAAACTGACAATACACATTTCCCTTCCCCATCTTTAAAATTTGTGTTCTTTAAAAGCAAAGATAATTTGCTGTTGATGTGGAATTTCCTTCGATGGAAATGGCTTGACTCCTGAAACCAATGGCTTTTGATGGAGAACATAAGAGTATGGATATAAGAGTATGAAGAGGGTTACACAAGGCTGGTTAGATGACATGTGTCCTCAATAGTCCTCTTTCTCACCAGCTCCTCTGATCTACCAGGTGTTTCCCTGAAATGAGCTCCTTGGCATTCTGTAGGGCCCAGTGACACTGCCGCACTATATCTCCTTAGTACATAATTTTAACAATAGCTTTTACCTCTCCATCTTTTAAAAATTGAGTCTTGCCCTTTTTTTTTTTTTTGAGAATTTCATGCAGCAATACTGTATTTTTATCATATCATCCCTACCACTTCCTTTACCCACGCCAACTTTTGCCATGTTCTCTCCAACCCCCTTGCAAATTTATGACCTATTTAGTAGGATATATATATATATATTCTTCTGAATCTATATAGTGTTGCTCATCTGTACATATGCTCAGGCTAACCACTTTGAACTACATAATCATCCTTGGAGGAAACTGATTCTCCTTCTCTCAGCAACCTATGATTGTCATTAGCTCTTTATCTCTACAGATCATTCACACTGGTATTTCGAGAGGTATTTCCATCATGCAGGTCTTGTTTAGACAAACATTATTTAGATATCATGGGTGAAGTTTCTCTCTCATGTCTAGAAGATGCTATCTTACATGGGTGTTCTGGCCCTCTGCCTGTTAAAATCTCTTTACCCTTCTTCCAGGAAGTTCCCTAAGCTTCTAAGTGTAGGTTTCACATATGTATTAATTGTCCCTGGGCACCCCTTGGTCACTTAATCTCAGCGTTATGACCAGTTCTGAATATCTGTAATAATCTCCATGTGTGGCAAAAGGAAGCTTCTTTGATGAAAACTGTGAGCTACACTTATCTGTGGGTATGAGATTTTATAATACAGTTGGAAATTATGTTGGTTTAGTAAAATGTCAGTGGTTGGCTCTCTTTTAGGGTCTGTGACCTTACCAGCCATAGGTTGTTGGCTGGGTTTTTAGTATTAGTCATGAGCTCCCTTCTACTGAGTGGAACTTAACTCCAATTAGATCACTGTTTGGTTACCCCCAACATAAAAATGCCACTATTGCTCTACTGACTGCTCATTCAGTCATTTCTGTGCTTTATGGGTATTATACATGGATAAGAACTATTAACTGCTTTTATCCCTTGAAAGCTTGCATACTATCTTCTGATAGCATGAAAGTACTCAAGGAGGAGCCTTCCAAGCCACTTTCAGCTCAATTGCTCAAGTCCTGGTCCAAAGTGTGTGGTGCAGAATCTTTCCCTCAACTTCTTCTGCTCCCCCATTTTAACAGTCACTTGTTTTCTTCCAGACAGGTACCAGAATGTATATTGATTTAATAAGCCACATCACCTCATGGTTACATGTGTATACATTTTCACATTGTTACCAGGTGAAGAATGATTTCTTGAAATAAAGAAAGCGAACAAGTATGATCAGAGCCCCTTATTAAAACGAAAGCTGTTTAATCAAAGAAACTCAATGTCAAAAAGCACTTCATATCTTATATATCTGTGAGCTATTAAAATAAAATCCCACTAGAAACTACATGGTTATACAATATATTATTCTAGAGCAGAAGTCATCAAGCTCAATTTTGCTTTTTCATTGAATTTCTATTTTAACTTTTTTTTGTTGTGATCTTATTTTGTCTCTCCTTCTTTAGAATCAGAAAGTCATTTTATACTTATTCTGAGAACTTTGGAATCCTAATACGTCATTAATAGAAATCATATGTAAGCTAAATTAATTATTGGAGATCAGGATGATCAATTGTGTTTGTACTCCCAGCTTTCTTTGGGCTCTGCTAAAGTATTCAGAAATTACAATTTGTTCCCATTATTCATAAAAACATGGGTCAAATATTAACTCATGTACTTATTATCTTTTACTTCATTTAGGATCTGTTTTCTGTTAGTTCTAGAAACTCTCCTAGGAAGACTATATTATTTCCATTTCTCCTCCACATTTTATCCTTCAAGGTCAAGTGGACAAGGTAATTTGTGCTTCTTGGATCTTTTTTCTCTAGTATTTAAAAGGAGACATTGTGCAGCAAATTAGCTTACTTGACGTCTCCCTCTCTCAGTTCTGGGAAGGGCTCTCAATTTAATGTAAAATATTTTTGGGAGAGGTTTGTCATAAATTTGAGTAGTGTATTAGCCTTTGCAGGCATGGTCTAGTGGTTTCTGAAGCCAGCAAGAACCATATCCTTAACCATTTAGAGGTGCCCACTGGTTCTTACTCATACCCAGAAGGTAGGTCACTGAATTAATGAATGTTTATATTCAGTTTATATTAACTTCAGATAGTTCTATGTTTGGCCCATTGGATAGGCAGGATGATACCCCTCCCACTTGGGTGGACAATCTCATCCTATAAGCAAACCTGTAAAGTACATTTCCTGACACAGGAAAAGGTTCCTTCTGATTTCAGTTGAGATTTTGGACCTTGAAAAAGGGCATTATTCTGGAATACTCAGCTGGGAGCAAACCTTTTTACACTGCAAATTTCTTAAGAGCAAGAATCTAGCCGACTTTACTGCAATAACCTCAGCAGTTAGAATCTTATTGTGCTAATCTTTTTAATCCAGGAATGTAATATCTTGAACCTATGTAGAAGTGCTCATTAGCATCACCAATAAATAAAAAAACATATAGCCACACTCTGAAGGACTGATTTGTATCTGTTCAAAGTGTATATGTTTAAGCCCTAATGTCCAATGTGATTACATTGAGACAGTGCTTTTAAGAAAGCATTAAAGTTAAATGAGGTCCTATGGGTGGACTAAGCTAATAAGACTGTAGCCTTGTAAGCAGAGGAAGAGAAATAAAGTGCATGTGAGGACACACAGAGGATGTGGCCACCAGTGAGCCAAGAAAATAAATAATGTCTTCTTTTAAATTCTCAGTCTGTGCAGTTTGGTTGTGACAGCCTAAGCTAGCAAACTAGTACACACACCTAAAAAGGATACACATTTCTGCATAGAATGCATAAAAGTCCCTAACATGCTTCGTTATTCCAACTGAAAGAAGATTGGGTCAGATGACAAAATAGACCTCTCTCTCTCTCTCTCTCTCTCTCTCTCTCTCTCTCTCTGTGTGTGTGTGTGTGTGTGTGTGTGTGTGTGTGTGTGTGGTGTTCATATATATATAATACTTTGGTCCAAGCCCTCAATAAACCATGAGCCTAATGCTTATCTTTGTCATTTGTGTCATTTTTATTCTTGAGACACATTATTTACCAGCCATGCTCTGCTTCTAAATACACTGTCTATCTCATTTGATTTTATTTGATGACGATTTCAGATAATGCATACATGAAGGATTAAAATGAATCTTAAGTTCTACAATATATTTGCTAAGAGGCAACTATATTTTTGTCTGCTCAAGCAAAAACAAGTCAGCAGGTCTTAAGCTTGTCACATTCACTCTGCCACCAGGAAAGCTACAACGCTGGGATGTGTTAAGAGTCATTTGCACTTCAAAATCATCACTAACATTTCCAGAAAATGTTCTCATCAATGTGACAGATACCTGCCAAAGAATAATAGGGTTTATGTTACAAACCAAAGACTAGAACTACCAGGTAAAAATATAAAAACCCAAGAACCATATGCATTAAATTCATCACTGTATGATTTCAAACCCAAGAGATGTAAAAGCAGCACTTAGTTTTCCCATACAAAACTCCTCGACCACAAGAGAGTGTCTAAGTGAATCTAACTGGAAACAGAATTATTTATGATTAGATGCCTTGAGGTTGGTGTGATGACTTACAGCGGGAAGCAAAATGATCATATACCCTACAGTATTGAAATGAAATAGGCGCTGAGAAGTTCCTCATGAAACATCACTGGAGCTCAAGATTGTCTCCTTCCAAACTCCGTTGAATCTGCTGACGTTCAAGGCTAAATCCCTTTGAACCCTTGGCAGTGATGATTCAATGTGAGTTGGTAAAGACAGAGCTACCCTTTATCAAAGTACCTGCTTATTGGCTATCAAGTTGAGATGGCTACACAGATCTAAGCAAAGGTCACTTGTGAGCCAGTCTAATCTCAGTGGCAAAGTTTTGGAATAAAGACTATCTCAGGCAGGCAAGAGATTCCTTTCAAGTCAGAAAAGAAGAGCAGTGTCTTGTTGATCATTGTATATTCCACCGTTACTGTGACCTTTAAACTCCTCCTTCATTGTGAAATTCATTAAACTTGCCTAACAGGAACATCCAACAGTACATAAACTAGGCTATTTTATTTGTAGATTTGTTACTGAATGATGCTTAAGATACCAAAGTAACAGTGCTGAGTGAAGCTTCTGAAGGCACAAGAATATGACTCTTCTTTTTCATGAGTTCAAGCCAGATAAAGAAAAACCATCATTGTCTGACACACAGTTTCAGTGAATGAGCATGTCAGATAAGATGCTTATCATTGCTAATCCACAAAATGTGCAACAGCCCACACAGGTATGCCTGTCCATACCTTTTATTCATTAATTTCATTTAAGCAATCAATGCAGAATTTGGGAATACTTGAATCATTTCAAAGCTTCCTGCCAGCAGCACTACTGAGCCATGCATGCTCTTTTTGCAAGAAAGTATGTTCAATGCAGGTGGTAGCAATGGATTTGTATGTTAGAGAACAAACGCTTATGTCCAACGCGAGAGCATCCAGCATACAGTTATCCAAGTCTCTGCTTAAAATATTCCCCAAATCTCTAAAGATAAATTCTCAGATATATGAAGAACTGCCAGAATATGATCAGTAGCGGTCCTGAGGCATTCTAAGATCATTCGGAAACTTGAATGAATATCAGATGCCAACAGTGGTCTTTAGGGATGGGGGTGGTATTGGCAGAGCAACTTTCTTTGGCTCTGGGTTTAATTTATCAATGAAAACTGACCGATGATTCATCTAGATACAAACACTACTGATGGTTCTGTCCTTAGAGCTATCAATGTGATACCTTGTTTATTTGGGATCTCAGTTGTTAAGGTTCGTACGAAAGTTTTCTTCATTTCCATAATCATTTACTTAGCATTTGAATTTTTTTCTCTTTAGCCTTTCTGCTGTAGTTGTTTAAAGATTATCCATGTGATAATATCAGTCATAGAAAAGAAAGCATTCTTACTGTGTCAAGTGTAAACAACAGACTCATTAAAGCATCAATTTCTCCTAAGTAATATTTTCTTCCTCTTTTGTGACATCACTTTATATAACACAGTTTAATAATATATTTTAATATTAAAACTATTTTTGCAAACACACTTGAAACTCCCTTTTCCATTCATTTTAGTCTTTGTCTAGAAGCACACAAAAATGGAATGGTAATGAACCCAGTTATTTCTACAACCAAATATGATGACCCAATCCAGAATATTCTGTTGCTAAGGAGCTGTGTTTTATCAAACAAATAGCAGAGTGAGAGCATTATTGCAATTTTGTATCATACAGGACTGGGATGTTGAGTTCCTATAATGCTTTATCTAGAAGTCTTTTATTGGGTCAACAGCACATGATCTAATGATGAGTGAAGGAGGGCTGTATCCTGTAAATACATACACATGGCTAAGCACTGACAGTCGTTTTTCCGTGGAAATGCATTATTCTAAAATTGGCATAATCACAGCTTCTACCTCGTTTATGACCAGCATAAAAAGTTGCATAAAATATCATGCACAGCTGCAGCCAGTGGGAAGATTCAATTTGGGCTCTGGGCAGACTTGACTCTCTGCCAGTGCAGCTACATACATCATCTGGGGCTGCATTCAAAAGGATAAAATACAGTTTTAATTCTTGTGAAAAATGTATATTTTCAAAGCGAAATAAAAATGTTAAAATAGATCATAAAAAGCATTAAGGCCCTCCCTTCCCCCCTCCCAGTCCATCTTTTGTTAATATAATGTTAAAGGGTTAGCAAAAGATGGGAAGGCCATAAAATTAAAGGTTAGGATGCAGCTTTAGCTGTCCTCAGAACGAGAATGTACCTGGCAGGATCGCATATACCTTTTCATTATTCAGACATCTCCGTTGGGAATATTATACATGAACAACCTCAAACACCCCTGCTGGCTTCTTTGAGAAATCTCAAAGGCCACAGTGATAGAGAACACAGCATGAGAAAGCTACTGAGGAAAGACGACGTTTTCATCTCAAACCCAAAAGCACAATATAGCACATAGTATTACAAGGAGATTTCTTTATCCCTGCAGAACAGGGCTGGCTTCAAGCATCCCACATGCCCCTGCATCGCAGCATCATCCAATTCTCAAGAGCCTTAAAAGGCCAGCTACTTCATTTCCCATTCGGAATCTAAAGAAAGTGAGTGAGGAGGCAAAAGGCGAGTGGAAAATTACTGACGGGGGCAGAGCCAGACTTCTGTTCTTCAGACTTTAAATACGGCAATCTTTCTACCTCTATATGATGTGGGAAGTGTGTGATACCTCTATGAAATAAAGTGTGAGCAAATATATAAGCAAAAAATAAGTTCTGCTCTGATTGTTCCCCGGATCTAGTTTGCAAAGATTCTGGAAGAGCTGATTGATGCCTCTTCTTGCTTCCTGACTCACATTCAGCAACTTGATTTTGGTAACTTGAAACTGGCTGGGGTGGGAATATTTATACCACTGAAAGTGGCAGTTGCCACAAATTAGTGTTCCTTCCAACACTACCATAGACATGTACCAGCACATCACTCCTGTTGTTGTATGACTCCAGGAGTTAGTTCATCGGTGACTGTCCAGTACTGCTGCTCACCTACCAGTACTCACCTGGTATCTGACAGTCTTCATTGTGAAATCCAGCCCTTCACAACACAGCTGGCTGAGAGCTGCTGTGAGGCTCCTTCGAGAGGAAAACTAGTCTAGAGAAGCACCTGTTTCTGAATAATTGGACTATAACGGCATGCTTGAGGTCAGCAGATTCCAAAGCAGTCAGATTTTACAGTGATTTACAGAAAGCTAATATATGTGATGCTTTATTCAAAGCTTGAGGTGTCAAAGATCTATTTCTTTTAATTGATATAATACATGATAATTTTAGTCTATAAATTATGCATAGCTTATCATTAGGCCGAATTTTGCTGCACCGGCAGACAGTTTGTTTTAGGGATATAACAAGAAGCTGAGTGAGAACTGTGTGTAGGGTGGATTCAGCTGGAAGCAAAAAAAAAAAAGTTGTTTTTGTCACCTGAGAGCAAGCAAATATTAGGAGCATTGAAGACAGGTAGGCTGGATCTCAGCTCTGTCTGTGCCCCATGAACTGTGTGACTTTGTACAAGCTCCTGGGTTCTTTAAAGCAAGAAGAAAATATATTAGAATATATTACTCTTGCCCATCCAAGGATTTTGTCCTGAGAGTTTTCCATCCCCAGCCCTCACATCATCAATTTTCCTCCCAGGGTTTTATTTCCTACCACCATTTTTTAAAATGAGCTCTTTGGGAACTTCATATAATGTGTTTAGATCACGTTGGTCCTTTCCCTCAATTCTTCCCAGATATGCGTTCCCTTCCTTTCCCATTCAACTTTGTTCTCTCTCTCTCTCTCTCTCTCTCTCTCTCTCTCTCTCTCTCTCTCTCTCTCTCTCTCTCTCTCTCTGTCTCTCTCTCTCTCTCTCTCTCTCTCTCTGTCTTTCTCTCTCCATTCACTAAGAGCAATTTGTACTGCCCATGTACTCTTGGAGAGCATCAGTTCTCAACCTGTGGGTCATGACCCTTTGGGGGTCTCATGTCAGATATCCTGCACATCAGCTGTTTGCATTACAATTCATAACAGTAGCAAAATTGAAGTTCCTAAGAAGCAATTAAATAATGTTACTGTTCCACAACATGAAGAGCTGCACTCAAAGGCCGCAGCATTGTGAAGATGTGGAACCACAGCACTAGAACATAGGGAACTAACCAAGGGCCACACCCTGGAAGCAATCTGGCCCTCCATCTCCCAGGAACTATCAGCTGCCTTCGCTCCATGGCTATAAATGGAACTTGAGGACCACTTCCCCTCTCCATGATGGGATTTGGTCCGGATTGAGCTTGCATAGGTCTTGCACATGCTGCCACACCCTGTGATAGCTATCACACATGCTATCACACGCTTTGAGCTTATACATTGCAGCTGCCCAGTTGTGTCCAGAAGAAACTATTTCCTTGTAGTCCATGGCCTCTGTGTCTTACATTCTTCCTGCCCTCTTTTTCTGCAATAATGCCTAAGACTTGGGAGGATGCCAGTGTAATATAGATGCCTCAATTGGGGCTGAGAATTCCACAGTCAATTATATTCTGTAGCTTGACCAATTTGGAGTCTCTATGTTAATATACTACAAATAGAAGCTTCTCTGATGAAAGTTGAGAGATGCATTAATCTATGGGTATAATAATAAGTTGGTTTAATACTCTTTCCATTTAGAGGTAGGTTCTTCTCTACAGCCTGTAACCTATCTAGCCATAGATTCATGGCATGGACAATGGTGCCATGTGTGGATTTTGTATTATGAGTGAGCCTTAAATACATTCAGAAAGTAGTTGGTTACTCTCATGATGTTTGTGTGACTACTGTGCCACTGGGTGTGCTATTACAAGCCAATCTTTAGTATAATTTGCAGAATTCACAGCTGTGTAGGGTCAGTGATTCCTTTTCTCTTCAAGTAGTGTGCATAGCACCTTCCAGTGTTGTGGAAGATAGCCCATAGGGATGAAGCTTCCAGATCGGTACCTACTTGATGTCTTCATTTTTATAACTCAAGTACATTGTCTCAAGCAATTGGGTCTTAGTTTCTGGAAGGTAACCAAGAGTTTTGGCAGTAGCTATGATTGTTTAAAGTCATGGGACCTCACTGGCCAAAAACCCTAAAAAGGTAACACATTCTAGTGCTGGGCTATTTATTTGTTACCCTGTTGTCTAGCAGGTACATTGTCAGCCCACTCTCTCCCTCTCGCTCGCCTTCTTGCTCTGTGTCTGTCTCTGTCTCTGACTCTCTCTCTCTCTCTCTCTCTCTCTCTCTCTCTCTCTCTCTCTCTCTTTCATGTGTGTGTATATCAACCTCTAATAATTGAGTCTAGGTTATCAATTATCTCTATAGCAATCAAATCTTTGCCGTCATTTTACTTGACATGGAAAACAAACCCTTTCTTTTAAATTACCTCCTTCATTTGTGTTTCAGTATCCAAAACCCAGGGTTTCCTTTCTACATACGGGTACTGCCAATTCCAGAGGTCTGAGAGTTTTAAAGAACTATACGGTTGTAGGACAGATGGTTGTGGACAACTGAAGCCCAGTGAAGAAGATGGCAGTTTGGGTAGGAGATGTACTGGCCCGTAGTTTCCAACTACTACATTTGAATTATCTGGGGAGCTTTTAAAAATCATTATGTACTGGCTGAGACAAGTAAATCATCTCTACTGTGATACCCAGGCCTAGGGTTTAAGACTCCCTAGGTAATTCCACTCTACAAGCGATGTTGAAAAATTGATTTAGATGGAATGAGAAGTAAAGACACTAAGGAGGAAATAGTTAAAAGAATGGCTACATGAAGGAGGCAGTAGATAGATGAGCACAGACTAATGTTAGTCACACAAGTGCAAGGAAACCATAGAGGCTATCATACTTGTACACCAGGGACTCTAATGGAGGGAAGAATTCTATATAAAAGATGTCATAACAGTCATTATTATAATGTTAGGAGATTCAGGACAAATACTGATGTGTTGGTCTCTGGGAGATGTATATAAAGATGAAAATTACCAGTAGTGGTTCTGCCAGGCTTAAGAGATGGCTCAATGATTAAGAGTATCCAGTATGAGGACTGGAATTCAGAACTCAGAACCAAAGTTAGGCTGCTTATGAAAACCAGGTCCAAGGGATCTGATGCCCTCTTCTAGCCTCAGCAAACACCAGCATGTGCATGTGTGTGTGCACACACATAGACACACATGTACACACAGACACACACATATGCACACACATGGAGAGAGAGAGAGAGAGAGAGAGAGAGAGAGAGAGAGAGAGAGAGAGAAATAAAATAAAATAAAATATTTTGAAAAGAAATAGTTCTGTGTGTCATTAGATAGGAATACCAAACTCAGGTTAATTCATTTCCTAACTCACCAGTTTCTTTAGGGCAAAAACTCAGTTTCTTCAGCTGTGATGTTTATATAATGATAAATTTATCTCATAAGTTTCTTGGAAGATTAATATAGATTAATTTATATAAGAAAGTTAGAACAGCAGTTGGCACATATTAAAACCACATTAGGTTAAATACAGATGATGATGATGATAATGATGATGATGGTGGTGGTGGTGGTCTTTGACAAAATTTGAGGGAGTCAAGTTGAGACATTGACCAGAAGAAAGAGCTTTCTGTTTGGGAAATTTGTGATATATGCTAAGCTAATTTTGCTTCATCTAAGCAGAAGTAATACAAGGAACATTGCAAGTCCTTTTAGCATTTCTTACTGTGTGGCCCTTTCTCTTCTGACCTTTTCTCTTTTCGTGTTCTTACAAACCAAGATTTTTCTACTCCCTGATATTTCTCAGTGAAAAAGAAAAAGGTGTAGCAGTACCAGTATGGGGAGTGCTTTTTTCAGTTGTACTATACCACAAAGGCATTATCACCAGAAGAAAGTTAGCAATAAGCCAATTCAATGAGATAATTTAGACGAAATCACTCTTAATGTATAAACTGCAGTGTAACTGTTAACCTTCACATCAGTTACTGCCCATCTGCCGAGACCTCAGACTCCTGCATGGAGCAGCCTACTGTTTGCCACGTCAAGAGTGGAATGTCTCGGGAAGTCACCATTCCTCCCTTGAAGCACATTAACCCGAAGCCAGGAGAAATGACTTGACAACAGTGAACAGCAAGAAAAAGGGCAGGTAGAAAGAAAGAAAGAAAAATAAGTAGGCTCCAAGACTGCTTGTAAATGCTGCTAGTCTTTAGGGTTAGCCTAAAACCGCTGATTTGCTCCCAATCTCTGTGATTGGGGAAAAAAGGGAAGAGGGGCAATGTGAAAACACATGCGTGCTTAGAAACACAAAGCCTCTCTGTAAGATCCTGCTCTGTCATCAGTTTCTATTTTCCCATCATTATTGTATTGATGCTATAGCACACACACACACACACACACACACACACACACACACACACACGTGCAGGGCACGCGTGCGCACACACACACACACACACACACACACACACACACACACGCACACACACACACACAAAGACTCCACTTTGCACCAAACACCTTTATGGCACTAAAGATATAAAGATGGTAAAACTTTGAGAAACATGCAGACGAGGAGAGTATGGAGATATCTGGCTTTAATTACCAAGTTTCAACCAACCATCAGTGTGGCATCCTGAGACGCCACCACTCTTTGTGGGTGTTGCTAAACATGATGCTATAAGTAACAAGAATGACCACCGTGGCAGGATGCTGGTGATAAAAAAGGAAAGTATCATGAGCCAGTCACAACAATGACTCCTTGAGAAAGAAGTGAACCAGAACACCAGGGTTTTTACCAGCCAGAAATATAATAATAAAATACAGACAGATATTTTTCCAGCCCATTCTACATACATACTTACTGTAAAAACATGGAACGAATATTGTACCTTTTCCCCCCATACCATATGTTCTTTTTATGCAAAATCTTCTCAAGGACACATTTTTACATCACTTCTCTTTGAAAATTATTTTCAAGTCAGTAGCTAGACCATTCCTTAAAGGTAGCATAATTTACTTAGCAGTTTCCTTGTGGTGGGCAGTAATGATTTCTGACCTCTTGTTATAAATGGCTCTCCAATGAACTTCCCTGACCGTGAGTCTTTCTACATATATTCACTTAGTTCCTGAGACTGCTGGTATAGAAGTAAAATTACGAGGTCAAAAGGTAGAAGAGTTTTAATGCTCTTGAAATATTTTTACTAAATTGCTTTCCAGAAAGGTTATACCCATAGATACTCTTGCCAGTGATGTACAGCAGCGCCCATAACTTCATTCCTGCCAGCACCCAGTGTTAACTTTCACTGTCACTGCCAAGCCAATGGATGAAGATCAGTGTCTCTTTTTGATGCTATACGCTGGCAAATGCAGCAAAACATACAAAACTATATGCAGCACAATCTTAACAGTACATACATATGTCTAGGAAAATATATTAAGGGAAATAAATGAAATCATTAAAAACATACATTAGTACCTGGTGGTAGATTAACAGGTCACTACTCTTATCCTATAATAACAGCATATACTATTTATTCAAAAGCTACTCTGTTTCAAAAAGCATGCTAGATAATTCACAGGCAGGTCCTTGTTTCATCCTCAAAATCTTACTAAATTTTCCTAGCCAATTTGTAGAAGAAGATGTGTAAGCCAAAACAAAAAACAACAACAACAAAAAAAAACGATGAGCCAACATTTCAACTCCGTCTTAACCAATTTCACACTTCCTGCTTTTTATTCAGTTTCTCCTCCTAATTTTCATACCTTTGCTCTTTTGTGTTTGAGCATTTGTTATATTTTAAATAATCAAAAGATATTATTTTAATAATCAAAAGGTACATATCCTGTCCCAAATGGAGGGGTCCGGTACCAAAACTGTTGTACATAGACTTTGAGTTGCTTCCTGCTTTAGAAAAGAGTCTATTCCCCGTCTCAGAGAGTTGAGTATATGATGTGCTGGATGGAGCTTCAGAACTATGAGTTGGTCCAGTACACAGTGTCATCTGCATCATTGCCTGGACATTGTTCCTTGTAGTCCTGAAACTACACCCCATGAACAGCTACCTTTACTGTCAGAGACATTAGCTTGGCCTTGTCTCAGAGGATGTCACTCTAGTCATGTGAACAAAGGAGCTGTCTCAGGGAGAGGTGCAGAATGTCAGAAGCCATCCACTGCTCTTGTGCTCTATATGCTCGAGGTGGTCAAGAAACCTCTGTGTTAGTGTTGCTCTTAATAGCGTCAGCAAGGCCTCAGACAGAGAGCAAGGCTAAGAGGAGCATGTGTTCTTCAATGGCAATATCCTCCATCATTATTAAAATCCAAGTGACAACTTGATCCTTTCATGAAAATCTCTGAAGTAAATATGCAATATTTTAAATATACCTTCTCTGTCTAAACCCTAGGGTGCCTGTGGAGGAAACAGTATATAGCTCCCTTCTCAGTGTGTATCTGGTTAGATTTAGCAGCTCAGAGTAATGATTGCTATGAGCTTATAAAATACATATATCTGCACACAGGTGAATAAAGGGCTATCTCAAAAGAAGCTACCTTTAAAATTATTTTTGTTTTGTTTTTTATTAAATTTTGATAACTTAATTATTTATGCAAAGAACACAATACACAAAGCAATAAGGAGGAAATGAGGAATGTTTGCATGAAAATAAAAAGTCCCAAAGCTAAGAATTTTTAATATTCAAAGAACACACTGTTTATGCATATACATGTATATATATGTGTATGTATATACATATATATATATATTACTCAGACACATCATCAGATTTTTAAATTATCTGGAAACAAGCATGAATAAACCAATCTTTGTAGACTTTCAGACAGAATGAACCAGGTGAACATCTGTTGACTTTTGGCAGAAGAGAAATAACTTTGCTTAATGAATTTATCATTTGTTAGTGATGCCTGTCTGTTTGGAAGATCAACGCTAAGGACCTATTTCCATGGGCCCGTGCCTTCACCTCTTATAATTTCCACTCCAGTTGCCCAGTAATTGCTGGCCTCAGTAACAAATGCTTAAATACTCAGGGCCCTTGGGACATGTGCACTCTTGAGAAACACCACTGACTTAGGCAAGTCTCACTTTCCTAGAGCTGTGATACCCAGGGATTCTGATGCAGGTTTGGTTTTCCCATTTCCTCTACAGTACCCAGTTCCTATTAATTGTTAAGAGGCTCCCATTTGTTATTTCTTCAGTTATGCTGAATGAGTATTTTCTTCCTTCCTTCCTTCCTTCCTTCCTTCCTTCCTTCCTTCCTTCTTTTCCTTTCTATTTTTGTTTTTTAACACAAGGTTTCTCTGTGTGTCCCTTGCTGTCATGTACTGGAACTCTCTATGTAGACAGGCTGGACTTGAACTCAGAGCTCCATCTGCCTCTGCCTCGCAAATGCTGGGATTAAAGGCATGCACCACCACTGCCAAGCTGAGATAATTTTCTAATATTTGAAATGAAATTATTTGAAATAGCAAAAAAGAATGAGATACACAGTTATTGTTTAGATTACTGAAAGACTCACATCCTGATAGATGCTGTGCCTCTACTGTTACGACTTCCTAGGTTAGCTTTCACTGAGAAGGAAGCAGGATAAATAGAATGACAGAGCTTATTTAGGACCATAAGCTTATTTTAAGTAGGTGTTTATTGAAAACATGGCTCAGTTAGTAGAGTGCTTATTGTGCAAGCATGAGGCTCCGAGTTCAAATCCCAAGCACTATAAAAGCCGAATTCAAGCACATGCCTGGAACCCCAGAATTAGAAAGTGGAGAAAAACAGATGCTGCAGCTTGATGGCCAGGTACCATGCTATGTGCTAAGGACGAACGGTGAGTGAGAAGTATGGTGGCACTGCCCTGGTCAAGGTCACCTCTTAGTGAGGAAGCCAAAGACGCCACATTTACCTTTATCACTAGTGCCCTATGTCTTCAAGTGGAAAAAAACTCTACCATGCATTCTTATTAAAGGATCAGACTATTTGAGCATCAAACCAAATACACTGTGGACAGTTATCATGTAATCTTGATTCAGACTAATGTTAGTGGAGCATACACACACAGAGGACCCTGTTCCTGTTTCCATTTCTTCCCTGACAGCTTCAGAGCCAAGGGCACTTCAGATGACTTTGTTCTCCTTTTAGCCTTCAAGTACAAGTCAGGCCCACACATCAATGGAGTGATTTGTATTTGGAAAATGCTGGAGACGCGTAGAAGCACCCTGTAAACAAAAACAAACAAATCACATCTTCCTGATGAATTTTTTTGTAATAAAAAGGACTTCCCTTCTACTCAGTTCATTTTTATGTAAAGAAAGTTCCTATCTAGAGTTCTTTCTTTTTAATTACATTTTAGTGCGTGTGTGTGTGTGTGTGTGTGTGTGTGTGTGTGTGTGTGTGTGTGAACACACTTGTGCCATGTAAGGTACATGGTGGTACTCACATAGAGGCCAGAAAACTTGTGGGAACTTGTCCTTTGCCGCATCATTTAGGTCCTGAAGACTAAACATTGGCGTCATCAAGCTGGGCAGCACGGAACCACCTCATTATCCTCTGGTTGGGATTCTTAATCACCTGAAAGGCCAGAGATTTCCTTGAAAATCAGAGAAAGGCATGAAGCCCAAGCCTGGTAGGAGAGGAAACCTTTGGGGCAGAAACCAGAGTCAACTTCACACTGGGCAAGGAGCCGTAGTTATGAATCTCACGGCCCTGATTCAGCCACTCAGGCCTAGAATATTAAAACATTGCATTTCATAAAGTATGTCTGACAAAAGTTGGTATTACTATTGATTGTGGGAAGGGAAGGAGTGTTTTGTAGTAAAAAAAAAATACATGGAACATGTTGGATTTTAAATGATTTTTTTACAAGTATGTCAATGTGTACCACACCTCCTAAAATGATGGTACATACAAGATAAGTTTCCTAAGAGCTCTGTGTAGGAAAGCTCTCACCACAGCTACCCTTCAATCACTCCTTCTGAGGATGTGTTCAACAGCCACTGAGAGCCATTCCTCACGTGCCTATTATGTTCCTCGATCCATAGCATAAAGAGGACCACTTACAGTGAGAGAAAAGTCAGTCAACAGCATCACCATTCATAGCATCAGGAACATCTATCAGAAATTTGATTAATTCTGAATAATAGAAAAAGCCACCAAGAAGTGGTCATCATAATTGTCAACCATGAGTAATTCTTTTGCAGTACATCAGTCTATGTCATCTCCGGCGGATAAGCTAGATATTTGGAAATGCAGCCATTTCCTATCTCAGAGTTAGTTATAATTTAATATTTATATATACATACATACACATATATGTGTAGAAATATGTATATTCAACATATAACATAAATTCAATAATTCAATATTCAATAATATATAATTCTACATATAATAATATCTAGAATACATATAATAATATGTAGAATTATAATGAAAGAAGCAAGTAAAACTGGAGCAGCCCTCCTCACCAACATCTCTTCCACTTTGGCACAATTTAGCTCTTTTACAGTAGAATAAATGGATTACATACTAGTGGCTGAGACATTTCATGGCAAACCTATACCTTATTTAAATGAAATCATAACCTATACGAGAACAAAATTCATAATACTGTCCAACGTGAGTGGACTCTACCTTTGCCTGCCTAGACTCGAGCCAACTAGAAGAAACTGGAAAATTCCATCCTTTGTACTGTTTTTCCTCCTTTGCTACTTTCTCACCTGTTTGCCATGGACAGTCAGCTTGCCCCATACTCAGAACTCTCCAGTGACCTCCACTGGGCTTAGAATGGAGCCCTCAATTCAATCTCGAAGCCCCATGTTATGTGGCCTGCCTCTCACCTCTCCTCTCGCAATAGTTTTCCTCAAGCTCATCTTTGTTTCCATTTCTTGAACTACTTCCTAGGCCTGGGTCATATTTCCTGCCACCCTCAGTGCCTGGTGTTCCGCTCATTGACTGTAAGTGGCCTGCTTCTTCTTATCATCTGACATAGTAAGATACATAGCTCCCATGCAACCCACCTTTCCCCTCCCTGAGTACACTGTGTCATTGTTATTTTTCCCTAAAGTATCTCTATTTATTTGGCATAAAGTAATAATTTACTATTAACATTAATTGTTCTAATTCGTTGTCTCTCTAGCATAAAGTTCCTTCTAAGCACTGCTGTGTCCAGGGGAGTCTGGATTCTTAGTTGCTGTGATCAACCAGTGTTCACTCTGTCACTTAGCTGAGATCACTATCTGCTCATCTCTATCTCTCTCCATAAATACTAGCTAAACACATAAAGCACCTCATTGGGTATGTATATAACAGTAAAAGATGGTGCAGGTATCTATTACCCTTGAAGAGCCTTTATCTTAGTCAAAGAGCAGACCTGTTTTCTCTCCGGTAAAGCTTGAATAAGCCCTGCATCAGGAATCCGTGTGTTCTGGAACTAGCCTGGCTTCTGTAATATGAATCTTATTTGTGATGTTATAATGGATGGATATTCAACATTAGAGATAAAGTTGCTGTGTCTTGAAGTGGTTCTTTTTTCTTTTGGGACTTCTGATTTGGGGGCTAGAAATGGCTCAGTGCTTAAAAGCACTAGCTGTTCTCCCAGCATCCACATGGCAGCTCATGGCTGTCTGTAAGCCAGTTCTTATGGATCCAATACCCTCATGCAGACATACGTGCCAGCAAAGACCAATACACATAAAATAAAAATAAAGAAAAAATTTAAAAGACTTTTAATTTTGTTGTTGTTGTTGTTTTCTGAGACAAGATTTCTCTGTGTAGTCTTGGCTTGTCCTGGAAGACTTCTGATTTTTAAAGTTCCCTAGGAGATGAGAAGAGATGGACATAAGAATAACTCCAGCCCATTAGTCCCTTTTACTATTTAAATGCAAGTGCAACAGGCCTAATCTCTCTTACAGTGGTCATTGGGTTTTTGAAGAAAGCTTTAATATCTCCCTAATGCCTCTTTTCTCCAAGGTAACATTCCTTTCAACTATTCTTAATATGCCACTTTTTCAATGGTGTGTTTCAATTTTCATGAGGGAATACTCCTAATTTACATCACTTCTTTTCTTGCCCACATAGCAGATATAGACCAGAAATGAACCACTCAGTAGAAGTAACTGGGTCACTGCAGCACAAAGCAGTCTTTCAAACCCATGTTCATGATGTCAAGGAGCAATATAAAAACATCAGCAAAGCATATCAAATTAAGTAGACAATTAACACACAAAGAGCAGGGCTGGGGCTGGGGATCTGGAAAATGCTGGCTTCCATTTGCCAACCAACCACAATCCCTAATGATTTATGATCTCTATTTGATTCTTTTTTTTTTAACCACTAACTCCATACAAATCTCTAACCAGAATTTTAGAAGCAGAGACTCTATTTAGCATCTTCTATCCATGTCTGACTAGGTCTGACAAACTTAACTAAGAAAGCAATCATTTCTTAGAGCTCTAGGTAGTATATCAGATATAGATAAACAACACGCTCTACAGACATTGGGCCAGTAAGAAATTGCTTGATGGATAATGAGGAACTGGCTATGATCACAAGTGAGATACTGGCAAAACAAAGAAGGCACAATCCACCCCAATGTGCTTGCCAACAAAGCACCCTGCCTTTCTCTGAAGCAGCCATTAAGAGTCCTAGAGAAAACATGAGTGTTGTGTACTCTAAGACAAGCCCCATCGGCTTTTCGACACTAAACACATAGAGACTGACTCTCACGAAGTTGATATATGTAGGCTAGATGACACAATGGGGAACAGGGGATGGCTATGGGTCCTCTAATTCCATGCTTAGGGACTGGTAACTAGACTATCGTTTTGGTAAACAACGCTACCATTTGCCTTAGGGGTTTGCTGCTTCTGCTGTTGCTGTCATCCTTGTCATTTGTGTTTTACTTTAGAAGCAGTCAGTGGAAACTGAATGATCAGAATGGTTATGTTAATGTACCTTTTAGAATCATTTCTTTTGTGAAGTATGTAAGACAACATATTCAGTGACGTTCTTAGGCATGGGAATAAGAGGCAATGATTTATATGTGATTGAAGGCCAAAAGCTCCTTGTGCCCGTTCTTTATGTAAGGTTGAGGTTGAGAGAAATACTCTCCTCCAAGGGAAAGTACACCGGCTGGCTGTCTACCAAATCATCAGCCTTGAAAACAAATGTACAAGTAACAATATACAGCCTGAGCAGATTATGTTTAGAAATATGTACATATATATATGCATATAATAATAATTAATGGGAAAGGAAGCCATGAATTTGAAAGAGTGTAAAGAGGCATATATGGGAGGGTTTCGCAGGAGGATAGGAAAGGGAGAGATGATATAATTATATTACAATCTCAAAAATAAAAGAAAAATGTAAAAAGAACTTATTCCAAAGCCTTTGCCAGTTTGCAAGTTTTGTCCCATTAAGTTGTGAAACTTCTCTACAAACTAGTGTACAGTGGAGCTCTGAGTCCCTCTCACTGCTGCATCGCTTCAGCACCACCAGTGTTGGAGGAAGTCAAACAGTAGCTGCGTTTCCTTTAGTTTCCATTTCAAATAGAAGCTCCAAGTTGTCTCTCCCGTGCTCGTCTGTGAATTGGACTCAAGCTTAGGCTTGGCTCTTTGCTGTTTCATGCCTTATCTTCACTCGGGTGAACAAGTATCAGTCTGAGAAGCCCTTATTGTAAGATGATACAAATGAGGTCGGTAGCATCCCAAATTTTAACCGCCACAGTGTTTGTGTAGGCTGCTGTGTCTTCATGTCTCACGGCTGTAGCAAAAGAAAAACAGCAATAACCATGTTAAAGTCATGAGAATTGCAGCAGATCGGAGAATAACTCATCCTGTGGCGGGGAGGGGGGGGAGTGAAATTATTCTGTACTTCACTTTGCATTTCCTTTGCAAAGTACTTTTTTAAAAAAATGAACATGTGCCAAGTGGGGCCCTAGCCAAGGCTTCTTCTCCTTCACAGCTCACCTTCCCTTAGCTAAAATGTGTACATCATGACAGTGCTGCCATTTCCATGGCTCCGTGGTAAGTGGTTCACAGAGACAACCAGCAATTATTTAGTGAGGCGAGAAAGTTAATGCCAACAGAAGAGAAGGTCAAGATTACCTGTGAGCTCTGCTGTAAGTAATGGCAGAGTCCTTGCTCTCCAAAGATGTGCACTGTCGGTAGCCACGTGGTCATTTCAGTATGATGTGTATTAGCTGGTGTCAGTCTCTCTTCCTATGCCATGGCAGCTTGGACTTCATTAATAATGCATTCTTTAACCAATAAAATTGGGGGGAAAAAGCAGAAGAGACCACCCACCCCTGCCTCACTGGCTCCTGGCCTCCTGAGGGGCTCAAATGAAAGAACAATAGAGAAGGCTATAACTTAGCGAGCCAGATGGGCAAGCATTCAGAGACAGGTGAGATTGCTAGTAGGAATAAATTTCCATCAATTATTTGACAACTCAGGTAGGCTCTGAGCATAAACTAGTGTCACAGGCACCCCGTTATACATGTGGTCATCTCATAGTAAATTAATGATGTATGTATGCATAAGATTTGTTCACTACTAGAACAGCATTAACCTGCTAACAGCAAAGCCCCTCAGAGCCTCTGCTTACACAGCCTTATGAGCTCTGCGTGTGGGTGTGTTAGCTGCACTAGTAATCACATTAGGCTGAGTAGGAGAAATAAAAACTACGGTCATTTCAATGAAAAGGACAGCTCAATATTTTCACCCACACAATCATTTTATTGTTTTGTGAATCTGGGCTGTTTCCAATCTCATCCTTAAGTGAACTTTACTCTGTTTTGGAATCAAAATCGAGTCGACTTTTCTGTTGACAAAGTAAGATTGAAAAAGAAAGCGGCCTCCCCCTTAGATCCTTCCCATCAAAGCCCCTCAAGGTCCTGAATCATGTGACAATCACAGAAAATGCGAGTAACTCACGTGATGGAGGCAGGAATGGCAGCTGTGATCGTAATCTCAGGACTTGTACTAGGAAGCAGGAAGCAGGATTACCAGCCTGAAACCAGCTGGGGTTACATAATGAATTCTTAGGCAGCCTGAGATATATAGCCCGATCCTCCTTTATTAAATACATATTTTATTAAATAAATAAAAGTAAAAGTAATAAAAATGAATCAGCAGACACCGCATAGAAAGCAAACACATGGAAGCTCCTCAACATGGTATGGCATCTGACCGTGTTAAAAAGCACAGATTTTTCTGCTGAAGATGTGAGGAAATGCAGCCAAACAATTATTACTTGGAAGTAACAAACACTTTTTAGATCAAGTTTTTTTTTCCTTAGTATGGCCTTCCTTCTTCTAAATGCATGGAGTTACAGGTAATTCATTCTGGCCCAGTGGGAGAAAAATTAGAAAATAAAAGAAGCGATTTTGCATTCACTCTGTATTGGAGAATCGGGTCTATTCTGTAGGTAATCAACTTCCCTGCGAGTTAAGTGTTCGATTTTTCAGGAAGGGCAAGCTCTTCTGCCGGCAGATGTCAAGCAAAGCCCTTTCTTAAGTGGGTTCTTTGCAGAAGCGGTTTGCTTCCCATTAAGGCAGAGTTAGAGCTCCAGTGGCCTGCAGGACACTGCAGCCAAAGCAGTGATGGATTGGATGGACAGGGTGCAGAGTACTAAAAAGACAAAACAAAACATGTCTGTCATGGGAAGCTACTGAGATCTTCGTGGGACAGAGCAGGTTTTAATGTTGATTATCTCTCTTATCATACTTTTAAAAATGAATATAAATGAAAGCTACAGTATCATGCCCATAATATTTCCACTCATGCACTAATTTTATGTTTCTGCAATCTATCATCTTTTAAGCCCCCTCTCCACCCCTTCCAAGGAGTAATACCAGGGTTCTTGCTATTTCTTTCTGGGCTCTAATATGTTAGGGGAAGAAAAAGAAGTCGATTTCTTTGAGATTTCCAGGAGGCATAGACCATGAACTGCAAAGGGAGGCATGGAGACAGGAGACAGAGTAGGGACCCATGAGGACCCTACTGCTCTGCACAGCACTTCTGGCTGCACTGATGCTTGCCCAGCACGGATAAGGCTCCTAGAGGCCATCGCAAAGGTAGAATTGTAATTTCTTCAGATTCTAGGTAAGAAGGTGCTGATGACCTTTCCTGCTCATAGGGATATTACTGAGGAAATAGTGTGCTTTTTCTATGCATATACTCTTAAAAAATAAAACTTGTTTTGTTAGTCACATTAAGAAACACATACCCTATATGTTCCATGAGCATCTTTTTTCCCACTGACATAAGTTGTCAAAATCTTGTCTTGCCTTTCAACAACTTCATGAAATTAAGATTTAATTTAGGATGACTTA
Source organism: Acomys percivali (assembly GCA_907169655.1). NCBI lineage: Eukaryota > Metazoa > Chordata > Mammalia > Rodentia > Muridae > Acomys > Acomys percivali. The sequence goes on from OU015743.1 coordinate 29,703,145, forward strand.
GATGTTTTAAAGTTTGTTTTTCATTCCTTTTTTTTTTTTTTTTTTTTTTTTTCAAAATTAAAAAAAGGAGAAAAGGGGTTTTTTTTTTTTTTTTTTTTTTTTTTTTTTTTTTTTTTAGTTCACTGGAAATCTTGTGCGCTTTTGATAACTATCAAGTTTTTCTGTGTCTGTATGATGGTTGTGCCTTTATTTTTAAGTCACGTATCTACATATGTAAAAAGTAGAAACTGGCAGTGTCAATCTTGTCTATTTTGGAAGTTTCAAACAACAGAGCAGAACTCTCCTAAGATACTGGTGAAGAAACAAGCCTTTCTTCTACCTGAATCTGCGCGGGAACAGAGAGCATTCTGGGACACTAGTTTGGGGATACAGATGCCAAGCAGTGCCCCTGTCATGAAAAGGCTACTTCTACATTTTCTTTTTTTATTACTTCTTCCCCTTGACCCAAATCCTTTCCCATCCCTCTAACAATGACCAAAATCACAGCGCCACTTAGAGACCAAAACTTAAGAGAGTCCACAGCCTCTCCAAGCACAAGAGAACAAAACTCAAACCGACACCCCACGTCTGCTTCACAGCTCTGCTCATGATTACCTGACAAGCCACTTACCCCTACCATGCTCCAGTTTCTTTTGTGACCCAGAAACAGAATAATGTGCCAACCTACCTTGTGGAATCATTTTGAGCAGTAATTATACTGTGTGTATGCGTGTATCTAGGTGCATGTATGAAAGCCCTTTCGCTGTATAGGGTGCTCTAGTAATATTTAAAGACAAAATGGGAAAAATGGAATAAAGCTTGCAGCCGTAATGGGGCTGCACTCCGCATGAGGCTGCCGGCATTAAACAGCATAAGGTGCAGTCCGCTTCCCAGGTCTCCACCCCTGGGCTCTGCCACTGACTTGCTCTGTAGTTTCCACTTCGGATTCTGCCTGCACATTCATCCTTGAAGCAATTTCAAGTGATGAACTCCTTTGTAGGCTATAGAGAGAGGAAAGGGAAAGAAAAAAAATAAAGTAAGATAAAATCCAAGAAATTTAATAAGTGTAATGAAAAAAATAAACAAATAATAGACAGGCTCCAACCCTCAAATACACAGTTGTTATTTCTCTTCATATAAATGCAAATTCAGCTCAACGGAAAGCACTCCTGGAATGCTCTGATTTAGGACATTTGCCTAGCGGAAAAAAAAAAAAAAGCAGACTTCTCTTCCCCTGATTTTAGTCAACCAAGTGAAAAACAGGAGGTTTTAGGGAGTGCTCATAACTTTGCCTTGAATTATGTGTATAGCTTCTGTAATTTAAATTGCCTGGGTTATCTATGGGTAATGACAGATAGACTAGCCATAAACCTTCCACGTGAGGGTGAGTTCCTGAGACCCTCGCCTGACAAATATCTTCACACTGTTTTCCTTGACTCTCTGCCAATAAAACGGATGGAAACTCTTTCAATTCTCTCTTTTTTCTTTCTTGGTCATAGCCTCAGAGTCCTAGCACTGCTCCCTTCCCTCAGTTGCAGATACTGCTGGCTGGAGTCCAGGGCCATGCCCTAGAAAAGTTTCACAGAAGGGGCATACATAGGGCCAAACTGGACCCTCCTGATTCACACCGTGTATCTCTGAGATGTGTGGTAAGTGTCCGTGGTCCTGATAATGCCACAGCCAAGACGGTAAAATACAGCCAACTGCCACTCACTGTCCCCAGAAGCTGGATCCTGATGCCAACTGTGCTGCAATGCACATAGCTCAAGTATCACAGGTCCTGGGGGCCATGCATTTTCACTGCGCCTGCTGCAATGAAAAGTCAGGCTCAAAGGAATTAACCCTTTCCTTGTGTTCCCAGGTTGGTGTGCTTCTTCTGCAGTCTTTGACAAAACAAACAAAGGAGCAAAACACTTAGCAACTGAAGTGGCAATAAGAATAGAAACTTAGGGTCTTGGCAAGTTTGCTTTTAACAAGAAAACACACACACACACACACACACACACACACACACACATCAAGGAGAAAGCATTGGTGGGCATGACAGAAAAAAAGAAGAAGAAGAAGAAGAAGAAGAAGAAGAAGAAGAAGAAGAAGAAGAAGAAGAAGAAGAAGAAGAAGAAGAAG
>OU015743.1:29724878-29746791 GCA_907169655.1 Acomys percivali
CTCTCTCTCTCTCTCTCTCTCTCTCTCTCTCTCTCTCTCTCTCTCTCCCTCTCTCTCTCTCACACACACACACACACACACACACACACACACACACGCACACACACCAACATAGTTTTTAAAATCCCAGAGGAACAGCTTTATCGCCACAATGTCATGAAAATTGCCTTTGCCAACAGATTGCTTCCTATTCACTTCCCAAGATTTCACTCAGTTTTACCCAGATCATCCTGTAAGCCTTCCATCCTCTTCCTCCACTTCTTCCCCTTCTATTTTGATTCGCTCTGTTCCCTCCCACATCCTATTTCTAACTCTACTTGTTTCTCTGTCTACTCAATATAAACCTACGAAGATCTGGAAACATGTCTGGTAGTCTATACTCTGTCAAGAGGACAGTAATAAATTGAGGGTGAGGAGAAATGGATAAATGACATTGATAATTGACACCTGTTCACTGATGTCTGGGGAGGTGGCAGATTTGGGGATTAACCACTCTGATCACTACCTTTAACCCAAATTCAAGCTAAAAATCATCTGCACAAGAAAAAATAAAACAGACTCCTGGGATGCCAGTCAGCACCCAGTCTATAATTGTTTGTTTGTTTGCTAGTTAGCGCGTGTGACTTTCCTCATTTTTACAGCATGCAGTGGGACCTTTAATGATGTTGCACCATATAAATCTCAGTCATTGTCCTACCTGGGAACAAACGTCTGCAATCTATTTGTGGTTATGATAAATAGCCAGGACTTTAATCCATGATCTGAATGATCATATGAAATGCACTCTCCAAGACAAAAAATAAGATGCCTGGAGCATCTCAGCACATCGGCAATGCAGAGAGGTTCCTTTCAAAGTTCAATTTTCGAAGCTGTTTATTCTGCAGCAATTCTAGCTCAGACCAAACTGATTGTTTTCCTGGCTTAAATTGCATTGCAGACCTCGAGGAAGAACACATAAACAGTTGGCAAATTTACAGCCTTTAAAACACAATTGCCTTAACTGAGGGGTATTCCCTTAATGTGGCTTCTTAAATTTTTTTTCTCTCCTTAAGAATGTTGCCATTTCTAAGGCATTCCAGACGATGGGGTGTCCACGGGAATGACTTCAAGCTAAAGTTCTCAAAAAAAATCCCTTTTTAATGTAAATTTTCTACATTGCCAATGAAGAAGAGGAGTTGGGATAAGAGAGCTGGGATGGCATTTTTCATTTGCGCCAATAGTTTGATTCTACCAGCAAAACTAGCCTACTATAAGCAAAGGCCAGAAATCCAATACCAGGAAGACTCCCAAAAACTACAAATCAATCCAGTGACTTCCAGAAAAAGAAAAGAGAAAAAAAATCACTGTCTCTGCATCCCTTTATCTTTCAGTTTAACTCTTTAGTCAGCAATTTCATTCATTCTCTTGTTAATATCATCTGTTTCTTTGCTGTAATCATCATCAATTCCTCCCAAGCTCCGAAGCTGGATAAAGCAAGCACTCGCTGAGTGGCACAGTGAGCTCAGTATTCTCAGCAGCTCGTGCATATTAACTCTTCTCATGAGTGTGAGGGAAGTAATCTTATTCTTAGCTCATAGATGAGAAAACAGTGCAAAGGGACAGAACAGACAGACTAGGTGCTTTGCAGGTGGTGGTGGTGGGGGCAGGTCACGAGGCTATTAAGTGCTGACAGTCTGCCTGGAGCTCTCTTTGACAATATTGTTGAGCTCTGGGGAGAAAGATCACAGAAGCAATCAAATTGCTACCATATAAATTGTAGCCATTTTCTTCACTTGGGCCGTCAGCCTTGCTCAACAATCCCATTATACTTCCCCAGTCAGATAACTCAGCCCTTTTCTCTCCTCCCCCTACTCCTCCACTCTCCGCAGGTTTGTGTCCATCTACTTCCTAGAGAAACAAGAAATTATCAGAGAGAAACGTGGTCAGCTTCCTACTGCCTACTGCTATGATAAATAAACCTGTTTCCTATCTAAAAACAGAATTCAGTGTTCTTTGCCTTACTCAAGGATGCTGTTCTATTCTATCAGCACATCCACCTCTGCCTATTCCACAAACACTTTCTCCTCACCCTTGATTCCCTTTTTTCTTCTTCTTCTTCTTCTTCTTCTTCTTCTTCTTCTTCTTCTTCTTCTTCAAGACAGGGTTTCTCTGTGTAGCCTTGGCTGTCCTGGACTCACTCTGTAGACCAGGCTGACATCAAACTCACAGTGACCCGCCTGCCTCTGCCTCCCCGAGTGCTGGGATTAAAGGTGTGCGCCTCTTCCCTCAGTTCCACCTCGATTCTTTACACCCAGCTCCTCTCCCTTTTCCCCTGAAACTGCACCCCCTTCCCTCAGGAAACCCTCTGACTTCCTTGATTTCTGCACCCTTATCCCTAACCACAGGCTTCAATCTGCTAAAATTGTCTTTGCTTTGGCCACCTCAGAATTTACCCTCGTCAAGGTCACAGAGAGCTCGGCTCAGCCCTAATTTCAGTGGCCAGCTCAGCTTCATGTGACCTGAAATGTCTTCCTCGTTTAGGTTTTCTGGTATTATGCACTCCCGTGCCTTTTGTCTTCACTGGTTCTCCTTTTTAGTCATTCTAAGCAGTTCCTTCTCTGTCTGCACCTTAAATGCCAGTGCTGTCTTCGGCCCTTATTCCACCTGCTTTACATCAAACATTCCAGCGGAGGCTTGTCCACACTGCCCTGGCTCCTGTGACTGTTTATATGCCAGAGGCTCCCACCTCTTAATGACCACTTTAGGCCACACTATTCCTCCAGTCACATCCTTTGTAGATGGTTTGTGGTTCCTTCAGCTCAAAACAAAACAAAAACCACAAAACTCTAAGCTTGACTCCGTTCTTTCTCTCCCCAAACCCAGCTCTTTCTGCAGGGTTCCATAGATGTGCTTACATCAGAGTCTTATGTGGCACCTTCTACGTCCGTCCCCAGGCTCAGGCTACCACTAACATGTGAGAGTCACACTAATGAAGTCTCCTAACCTTTACATGTTTTTATCCAGTTCTTCACATGTTTTTTTCCACTTCTCCCTGTTCCCCACGGTTGCCACTTTGAACTCATCATTATTTCTGACTCGTGCAAGAAAATTGTCCATCTGTTAACTTTCCTCAACACTGTAACAACAAGTTTTGATTCAGGCATTATTTATACTGGAGGGAGTATAGCAACGGACACATTTGAAATGGTAAGTCTATCACATGGTGGTTTCAGTCACCTTTTGGATGCTATCTGCCACCTCAACACAGGTCTTCACAACACTAAGGTTATGGTTCTACTTGTCTCTACCTGCTTCTCCTCTGCAGCACCTAGAAGGTTCCCCAGGCTCCATGTCTTCACTAACTACATCTAGGGGAGGCTACGAGGAGGATGTTCCTCTCCTGGACCATCTCACCTTCCAGAATGCCTCTCATCACACAGCTCTTCCTCAGGACACTTTTCTCTTTAGCCTCCTCTCATAAATTAGACAGAAACTGCTTAGTATATACAGTCTGTATTTTTTTTATAAACTTTACCCCATTATTATTAACCTTCCAATTATAGTCGGCCATATCCACAAATGGATAACAACTATTTGTCTCATCAAAACTGTTTCAAGGTTATCAGACAGTGGCTGGTGGTTAATACTTGCTTATAGAATTTTAAATTACCAGTTCACTGTCATTGTACAATTAAGTTAACTAGCCTTATTGTACACTTGTGGACTCTCTTTATACTAATCCTGTCATCACTTCTATTTCTGAGTTAGGACCTATCCACAGGCATTGTTACTTGTGAATCACAGAAAATGCCACTTTATGTCTTACTGTACCTGTGGCATGTCTAATATATATTACTATCTTAGCCAAGAATAGAGCATCATCTTTTGTCATACAATCTCATAATGAAATATATTATGTGTCATCTTTGATTTTTATTGTTTCTATAAGGCACTCCATGTCTTTGAATGTAACTAAAACTTTCCTGTTTCATATCCATGATGGAATGGTATGTGCATGTACGTGTTTGCACATGTGTGTTCACATGTGTGCTCATGTGTGTCTCACATGTGCATGCACATGTGTGTATGTGTGCGCATGCATGTTTTGTTGGCAAGCATAACCACTCCTCCATCCTAACGTGTTCGCCCATGACTGTTTTTAAGGAAATGAAAATAGATCTGTAAGTCTTTTATTGATGAGGGAAGTTTTCAAAGACTATGTGAAAAAGAAGTTTGTTTAAAGAAACAATTTTATATGAAAGTTAGGAAAAGCTGAGCAACCTTCTTCTCTAACCTGTTTCACATCTAAAGATAAGTATATACTATTCTGTTTCCAGTGAACACTGCCTTTCTTTTAAAGTGAGGTCATTAAAGCATCTAAAATAGTTCCAAATGCCATGTCTCACACACGTCTCCTTGATTCCCAGGCTGTCATGTCGGTAAAAATCACACTTATTGGAGAAACACAGTAATGACAGCCTCAGAGGCTGAGGCTGAAACTTCAAAGTAATTGAACCATTTAACCACTATTTACTTGCCCAGAATTTCTCCTCAGAAATGACCCTTCGCTAAAAGCCTGTGTTCTTGTCCCATGCTGAATTCATTGCCTTTCAGATACACTCAGTGTGCAGCAAGGCTTGTCCCCAAGCTGACACTAACTATGTTATCTCCTTGGCTTCTGGAGTCATGGCTTTCATCCAAGCTCCACTTGATATTCATGCAGGGGTTCTCACATGCTAGTTTGCACTGGAATCACTTAGAATGTGGCAGATTCTCGGGCCTCCACACCCAGATTTTCTAGTTCAGAAGGTACCCGATGGGGCCCAAAGATTTTAATTTCAAGGGTATCTGCAATGATGGTGATAAGATTGATCAAGGGCCAAACTCACTTCTGAAAATTCCTCTGTCCTAAAGATAGCTTATGTCCCACAAATCATAGAATTTCTTGCCCCAGGATTATATAAAATGTAGCTTCCTTATGAGAACCTGGTACCACATTCATCCATTCACCCCCCCCTCCACCAACATATAATCAATATAAAAATATCAATCAGCTATTTCACCTTCTTTTCGTTTCGTGTTCAATTACACGCTGTCTTTGAAATTTGATACATGCATTTTTGCACGTCGAATGGATTGTTCCTTGGAGAGCCCATGTACCCAGTGTCTTCTGCCGTGGAGAGCTACAGCCCTAGAAGATCAGAGACTGGGACAAGGAGAAACTCCCCTTGTTCTGCCCCTTGCTACGCCTGCAGTCACTGCACTTATTCAGTTTCAAGATATGCCAGCAGCACTATCAAGTGGACAGCAAATTTTAAGGACAAAGAACCATATCATTAAGCATATACATTGATTTTAAAATTCATGTTAGTATAACAATTTATTCTTTCTTCCTATGCACAGAACCAACTACAAATATCCCATGATACCTGTATAGTACCTCATTCTTACTGAATAATAACGTGCAGAATCCTTGCGAGTCAGCTGCAAGTCCTGATGCTTCCCTTTTAACGCCTGCAGAAGAACCTATAGAGTAGGGTAGCATAATCTGCTCAATATTCTGTTTTTTTTTTTAAGTCATAATTGATCCTTACTCAATCAGTAAGTGAAAACAACAAGGCTTCCCACTGTATACCAGACTATGTGTAACATCTGTCCCTGCCTAGCCCTCCTTTCACTTAGCTTGCAATCCCATTCTTAACCCTTAACCAGAACTTTTTTCTATCACACCCATTCCCTTTCTTCCCAACAAGAGCAATGACCATTAACCATCTCAGTAAGTCACTGTAAGCCATTTTCCTTTTTAAAACATCATGGCTCAATCAGCAAAGGGCACACACCAGGGCCTACATCCTAGCCCTCTCTGGAAAGCCACTATTCAGGTATTTTCCTGATTTGTCTTCTTCTGATTAACAGGAGACAAGCCTGGGAGAAATCCACAATGACTTTATTGCTTACACCTACTTGGTCTGGACACAAATTTCAATCCACAGAAGTACAAGAATCATCCTTATTTATTCTTTGAAATAATAATAATAATAATAATAATAATAATAATAATAATAATAATAATAATAATAATATCAGAAATTAAAGGACCTGAACTTGATAACCTAACCAACATGATTCAGCTCGCAGCGCAGGTGATGGCAGTAATCAGAGTGATACGTGGCATTAGGTCTTCAGCCTCCCCATGCGACTGGTACAGTCTTGGTGCTTTATGGATGAAAACGTATTTGTCCCCTCAACACCTCTATGAAGTAGGCTCTCTTACTGTATTATAATCCCCCTTCATAGCTAAAGTCACTTAGTTCATGCAGCCAACCAGTGCCTAAGTAGGATTGAAATGGGAGTTGTCAGGTCTTAATTCTCTGCCTTAGCTGTCTCTATGAGTTTCCAGCATGATGGACCACGTGACCCCTGACTAGCCTTAGGAGAGCAGCGAGAAGCATGATCAGGGCTTGAGGGTCATTCACAGTTCTAATGACTCAATCAACGCTCATGTTTGGAAATTTGGAAAATTGACTAGGCAGATAGCCAGACTGGCAAGCTAGCGGTAGCTAATGCTGAACCTGAATGCCACCCCATGCCCAGAGCTGGCCGATTAGCCTGGGTTTAGGATGAGCAGCCACCTTTCTCTTACTGTATATCCTGACCATATTCTTCCTCTCTGGGCTCCATCGCTTCACATCTTATTTAATTGGAACACCAAGCTATAAATCTTGCGTGCTTAGGGGCCAGAAAGCCCTCTGGCATTCTCAGACTGAAGTCTGTGTGGGAGTTTGGCCATATTGAATTTTCAAATAAAATGATTAACCATCACCATGGTCACCTTCAGGGCAGCGTCTGAGAAAATAATCCTTCCTGAATCTTGCCACCTTAATCTGGGGAAGCTTTTTGTTTGTTTGTTTGTTTGTTTGTTTGTTTGTTTGTTTTCAAGTTTAATAAAAAGGGTTTGGAAGTAACATAGGCATAAGCCACAGAAAGCAGATGGAGAGAGCCTCCCTCTATCTAGTCCAGGCTCCTGACAGCAGTTGGGATGCTGTCCCTCCCGTCTGTCTCTGCCTAAGAAGGCCTCCAGGACATGTCACCTGGCAGGGCTAAGGCATTTCACTCCACCTTAAGTGTGCTTGTTTCTAAATGCTGGCTTTATTGGCAACATTTTCCCAAGATTCTAATAACTGAAAAATAGACCCACCTGATCAGAAAACCCTTTTGCTTTTCCAGAGCACAACAAGTTCCATCAGATTTCATGAAGCAGAGAATTAAAATCCAAACGAAGGACAGAATCCAATACAATTCAATAGCAAACTGAAGCCTATCGCTCTACTAGTCAGTGAAACAATGATTTAGATGATCTGCCAAATAAGTATGGGAGGTTTATGGCTTCACATGATAGGGATTAGCCTCATTTTTGCAGCAGGAAGATCATTTACAACTAATTTCTATAAGACACCAAGTGCTGATATTGAACTTTCAAATCGAGGCTAGAGAGTGAAATAATCTAAAGAGAACAATTAAACCGTATAAAGTTGTTTTCAGAGAAAGCGTTTTCAAGGAAGCCATACTACTTTATAATCATAAAGTGCAGGTAGAGATGGCATGGCCAGCCTGGGTTTTTAAAGAGTGTCTGTGTTGATACACAGTTAAAAAAAAATAAAGCATACCCTTCTGGAGCATGCCCCCTGTCACCCCTGCTGTCCGCTGTGCTCATCAGTGAAGCCATGATGCCTTTGTGATCACTTGTGCTTCCCAGGACTCAATCCCACTCTTGGGAAGACAGTCTATAAAGCTCTTTAAGGAGCCATTTCCCTGCCTCCCAAGTGAATTTTATAGGTAGGATCCCTATTCCCTTTTATCTAGTCTCCCATTCACCCATCATTCCCTTTGCCTCCCCCCACCACACCCCAATAACTTAACATCCGAGTTGCCTGCCCCTAGTGCAGTCTTATCATCCCAGGTGCTGCCAAAACCTGGAAGAAGTGAAGAGCAGCTCTTGTTTTCAGGAAGATTGTTTTCTGTGATGGAACCTGAAGAAACTGCTCTGTGTTCCCCATCTCAACTTCTCATTGGTGGTTAGACTTTGGGAAAGACACTCGATGTTTCTGTGTTTCCTTGCCTCGCCTGAAAAGTAAGGAAAACTATCTCACTGGAAGAGAAGATAGATAATGCATAAGGAGCTCTTCAGGAGTATTTAAAGGTCAAGGGCAAGGTCACGTGCCTATAATTCCAGCACTTGGGAGGATGAAAGATCTGGGGTTTGAGGCTAACCTGGGTTATGTGAGTGTAATCTTGTCTCAAAACACCAACAGTAACAACAACAAAAACAAAAACAAAAATCAAACAAGAAAAGACAATTGGAGCAGTGTTCACGGAATTGAGAGGTATCCAGTGGTTCTGGATTTTATCTGAGCATTCTACAAGAGAAAGCCAAGCCATTTAAGCTGGCATTCTTAATGTCTGAGGACAAAGGAGAGACACATAGGGTCATGGCTAACATTTACAGTGAAGAAAAGCACTCTGAAGTTCATCCTCATTGACACCCTATGCTCAGCTTAGCATCTGAACTGAACTGTCTCCCCCCTATGATTGGGGAAATCACGTATATATCCAAAAACATTTCTATCCACCAGAAAAGCTACAAAAGCCAGAGATTCATATTCCAGTGCTCTTATAGCTGGGGTGAGAGCCCATGATGGGAGTCCCGCTGCAGATACGTCTGCCACAGATTTCAGATGAAAAGCTGATATGGAAACAGCCCGTCCTGGCAGGTCTGGTAGGACATGAAGTTAGATGGATAGTTCTAGCAATGATATGAAGAGGCCCATGCTGTAGAAATTGATGGAATCACCTGCTCTTTCTGTGCCCAAGGTGGGTTTTCACTGCTCCTTATCTGTGGCTTTTGAGCTTTGCTTCAACAGTCTTACCTACAGCTTTCTTCTTTGGCTACTGTGGATACTGTCTGGATATAATTTCTTCCAATAAGATCATTTTCCTCTTAAATTATCCAGGACCGGTTTTGTTGATACCTAATTGTTTCCCGTGTACCTCCCGCCACACTGTGCCTTAGTTACCTTGCATGTATGGGAGCCCAACCAACTGCTCTTCTAAAACCTGCCTCCTCTGTTCTCCAGCTCTTTCCTTTTATCCCCTCTAGATAAAACCACACCCTCTCCTAGGGGGTCTTTTCCCTTAAAACTTTATTTTCTATAAGGGATAGTCAGATCAACTAATTCAAGCCCATGTGCTAACTGCTGAAAACTAATGTAAATGTTAAGCCGGCATTTTTAATGTCCTATAACAAAGGAGGAAAGATTTTCTTCGCCTGTCTTAACACATTGCCAACGCCTGTAAAGTTGCTAGACTTTGCAGCATCAGAAGGTCTGCATCTGCCGAGATGTACCCTCTCTAGTCTACCTACAGGTGCCTATAAACAAATCACATAGTGACACCAGTGAAACTGACATTATTAGTGTCTTTATCTCAAAGTAACACACACACCTTTACACACACACACACACACACACACACACTGGGTGGGGCATGGAGGAGAAGAGACATGGCAAAGAGCTCAGAATCTTGAGGCCTAACCTAATAACATGCCAGGGTATGTTTAACTGGCTGAGAAATGGAGAGCGAAGGAGGTAGATTTGCAGCATTTTCTGATCTAATTTGGGTTGTGTAAACGCATCTGCCATGTCTGGTTTCAGGCCACCAAAATCATGTTAATAAGTCCAGAAAACTCTTGGATGTTTCATGATTTCGTCTTGTACTCCGGTATCGAGTGCCTTCCCAGCCATTCCCTCACTAACTTCCTATCATAGTCTCCACTGGGACCCACTGGCCTATTCCACTTTCCTTAAGGGCCCCCACTCCACCTCTGCTTTATTCAGCACAAAGGCTCCTCCTCTGGGCTGGGTCTGGTTCTCTGTTACAACTCGCAGCTGCCTGTGCTTTCCTTCAGAGCACTGACCACGTTACGTATTTACTCTTTAATGTCACCTTGTGGTATTTAGCATTGCAAGCAAACACAGCTATGAACCAATGTGTGGTCAAACTAGCTCCCAACTCCTTTTTCTCCTCAGCCTTTTATAAAGGGAGCTTGGGGAATTATCAGAAAACTTCAGGGTCTGAGTAAATCCTCTTGGTCCTTGTAACCACAAATATGACTGACAAGATTTGTTAAAATGTTGTGTTTTCAAAGCTAGAAGAAATCATTCCAAACACTTTTCCTCTGATCTCAAGATATTCTACACATGTGTTTCGTGGCACCTTGTGGAAAGTGGGATAAGATGATGGGGAAAAATGTTGCCCAAAAGATAGAGTTCTTAGCTCGCCTTACTCAGCCCTTCAGGCTTTCAGTTTTCACACTTGATCTCTCTCTCTCTTCTTTATAAGATTTCTCTTGAGTGGTTTTTGACTGTGAAAAAAATTTAAGATAGTTTTTTTTTCTGTTTTATGGATATGCAAATAAATGCTCAAAGAAGTACAGCATAGTGGAGAATATTCATGTCCCGTGGAGAAATGCCTCCATGGTTCAGCATTCTCGGGTCCCTTCTCTCTTCCTAGTCTGAGTCTCAGCAAAGAATCCAATTTGCAACTCTATCGCATTTTCCAAGATTTTGAGTCCTTTCGGAGACTATACCACATGGGTCTCCTATTTGTATTTGGATAACAAAGTGTTTTTCCAAAGATCACCTGCATGATAAATCACAGAAGGACATTTTGAGTCCCTCCGAATCATAGACCATCTCCACTGTGTTTCTTTCCACTGTGCACATGCGAGCACGAGTGGAAACTTTGCTGCTACCTTGAGAACCAGCCCTCCCTGCCACCGCCGGTCCACACAGCCTCTCCACAGAAGATTTACTCTAGTCTTTAAATAAATGAGGCTTGTTAGAAACTAGTTGAATACACAACATAAAACCAGGAAATAAATAATGATCTGAATTAAAAACAATCTTGCACCTTTCTGTTCGCAGCACATTTCCTACATCCGTATGCATCTGCAGTGTGTGAATGTGCTAGATTTCTACACTTTGATCAGAGGCTCAGGATGTGGGACCAAAACCATGATAGGGCATTTTTTTCTAAACATAGTAAGTTTAATTCCTATCTCAGTGATACCACATTCTGGCCATGTGACCTCTGGCTAGTGATTTTCTATCTCGGAGGCTCAATGTCATGAGGAGAAGAGCATGTGGCTTCTACAGATTATGGTAAAAGCAATATGAGACACAGTCTAGCATAAAGCAAGAGCTCAACGGATGATCACCATATATTTCCATCAGTAAGTGAGCATTTCTATACTATGCTTCTGGGTGTGGTGATCAGATAGGGGCTTATCTATAGGTTCAGTAACATATTTGCCTCTGACAAACACAGAACGAGCTAGTCCACCCTATTTCATCCAGCTAACTAAACAGCAAGCTGAGTTCTTAGCATCTGCTGGACATAGCCTCATGCCTGTGCTGTAAAAAATAACAGATATTCAGTTGTTGTCTTCAAGGGGTTGACAGAATAACACATACCTGATATAAGAGCTTGTGCATTTTAATTATCTCTACGAGAAAAAAAAAATCTCAGCACAGTTTTGCAACATTCAATCTCAGTTCTTGGAGAAGAGGCAGGGGGCAGGGAGAGGGGGGAGAGAGAGAGAGATCAGTTCACTGGAGCTCAGTGTGTCTTCTCCATCTCTTAGTTTAGATTGTAGAATGAGTGGCCCAGTTGGTCACCTTTCCTCTCTTAAGCCACCACTCTCTACAAATTATTGGCCAGTTCCTCTTTCTTCTCCTTCTGCATTAAATGATTCCAATCATTCAACCTTTCTTCCCGGGGTCCTATCTGCCAACCTTCAGCTTAATCATTTTCACTGCTGTCTTCTGGGGTTTCTCCAAGTCCTGTATATTTGAATGTGTTGCTTTGTCATTGAAATCAGCCTTCTAAGCAGTTTATCCCTTTATATAGACAAAGGAAAAATGAGAGCAACTTCCAAATAGGAGGATGGTACGTAGAAGCAAGGACAATGGCCTAAATAAGGAATTCATGGGGACGAGTCACATGCTTAAAGAAAATTAGCACTCAGTGCCACCAGTATTGGAGGGAGGGCGAAAACCAGAACATTTTTTAAATAGTGCCAACCATCCTACCCATAATTATCTAAATTGCTTTTAAGTATATGACTTTTAACAGCAAACTTGAGACTCGCTATGGTTATATTTGAGAGTCTCAGAACAAGACCAACAAAACCCTTGTAATACAAAAGTTAAGGAGATCAAACAAGAATGCTGGTTCCTGCAAAATGCCACTGGCCATCAGGTAGACAGCTGAGCGCTTACAACATGGTTCACGGGCAATGGCTTTGGCCAGTCTCGGCACGTGCAAAAGATCTTTCATTTGTGTTCAATCCATCAATATACTTAATATTTCTTGGGCTGAAAGTGCAGCAAATTCTAAATGACTCTTAAGAAGTGATGGATAGAGGTTAATCAAATGGATGCTGATCACAGCATGCTACCAAGACGGGCAACAAGGAGCAAAGACAAAACAGAGATCTAGCAAAGTATCCCTTCCAGACATAAATGGTGACTTGCACGGAGTCTCTTTTCATACATCCTACCTGCTTTCTGTCATTGTGCTAATGAGTCTTTCCAGCGTTCTGGGAGACAGCAGCACATCTCTGTGAATATGTACACACACACACACACACACACACACACACACACACACACACACATACACACATACGGGGTGGGGGCTGGGGGGAAGGGGGGAGGGAGGGAAGGAGGGAGGGAGGGAGGAAGGGAGGGAGGGAGTCAAATCTTTGAAGAAGCTGTGAAAATTCCTACTAGCTAATAGTCTGCTGTTGAGTGCACATCTTTGTTTTGAAACCATGATTTGAATTGTTTCAATCGTTTCCTTCCCCTTCTGAAACAGTTAAAACACATGCTTAGAGTGAAAGTCTTGGTTGGGCAGGAGAAGGGGGGATAGAAAGCATTAATCTTCTGGGCTGACCTCAGGCAGACAGAGTGGGCCAGCTCCAGTACTGCTTCTGAACATACTTGGATCCTCACAAGACCCTGGGTGCCTGAAACTGGTTGGGCTGGCAGGTGTCTGTCAGCAGATACGTCTAAGCACTAGGCATGAGAGAACAGGATACACCATGGGACACCGGTCCTGCCAAGTCCTTCAAAGAACCCTTTGTTCCTGGTTCAAAGGAAAGCCATGGTTTGGTGTTGGTTGCCCCACAGTACTGTAGTCACACATGTAATCTAGTCTATCAACTAATGCCTTAAACCCTCAGATATACACACCTAATATTGTGATTCTGAAGTAATCAGAAGCCAAAGATGCCCAAGGACTTATCAAAGAGCCAGAACAGGAAACAGCCTCCTGGATTTGTCTGGCAGTAGAGAGGAAGTCTTATCAATTCTGAACAATGGTTGAGAAAGTGAAGGAGGGTTTTGACAGTGACATGTTCCCAGATTGCCATGAAGTTAGTGACTTCAGCAAGTAGCTACAACCAATGACTTAACAAATTGTCACTGGTCACAACCCAGCACTCTCTTCTTTACCCAAAATGTGTTCTTCTGAGACTTAACACCAAGTGGCTCCTAGAAGCCAATGATTTGTACCATCCCTCTGCAATCCACCATCCCATAGGAAGACATATTTTATATAGTTTCAACTTGGGAAATAACTATGTGTAATAATATTAACATCCTTATATGAGGAGAGTTAAAAGAAAAAGAAACATGAGAAACCAAATAATTCAAAAAACAAAAACAGAACAAAAGATAGAGGGTAAAGAGATAAGACTTTTAAAAAAAACCTGAGGTTGGTTCCTGGTTTATTAAACACAGAGGGGGTGGGGTGGGAGGACAACACACAAACACATTTATCCATCAAAAGTGAGCAGGAGTCATGTGCTGTAAAGCTTTTTGAGACCTGAAAAAGTAAAATAAAATTCCTGCTGACTTTCAAAAGCCAACCATTTGGGTTATTCCTTTAAAAAAAAAAGGCGGGGGGGAGGGAAAAAAAGATAGCCAGCAGATTAAAGGAACTCCATTTATAAAAATCAAATGAACCTCTAACAGAGCTTGTTTGGGGACATGAATAAATCATTCATCCATGAATTATTCATTGTTATCAAGAAACAAGTTGGGGATTCCAGGAACCAGGCAGAATCTGGGGAGTGAGCAAATTCACTGTGTCCTACCCTCCACATGACATGGGTACTGTCATGTAAAGCCAACTGCCAACCATGCCTATCCTCCATTCATAGTGTACTTCATTACCCTTATACCAAGGGGGGTAAATCAAACAGAGTTTAATCCATAATATGCTCAATAAACAGACAATAAACAAAGCAGAGGCCCCACCTCTCTCTCAGTGTGATATACATAATAAATATGAGCTATGTGTTAAAGATCAGGGGGTTGAAAGCTTGACTCTGAAGAGGTTGACTAAACTCCTTGATGACAAGCTGTTGATGCAGCCTGACCTTCTCATACCTGGTGTGTGGTGGGCTTGCTTCTGGGAAGGAACAAGAGAGAGCGTAGAGGGGAGGCTTCCGGATGTAATGCACTAACCAACGCATGTGTGTGTGTTCCAGGTCCAAACTGCTTTGCAGGAACTACAATAATTCCAGCTGGCATTGAAGTGAAAGTGGACGACTGTAACATCTGTCATTGTCACAATGGGGACTGGTGGAAACCAGCTCAGTGTTCAAAGCGCGAATGCCAAGGGAAGCTGACTGTGTAAGACAAATCTCCAACTGGTTACAAGTTCTATGAGGGGATGCTATGGCTTCTACACTGCACACGTTTGACATCCAACAACATGAGCAAACAAACTCCTGCCAGCTACAACAGGGTCACCAGCAAAACCTTCTGGGGTTGACAAAAGTGAATATTTTACGAAGAGGAAATTACTCTCTCTTTCTCTTGCTATATAAAATATCCATAGCATATAGCTATCTAAACCACTTTTGTATTTTCCAATGCTTGATGGTGACTTGACGAACAAGATTTCTGGGACAAGAAAGAAAGAAAACAGACTTGGACAGGCTCCTTCCCAGATGATGCCTCTGACCTGCCTAGTCCGTGTCCCTTGACTTACTCCATTTTTACTCTGCTGTGCATCCTACATTTTTCTCGTGTGTTTTCTACCTTGGGAATCTAAAGGGGTCAGATCTGACTGCACAGTAAAATTTTGTGTTACATCAGAAGTGTTTGATAAAGAAACTTTGGCGGGGGTAGGGGGTGGGGAGTATCCTCCCAGATTTGGAAAAAATGGAAGAGTGTCCAAGCCATGGCTCTCTTGGGGCAATTATGTTTGTAGGCTAAGACACAGGGAAGTAAACTGAGTCCTCTGTAGACCAAAGCCAGGAACAGATATTTTGTCCGATCTGTTGGTATTCACTGTTGATTCTTCCCAACCACACATTTCATACATAAAACTTTGAAACTGCCAATCAGAAACAAGTAGGTGAGTGAGGAACATCGTGCATTGACTAAAGAGCCTGAAGAGACAGACATTGAAAACTATAGCGTTTAATCATCAGACTTCTTCATGACGCCAGCATTCAGTTTGGTTCATAATTAAACACACTGCAAAGCCCACCTTGTCACCGGGCAATATAAATACCAGAACCAGGGTGAACAGCCCCACTGTGAATCAATCTTTCTAAACACTTCTGACTTTCAAGATCCAATTTGGCTGAAAGCCAGTCCTATACACAGCAGTTTTTATGGTTTGGGACAGTGTTTGCCATGTTACAGTAACAACCACTCAGCCCTAACTCTAAAATCCAGATTCAGGACACTCTTTCCACCTTAAGTGCTGATGTAAATTAAAGATTAGGGTAGAGTGAGTCTTGCACAATACAATTTCATTAGTTGAACATTTTTAATGTATATATTAGATACTAAACTATTAAAGAGAACTTTTGAAGAGTCTCAAGGTTGCCCTGGTAAATGCTGCTAGTATAATAACGGAAAAAATAATAATAAAAGAAATACACAGGGTATCTGATACCACCTCCAACCAAGTGCAAAATTCACAGTTCTGAGACCACATGGCCTAGTCACTTACTCCACTATCCATCCTAAATCCCCTGGTGCAGATTTGACAGGGTCCTTAGGGAACTTCAAAGTTTTCTTCATCTCCATTCTTGTTTTTCCCCCCATTTTCTGCTCCCACCTCAATCTGGGTTTCAAGTGGCTTCTGTGGAGGACCACACTATACTGACCTTATCCTAATGTCAGTCTCTGACATGTGGGGCCAGATCGGTAGGGGCTTTTCTGCATACTCTTAGGATACTGAGTGGCATTCCTGGATTTCATGTGCAAGGTACCAGGAACATCCATCTAGTTATCCCAACCAAATGTCCCCAGACCCTGCCAAAAGTCCTCAAGGGGTGTGTAGGGAACAGAATGTTACCTGGTTGAGATGCTGTATCGTTTCTGCTACATACCGTGCTGGGCAGCTCCACCTGCACACACACATGGCTTTGTTGAGCCCCTGAGCCCTTTGGATCGTACACAAACAACAACCCCCCGGGGGGGGGTGTCAATCTCCTCCCTATTAAGTGATGTTTCTAACACCCACTCTCCGGACTCCGGTTTTCTTTAGTCTCATAAATTAGTTTTCTCATTTAAAATTGTCAGCCTCCCTGGAAACACCACCTGTCATCAAAGAAAGAGTTGTCATTTCAAAAATTAATGTGCTGACGAGCCAGACCTGACACTTTTACACACACTATGCTTGTGTTATGATACAAATAACCATCCTGGTGCCATCTGAGGAAGAACATCCAGCCGCCTTCCTTTAGAACACCAATTTGCTGCGAGGTTGGTGCCTTTCAGTTGCCACTATGGATACATCATACAGACAGCCATGAATCATTCATGAGAAATTCTGCATGATTCATGCCTGTACTCAAAAGCAAAGGCGCTCCACACTTCAGCCGTGTCTAGACAGACTTGTACTATACAGCTTTCTTTGCCCTGGGGTTGCCTATTGCCAGTTCCAAAACCCCATACTCTTGGAAAGAAATAATAATAATTACCATTGCTATAACAAATGACAGGAAAAATCTAACACTGAAAAAAAAAACACTAATAGAGTCATATACCATAGACCCTTATCTATAATTAAGGAGTTACTATGTCCTTGTTAGAAATAGGGAGTGTGCAACTTGGAAGCCAAGCTACACAGGTT
This sequence comes from Acomys percivali, assembly GCA_907169655.1. NCBI lineage: Eukaryota > Metazoa > Chordata > Mammalia > Rodentia > Muridae > Acomys > Acomys percivali. The sequence goes on from OU015743.1 coordinate 29,742,081, forward strand.
TTGCATCAAAGTCTGAGCCTGCTGACACTCACAGCAAGGGTTCCCCAGGATCCAGTGCAACAGTTGGCAGCTGGTTCACTACAGTGTTTCCTTTAATACCCCTAAACACCAGTGTTTTCCTGCCTTTAGGGTGAGACAAACCTAATCTGTGACAGGATTTCTCATAAAGGAGTAAACATTTAACAACTTCCTCCTACCCAGGTCACTGAGAAATTCTTTCCAAGTTCTGAACATCAGAGTTCTTCTGGTCTCATCATTTTTGTTGTTGTTGTTGTTGTTTCTTTTGAAGGCTTTGATTGCCTCCACGCAGTCACCTCTATGTTACCATTTCTCCTCTGCCTTTGGCTCTGGGCTTTAAATCCAACTATGTTTAAACAAGGGATCAGCATCTGGATTGTCAGCTGATGCTTGTTAAACTGATTCAGTTTCTAAAATCTTTGAAAAATGGTGTGCCTGAAAACTAGTGAAAGAGAGAGAGATTAAAAAAAAAAAAACACTAAATACTAAACTGTAAAAAAAGGGATTCTAGCAACAATATTTGATGTGTAAAAGAATATATTATTAAAAAATTATTTTGTTAAATATAAAGTGTGTTAACCAATGAACATTGTTTGTGGTATGTTTTGCTTCCCAAGTTTCTCCTTTCTCCAATCCTTCTTGTTCAAAGATGAACTCATGATGGCATCTGTCATCCGACGGCACATGGGTCACCACCGCTGTAACAAATTAGACTTAAGCTTTAATTCTAGTATCTGCCTGCGTGCATTTTTCATTTTTCAAAATATGAGGCAAGGCTCAGATAAACTGCAAGTAAAAGTGTTTTAGATGGTAGGCACAAAAACCTTCCCTTACTCTACACTTACTAGGCGCTAAGGTGCCCGAGAGGTTCAGGCATGCCAAACACAGTAGTAGCCCCGGAGACAACAGCTGCATCTTCAGTCTCCATGGTATACCGATGAAGAAGGAATCCTGCCTCTCTTTCACTACCGAGGACATCAGGATGGAAAGAGCCCAATGCTTTCCCTGACGTCATGAGATGGGAAGTGGCCAAGCAGAAATGTATTGTAAAGCATTGTAAGCTTTCAGTAAAATAGCATGAGGATCCTTGATTTCCTCCTTGTCCTGATCCAGTGGTTACACTAAGTTAACTTACTGTTTTCTATCTATGATATCAAACACGTAATCCATTCACTCCTGAAATGAAATAATCAACTTTTCAAAAGGTGATGTTTTCTACAAGATCGTATTTGCTATCAAACCTAGCAAAATTAGTAACCTTGGGACTGCCAAATATCTAGCCCATTCTCAAAGGATTATTTTTAATATGAGAAGCAAGTTTGTTTTTACATTCCAAAATGGCCTTATATTTGCTTGGTGTGCCTCCTAAACCTAAGGTATAGATTCGAATCTTGCCAACCACAGCTAAAGACTCTGACAAGACTCCTGAGTCTGTTGTTAATTGAAAATGTATACTGAGAATATCATTCTCCTAATGCCCATGTCCAACTGTACCAATTGACTCCCAAGAAGCAGTGAAGAGTGAGCCCAATCCTGGCAACCAGTACCCAGACTACACGCCTTAGTCTTCTATGTACACAAACTCTCCTTGAGGAGGAAGAATGAAATGTCTTTGTCGTGCTCCTTGAGATGAACCCACTGCCTAATGCAAAGTTATGTGGATAATATTTTATAATTGCCATCACTTTCTACATTACTAGAGAATGTAAAACATATATATATATATATATATATATATATATATATATATATTCACTAAGAAAACATCAACACGATGTCCCCAAGCACATAAGGACACACCTGTTTCCCACCTAGGCTTTCAGAAAAACAGAATTAGATTCTCTTGCACTTCAACTTCCCATACATTGCGTTTCTTACTCCCCAAGTCCTCAAAGTTTCATACGGCAGACACCTCAGAAGCACAGGAGCGAACACTGAACCAAGGCACAGATCTGATTTGTCGATGGCATTTGACGTTTCATGGTGAGAACAGTACTCTGCTAAAGAAAGGTAACTTCATCACTTTCAAAGGCAATATGTTGTCTCTGAGTCGCCAAACTCACCTGTGCTTTCTGACCATTTTTTTTTTTTTAGACGCATGGGATCGACACAAAAATTGTCCTGTCTTGTTTAAACACTTGAGTCTCCCTGCTCACTTTTATGCACCAAGAAGGCAGACTATTCATAAAAGTTAAATGAATTGAATTGGGGAATAGGGAGATAGCTCTGTGGGTAAAGTGTTTGCCACATAAGCAGGAGACCCGAGTTCATACCCCCATCACCTGGGCATGGCAGCCCTGTGGATAAGGAAGTGCAAACAGTAGCATCTCTGAAGCTTATAGACTGATCGGTCTAAACTGATGGTGAACAGGTGCAGTAAAGAAGGGTATGGGGCAAACAGTGAGGAAGGCATCTGAGCAGACTGATGGTCTCAACCTACACAGGGACCTAAATACACTGTGCACACACACCAACCCACACACATACACCCACAGCTCCCCTCCACAGGCAACAAATTCTTTTGAATTTCTACCACTGGATTTTAAGGGTTCCATGGCATGATTTTCATTTTGACTTGTCGGAAGGTTGAGCTCATCACTCTTTCCATTTCGAATGTTAACCATCTCCCATGCTTTGCTACAAACAGGCTTTGAGTGAGCTTACTTTCAAACAGCTACCCTGCTACAATTGATTTTAAGTCAAGAAGTTTTCCAATAAAAGACATTTTCTCCAAATAAATGATCACGTATGGCAACAGGAGTGGGAGGAGCTGGAATATAAAACTCAGCTACCAGAACTTGAGTTTCTTGGTGTGCCCGACACTATTGGCTGCCACACATGAGACAGTGACTTCGATCATCCTCACAGCCATAAAGAAATTATTGAAGGGAATTGCCATTTTTCAGACTGTAACACAGAGGCCAGAGAACATTTTGAACTTCCTAGTCTCGTATGTCTAGGCAGAACTGTCTTCATAGCATAGAGTTGAAATCACGGAAGAGAAAAATAGCACAAAGTTTAAGTAAAATCTAGAAGGTCCTATTGTAGATCTGCTGCCATTATTAACACTGGAAGAACTGAATCAGAGGTGGTAGTAATCCCAGCACTCTGGGGGGAGGGGAGAGGGACAGGCGAATCTTTGTAAGTTCAAGGCTAACCTGGCCTGGTCTACAAAGCGAGTGCAGGACAGCCAAGGCTACACAGAGAAACCCTGTCTCAAAACAAAACAAAACAAAACAAAAAGACTTGGATGAATTAAAAAAGAGATGGTAATCACCAGAACATGGAAACAGCCTAAGTGTCCCTCAGTAGAAGAATGGATAAACTGTGGTACAATTACACTATGAAATACTACTCAGCTATTAAAAACAAGGAATTCTCAAAATTTGTGGACAAATGGATTGAACTAGACATGATCATAATGAGTGAGCTAACCCAGAAGCAGAAAGATACTCACTTATAACTGGACACTAGCCCAAGGGACAGGTCCCATGAAAGTCTGCACCTACCAGGAAAGTGGGATAGAGGTGAGGACATCCTATTGAGACTCTAGGTGAGAAAAATATAGGGGATAGGGAAGTAGGTGGATCCAGGAAACCTACAAGAGGAACATTATGATGGGTGGATCTGAGCCCAGGGGTTCTGCTTGATCTAAGGCACCAACCAAGGACAAAACGTGTAGTCATCATCAAACCCCTACCCAGATCTAGCCAAGGGACAGAACATTCTCCACAGTTAAGTGGAGACTGGGGACTGACTTTCACAGGATCTCTGGTGCCCCATATTTGGCCATGTCCCTTTGTTGGGGAGGCCCAATGGCACTCGGAGGAAGGATAGCGGACTACCAAGAAGAGACTTGATACCCTAGCACCATATTCAGGGGGAGGAGGTCCCCCTCAGTCACAGTCATAGGGAAGGGGGATTGGGGTGAAAGTGGGAGGGAAGGAGGAATGGGAGGATGCATGGGATGGGATAGAAAATGAGATGTAATATGAATTATTTTATTTTTCAATAAAAATGTGTTAAAAATAAAAAATAAAATGCAAAAAAAAATAAAAAATAAAAAATAAAAAAGAGATGGATTTAGTGATACTAGATTTGAATATTATATCATAGGTCTTATTTGGGTATATATTTAGAGAAATGTTGTTGTGAAACAGAAAAAAAATGATGCTGTATTTTGAGGGTGACAAGCGATCAGATATGATTCGATTATGAGACTACAGATGCAGGCATATACTAAAAGATGCATCTGGGAAGAAAACCCAATTGTCAAGACCTGGAAAGCTGTACTAAGAACATTGCACTTGATTTTTTATTGACACTTTGGAGTAATTATAATAACATAAAGAAGGTAGCATGGCTGTATTTGTATTTTATAAACCATGTGGCATCAAAATGAAGAACCAATTGGAGGCTGGAGAGAGAGGTTGGGGACACTAATGGGAGACAATTTCAGAAGCCCAGGAAAGAAATAATGAGAATCTGGTCTAGTATGAGTGAGACTCAAGGACAGTAGCTGGTACAACAGCACTTCATTGGGGATTAAATGGGATGTCTGGAATGAAAACAGTCATGTCATTGGCTCATGGGACTGGAAGGATGTTGTTACCAATGACAACAATCAGTGATGGGCAACCTATGCTTATATATATATATATATATATATATATATATATATATATATATATAT
>OU015743.1:29746801-29772507 GCA_907169655.1 Acomys percivali
ATATATATATATATATATATATATATATATATATATATATATATATACACATATATGTATCCCAGGCACCACACCTGTTTGCCAACCTACTTTCATCTTGACTTGAACAATTGCAACTTGAATAGCTAAACTTCATCACTGATGAGGTGGACTTGTATATGCAGTATTCTTGAAAAGAAAACCTACATTTCAAAGGTAAGAAAACAACTCTTTAATTAGTTTTTTTGCAAATGTTAATCTCAAACTATAATATACCTGTATGCTGTGAGACAAAAGTACCTGTGGGCTTCTAGCACTTACCCTGGCATGTGCTCCTTTATAATACAAAAGATTGGCTTTGTTTTCTACATTGTTGTTCACTGAGATTCCTGAATTTCAAATAAATAAATAGCCAGACAGACAGACTGATAAGAGAATTAGTTAGATACCCACTGTAGCCATCTGGCTTTGTTTTCCCATGAAACATACAGGGCTAAACGGATCGTTAGGTCCCAAGAAGACCTTTTAATGTGAGGTCTCCAAGATATCTAACTTTCTACATGCACAGAGAAGTGTTCATGCATGTGAGCGGGTGTGCATGCATGCACATGCACACACACACACACACACCCCACATGCACATGGGCTTTTTGTTGTTTCATTTCCTGTTAAATTAATCACAACACTGGGTCAGTGAGACCCATTAACTGCATTTCTCATTTATGGAGAGGCAATTGCAGATGCAATTTAATTTGTTGACCCATGATCAATAGCAATTAATAGCATCTCTTTAATCTTGTTGAAAGGCCTATCTCCAGCTTTGGTAACCATCATCTCAAGGGGCAGGTATCCACACATGGAAGTTAGCTGGCATCTAGTTTCTCCCAATCACCTACTGTTTTGGTGATGGTGTCCCTTTCAGAAGTCACTGTTTACTACGTGTCTTCAACCATCACTCAAGAGTTCATCTAGGCTCTGTTTTAAGGTTCCTCCCCTGATATTCATTGATCCACATACTGCTGAGAAAAAATATATACTTTTTAATCCAGAAAAACTTAACAGAACTTTTAAAATTGCACTATAGTAATAAAACTGTTACTTACATTACTTAGGAATTTGTGTTAAAATGTGGCCAAGACAAATGTTGCAATTCATTCTTTGTCTATTTGTCATAATTATTAAAGTTACTCCTTTGCTCCTAAGCAGCTCTTCAGCAGAAAAGTAGACACTGTGGTTGAGCTGAGTGGCAGATTCCTACTCTTAAGGAGCATGTGCTCTGACAAAACAAACAAGGCAAGTTTGTAGTAGCAGAGAGGGAAGTGCCACACTCTAAGTGTGAACATCGATGATGACGGCAATATATAGACCAAAGCAGGTGGGAAAGCTTCCTAGGACACATTACTTGTTTGAGCTTTAAAAGAAGAATGCACCCGCAGATAAAGGATAGAGGGAGTGGGCAGTGTCCTCTTTCAACTTGTAAGGGGGAATTTCTGCTGACAATGCTTGGGACATGTAATTACCCCATTTTGCTAATAATGGGGTCTTGAAACAAATCAAATGAGGAAAAATGGATCATTTCCCTATTTTGCGAGAATCATTTGTCTTGTCACATCAGCTGTCTTTTTCCACAGCCCTTGACTGACCAGTGGAATTCTCTCTCCTCTGACTTCCTTGGGTACTGAGTGCACCGCATTTTCCCAGACTTTGCTTGAACATCTCTATAGCTTACAGTTATTTTGTTTCAGTGGTATTTTCACTGTTGGTCTCATCAGCAAGTGTCCTATGCAGTATCAGGTTCAATTGTCGGATGGAAGATATGAGAAGCCTGTTAAAGCATTAGAAAGGAGTCAAGGAATACATTATGCTACCAGAATCCCCTTTTAAATGTGTGTAAATGATGTCAGGGTGGTTACCTGCTCTGTGAACTCACAGGATTAGTTTTAAAATCAATGGCCAATGTATTTCTTGTGTGATAGTTTCACAAGAAAATAATTTTTAAAATATGCTAGGCAGCATTTTATATATAACTGTTGAGGCTAAGTGGCTATGTAAATATGAGCTATATAATGTGTAAGCTCCAAGTATAAGATATCTTTGGTACATATGTGCATATATATATTTATATCTGTGTAAATAGTAAAAGCCTATGTATAGAATTGTAAAACGCTATGACTATTATGGTGCAGTGGTGGTTCTGTCATTAAGGCCAAAAAAAAAAAAAAACACAACTTGGTGTTTCTATCCATCTCCTATATGATTCTTTCTCTTTTGTACCTAGCAATTGCAGGCTAGTCTAGCTAACAGTAATTCTTATCTCACCTTTGCTTTGCTGTGGAGCATTTCATTAGTTCTGCTTGTTCATAGATTTAATTTCCCATCCCTAATCATTTGTGGCTCCTGTGGTCCATCGATTTCAGAAGGAGGCAGAGAACATGAGCAAAGGAGAGTTACAGAGTTGGGTAAAAGGCAAGCTGTTGGGAGGTGGGGGGGGGTAGTCTAAAATCAGTGCAGTAACAATGAAATTTATGTATAAAAAAGAATAAAAGGCATTTCTTATTAAATGTACAAACTGCTAAGCATATGGTTGGGAGGTTTTTTTTGTTTTTTTTTTTTGCTTGCTTTCATTTGGGGTTGCCTTGCCTCCTCATTCAACCAAATAAATATTTGCCCTTGAGAGGGTTTCTTTCCCACTTACCTGTCCTATCTCCTAGTCTGGTGTGGCCTTGCAGGGTGCCATTCTCACGAGATGAGCATTTCCCTGGGCATCCAGATGTGCGACAAGATTCTTTCACACAGCTGGAAGAGAATCCTCTCCAAGCCACTTCGTTTGTCTACGGAAGGCATTCTTTTATCCCATTGGTTGGGCTGACAGTAGCTTTCAGATCTCCAGAGGACCCTGATATGTTCCAGGAGTTTCTCAACACTCAATTGCATGTTTGTTCAGTGTGACGAGTATTCTACTGTCAGGAATGTTAACTTTAATTGCTTGGTTTTGCCTTGGATCCCTACCTGCACCCTTGAGTTCATGAGTTACTGAGTACATAGCTACTCTGGATTTACATAGAAGAAAAAGAGGCCCTTGTGTTACTTGTAAGTGAGAAAAGAGCCACCCAGGGTCCCATTGCCCTCTCCCATTCCTCCAGCAAAATAACTTGTCGTGGTAGCCAGACCACTGCCTACTTATACTCTGGAGTTAGAATTGTATGATAGCTTTGGAATATCATGATCTGGTGTTCATTTTTCAAAAAGCAACTTGGATTCCAGTTGTCCTCCAAGGAACTGGAAGTCCAGGCTCACAGCGGCACTGCTGCAAGATGATGCAGTTGTAAAAACGAAATTTTAAAAATGGGACAGTGCAAAGAATTATGATATTTCACACCCACCAATGTAGCATGCAATGATACATTTTCCTCTTTGCACCATACAAATAAAACCAGGGCACACGTCTGTGGTTGCATTTCCTGCCCCAGTGATTTGATCTTTCGGAAGAAAAGCCAGTCATCAAAATCATATGCCTACTGAAACAACGTCAACTCAGAAAACCACTCTATGTTTACCATGCAATCTACACTTCTGTGCATATAGGCTCAGAGCATTAGGATGTTGCCTAGGACCACACTGCTTATTTCACTGTATTCTAGAGACATGAAAGGACATCGTAGAACTACATCATGTTTGCACTGATGTACAGTTAGAAAAATATTCTCTAGGAGCTGGCAAGGTAGCTCAGTGGTTAAGAGCAGTTGTTATACAGCCATGAGGACTTGAGTTCAAATCCAACCATGAGGTCTTGAGTTCAGATTCGCAGTACAAAGGGAGGGGGCATGGTTTCCCTTGTGCCTGTAACCCCAGGGTGTGAAAAGTCAGAGACAGAACGGTCATTGAGCCCTGCTGCCTGCCAATCTAACCAAACAATGTGAATTTCAAGGTCAGGGAGACAATCTGCCTCAAAGGAATAAAGGAAAAAATAATAGTCCACCCAGTGCGCTCCTCTGACCGCTGCACACTCTCATCCACACACATGCATACACCATACTCACTCACACAAGATTAGAAAAGCAGTTTTAGGGGAAAAAAGAGGAAGGAGAAAGAGAGGGAGAGAGGTACTTTAACCCTCTTCTCAGACACACAATGAAATACAAAGTTTGTAAATTGATTATTTCGAACAATTGTGCATTTAATATCATAAGACCTGGGATTAAACTCAATAATCTGGTCAAAAGTAATCTGCATTGAGACACTCCATACTTTGCTTTTATGAGTTAGTTCCCTCTGTAGATACCTTATAAAAACAGGATCACGTGGTGTTATCTTGAGAGACCGGCTGCTTTCACATAGCACAGTGCCCTCAGGGTTCACTTCCACTACCACATATTGGGGCACCGCCTTCCTTTTTGAAAGCTGATTCTTAGTCCATTTTATGCACATACCTTTTCTTTATTCATTTATCCACCAACCAACGGACACTTTAGATTGTCTTCATTTGCCTATTGTATCTCATCCTGTAATAAAAATGGTCACCAATGAGCATTTTTAAACTTTTAATTGAATAACATTAATGATACAGAAAACCAAACACTATAAAGCACACTTATAATGTTGGACATATAATAGAATGAATGAGTCACAGGTACCCCACATGTCCTCATGTGTTTCTTATCAGTTAATATCATCACTACTATAACAGATATCTCTACTAGGCATGGCTGAACTAACAGCAGAATGTGTTTTTTGCCTGGCCTGAAACCCTATGGAAATAGACACACATACACACACATACACACACACACACACACACACACACACACACACACACAAACACACACACATATCTTCCAAACTTGGCATCTTTCATTGAACGTTTTGTTAAAATATCAACCTTATTCCTTTTTTCTCTCATGAGAAATGGGATTTGATTTTATTATCCCTTCATTTCCAAGGTGAAGTGTAATTATTAATATTTAAAAATTGAAATGTCATCCAAAGATCAGAAATTATAAAGAAATCAGGGAAACCTCTGCAACCTAATTCTTTTTCTTTCCAAGGGAATTTTAATGCATATGTTAATGCAGGAATTTGCAGACTGCCTGCCCTGACAGGGCTCCTGAGCTAAGGTAAGTAAGTGTGGGTCTCACTCTCTAGCTTTGGAGAGGGCTTATCCTTCACTGTAGTATTTGGAGCTGGATTTGTTCCACATCACTTTCTCAACTTCCTTCTTCAGTAAAGTCTTTTGCTAGCCTGGAAAGAGAAATGAGACTGCCTGACAAGTGAGCTCAGAAAGGTCAGATCTGAAATAGAGAGAGAGAGCATCATTACATCCACAGAAGCCTGAAGGGATCCAAGAACAGCTTATCCTAGCAGCCAGTGTGAGCCTTGCAGTCTCTGCCTTACCTACCCTGTGTGCAACGCCTCTGGCAAGGCCTCCCCAATGGCTCCCTTTTCTGTCCCTCGGTCCTAATTCCTCCGCGGAGAATACTAACCTCACACCCAGATTGGACCAGATCCCTGGCTAATGTTCCCCCACAGTTTTTCTGAACTGTTCTTGAAAAACACATGACACCATAAGAAATTACTTTTAAGGGATAAAAGAGTTCCCTTGCAAAGAACTACAGGTCGACAGGGCCCATAGCAAGGCCCTGGGCACACAGGAGGCGGCCAAGAACTAGCTCTTGAATAAGCAGGTTAATGAAGAGAAGGAAGTAGATAAATACCCTAGGCATCCTCAAAACACACAATTTTACCTCTGAATCTTTTTCCTTCCTGTTGTTCTTCATTCGGGAGAAATATGTAATTATTTCTAAACTAATCAAAAAAGAACTCTCCAGTGAGCATAAAATTACATTTGAATTTAATAAGCACAATAGATTTCTCATTTCTAGATATGTGCATGCTATAGTTTCCTTAAATTAAAGGTCCAGCTTAGTGCTGAGGGTCTGAAACCCAACAAATAAATGGAAGGTGTACAAGGCAGGCACATTTGATCAGAAAGATTTATATTAATACACCCCATGCAAACGAACCAAAGGAGTCTGTCAAAAGGACATCTTATAAAAATGTGCAGTGTGTAGACTCTCTCTCTCTCTCACATCAAGTACTAATAGGTCCACCTAGGAAGAATCATTTGGCAGAGAGAGATGATGAGATAGGTGGTTTTTCGTTTGTTACTTTTATGTTCACCTACTGTTTCTTCCAGGAAGTTAGACTATTTCTGGCTGCGCTTCAGAGAGTCTTAGAGTGATCAAGGGAGGACATTCATTCACAGCATTTTGGTTCTCTTCCTAAGCGACACTAATAGATGTATGATGAGTCCAGTGTTTGCAAATATAGAAGGCCACTCAGCATCCTGCAGTCCTTGTTGTTTCTTTTCTATTCTCTCTCTCTCTCTCTGTCTCTCTCTCCCCCCCTCTGTGTGTGTGTGTGTGTGTGTGTGTGTGTGTGTTCTTTAACCAATGGTCAGTCTCCCCAGCCCAGCACATTTTTCTTACAAAGTTCCCTTCTTATGTGAGAGATTCCAAAATTGAAATGGGGTTCACTCTGGAGTCTGTGAATGACTTGATCTGACAGTCATTAGTTATTAGCAATAATCTACACATAAATTTACATCAAACATGTTTATAAGTACTTATTATTATGTATGAAATCAACAAAACATACGATCCTAGAATGTTACCTGGTTCCCAGAAACTGGTAGCCTCTATCTTGAAATTTTCACTTTGATTTTAGTGTGTCTCCATCAGGAACTTTTAACATGATGATTGTTCTTACTGCCTGTTTTTAATCTAGAGTTGACATGGAGAGCATCTCATTAAGAATTCTCTCAAGGTTTTTCATTAATCTACTCAATTATACAAAACTCTCAGCCAAAGGAAAGAGAATGCCATGTAAAACTACTGAATGTATTAATTTAACTCTAAGACAATTTAGCATTCTTAATTATTAACCACATGGAAAGCATTTGGGTTTGATGCTGTAAATCCAAAGGTGAATACAAAATGGACTTTTTCTTTAAAATCTTGTAGTCCGGTGAAAGAGAGACAAAAATTGCCAATAAAATTTCAGTGCATAGAAGTTTGCATGCAATGCGTAGGAACATGAAAGAGCATTAACTATTTCAAATTGGGCTTGAAAGGGGGTTTTCTGGGAACATAAAAGGTGTTGAGTCTTGAAACAGGAGCAAAGGCTAACTTGATGAGGAGATACAGGTGAGGGCGCTTCATGAATAAAGATGTAAGGTGTGAGGCAACACTGCATTTGTGAAAAGCTTGCAGCACAGACATAGTACCTCAGACTGAGAATGCAAGCGAAGGAGACAGCTGCAGACCAAGTCAGAAAGGACTTTGTGCACCTCTCCAGAAGCAGCGTTTCAGAGTGCAGGTGTTAAGAAATCATCCGGAGTTTTTAGATGGGAGCTATATAAAGAAACGTGTACCTCAGAGAAATTTCTGATCTTCCTCTGGAGATGGGAAAAGAGATACTAAACTAAGAGAGACTATGTGTCAGCTGCATAGGGGAGAAGTAGGGGAGGGAAAGAAAGAAGGGGGAAATGGGGGTATTTACAATAGAACATCATCATACTGGTAAGGTGGACCATTTGAGCTAAATCTAGGCAATGGTGTCAGGACTTGGAGGTTACCTGAATAAGGCTGCCCTGTGGAAAATATCATGCCAGGAATGACACCTGCACCGTGGTAGAATAGTGAGCTTGGGTTTGTCAAAATACCAAGAGCTAAATGTTAGATAGGCTGGGTTGTGTGTTACAAAAATACATTTACGCATCTCCCTCTAGTAGCCGACTGATGTATGAATTTTAGGTTCAAGGCTTCACTCAAAATAAGGATACAGGTTAAAGTTCAGTATGTTAAGTTCACTAATAGATATTTGAACTGTGAAGCAGGTGAGATCACACAAGAGAAGACTAGACAATGCACTGATATTAATAGCGTACAGAAACAAGCCAAATGAAGATATGTTATAACTATGATTGGACAATCATAAATACTGCATAGTCATCCATATTTCTACATTCCCCTCATGCTAATACTCTTAGTGTTTCCAATCATAAAAATATTCATTAAATCTTGTACACCTATACTTAAGAGAAGCAAAGCCAAGAACTAATGACGGATTAATGGTGAGCAGAATTTAAGTGGCCTGAATGAAAATTGATTCTCGCTATTTTAGAAATATTCAGCATAATGCTTTAGTGCTATATATTGTAGACAGATACATATATTAATGGGTAAAGGGCATATGAGCAGCATATCCTTACACAAATAATTCTTACCTATAGGGGCTGCAATGCTCATTTCTCACTCCATTAGGTTCAATTTAATGCATATAGAACATGTCTGGAATCAATAGGACTTTAAAGGTTTCATTTCCAGTTTTACTCAGATTGAAAAACTGTGTGTAGTGCTTTATATTTCTAGTCCTTGAGCAACTTGAGCAACAGGCCCCACAGGAAACATGACCTTGTAAGTCAAGATGCTATGATACCCAGAGAACCAGTTCTCATTGAATTTTGTGTCTCTCAAATTTGATTGGCATACCCGGAATGTGAGAGCAGAAGTGGTACAGTGGGACTAATTTAGGTTGCAGATGTAGAAGAACTCTTGCCATTAAATTTTCCTGAACTTTCACAAAACCCAAGGTTGGTGTGCTAGCTCCTGAGTCATCTCATAATTTTGTATTGTTCACAAGAAACAAAAGTAAAGAATGTTATTCTTTTCAGCGTAAAAAGGTAACATATATGGGTGATGTGGGTCCCACTTCTACTGATAGAGGGAGTACACTCTATGCTCTCTACCTGCGAATTTTGCATCTGTGGAGTCAACCTAAAAACAGATGGAAAAAATTTTAATGTTATCTATACTGAACATAGACAGACTTTTATAAATGTCATCATTCCTTAAACAGCACAGTATATCAACTCTGCACCTGCCATTTACATTGTTAAGTATTATAAGAAATCTGGAAATTACTTGTACATATTAGTACAAAGGATAGGAATGGGTTATATGCAGGTAAGTGATTTTATGTAAGGATTGTGATCAGCCACGCTTACTTATATCCATAGGAGGTCCCAGAAGAATTCTTCACTAATACCAAAGTATGACTACCCTTCCTGAAGAAGGAATAGCATGGATAAAAGCACATTTCTTCATGACTACAGTAGTTGTCCACCTACAAAGGTAGCAAACACTAATGCTTTTGTCCACGTGGCAGACCCCTACATTGATCTTTGTTAGTGATGGGTGTGCATATCCCATCTGTGCTCACCATCAATCTCATGCAATGATTTGCTAAATGCATCTTATGATCATACAATGGTTCACAATTGAAACATGTTTTTAATATATTTTATTAATTTATTCATATTACCTCTCAATTGTTACCGCATCCCTTGTATTCTCCCATTCCTCCCTCCCTCCCATTTTCCCCTTACTCCCCTCCCCTATGACTGTGACTGAGGGGGACTTCCTCCCCCTGCATATGCTCATAGGGAAGAAGAGACTTGAAATAGGATATTTAATTTATATTTAAGAACTACTGTCCTGGCAGAGCAATACTATTATTGCGTCAGCTTATTGAAGACAGTTTCAAGAGGTTAAGGAATTTGCACAAAATTGCATACTTAGTAAATTGCAGAACTCATCTCAAAGCTAATTGCTTTCCACCTTTTAAGCAAGTGCTAGACTCATTCTATGCTGTGTGTCTTATGAGAAAAACAGAAGCTATGGAGGTCATAAGCTGAGGTTGAGGTCATACTCAGACTAGTGCCTGGTGTTGTAGAAGAACAAATGTTGGCCCTGGTGCTTTGCCATTCTCCCAGAACCCTTTGTTTCTCCACAACACTCCACATCCCAGACTTGGACTTTGCATCCTCAAAGTATATCAGTGTCCACTTGATTTTCATCTTCTCTTAGGGGTCAATTTTCTATCACCCTTTCAAGAGACTCAAATGTGACATATTCGTTGAAGATTCTGCTTAATTTTCATGAACTCATTTATTATTCTCTCCTCAAGCTATCAAGACACAGCCTTGTTCCCACACCTACACAGCACCTATTACATTATGTTGCAGTACCTCATATTATATATCCTTCCTAGGGCAGTGAGCTCCCCAAAACAAGTAGTTATTTTTCATCTTCGAATCATCCACAGTTTGAAGAAGAGACTGGCATACAATAGACAGCCAATAAATGTTGGGTGAGTAGGTGTGAAAACTCAGCTTATAGTGCTATTGATAATCTACCCAGGACCAGCAGAGGAGAGATGAATATATATGTTAGGGTACTTATCAAAGAGTGGCCAGTGCCAGCTGAATATCATTTATCCAAAATGCTCATGGTTAGGAGCATTAAGATTTGAGGTTTGATTGATTGGTTGATTGATTGATTGATTGATTGATTTTGAAGTGTTTGTGTCTCAGGGTTTTATTGCTATGAAGAGACAGCATGACAATGGTAACTCATATAAAGGAAAATACTTAATTGGGACTGGCTTACAGTTCAGAGTACATTAGTACATTATCACCATGGCAGGAAGCACATAGGCAGAAATGGTGCTGGAGAAGGAGCTGAAAGTTCTACGTCTTGATCTACAGGCAGTAGGAGAGACTGCCACACCGAGCATTGCTTGGGCATCTGACATTTCAAAGCCCTTAATAGTACCACTCACTACAGACACATGGGGGTCACTTTCAATCAACTACAGTTTGCATATATAAGGAGAAAGTTTATGGGTGGAACCCAAGCCTAAACACGGAACTCATTTGTATCATACACAGGTCACGTACACAGCCTGAAGGCACTATAATTATACTCAGTAGTCTTGGTGAGTTTATATTTTGACTACACTCTGTCCTTGAAGTATTGAATTTTCCAGTTGGGGATTGTGTGTTAGAATTCAACAAAAGTTTGGATTGGATTTGGGAGAATCCTGCATTTGGGTTTTTAGATTAAAAAATGTTCAGCCTGTACTGACTATAAATTAGTGACTCTTTTACAATGCATAGTAGACAACGTGGTAGTCACGGAAGGAGGAATTCAGGGATGGCAATGTCCCCGTATTACTTTTCTCAAATCATATCACACAGACATCATCCAAAACCAAATCAAATTATTTCAAGAAAATAAATATTTACAGTGATTTAGTTTTGGTTTTTCAAGACAGGGTTTCTCTGTGTAGCCTTGGCTATCCTACACTCACTCTGTAGACAAGGCTGGCCTCACTTTGTGACCAGGCTGGCCTCGAACTCACAGAGATCAGTCTCCCTCTGCCTCTTTGAGTGTTGGAATTACAGGTGTGCTCCACCACAACCAGCTAGTGGATTCTTTTTTTCAAAAAACAGGGTCTTGCTAGGTAGTCCTGGATGGGCATAGAACTTACTTTGTAAAGCAGGCTGGCCATGCACTTACAACAATGCTGCTGTCTCTGTCTCCTGAAGACTGAGATCACAGGTACGTTCCACTATGCTGAACCATAGTATGAACTTTAAATACTACAAAGGAATACTTTCTGAATCCTCTACATAGCCTTGAATTCACTGTTTCAGAATATTTTACAATGACAGTTGGTCTCCAGAATCGTAGCCTACTAAAATTACCCATTTCCTTTCTATATCCAATCCATAAGTTTGCTGCTTTCAATTTTATATCAAACCATATGTCTTATTTCATCACATATATTTTACGTACATATGAAAAAAATCAGTTGTGAGTACTTGATGATCTATAATAAAGGCCATCCTGATGGTGTAAAATAAAGAAGCACAATGACACTGAGATGTCTTCATGAGAGAGCAGCAACAACTCAGGGCCAATTAGAGATCACTAGGGAAAACTCAGAACAGCAGATGTGAAATCTGCAAATGTAAGAGTTTAATAGACACTGAGGGCCAGTTGCATATAAGACACTGCATTGAGTGCTATGGAGAATTCAACATACATAATTGTATCTGTTGTGGACATCCTAATTAATTAATTTACCACCTCTACCCTCATAATTATTATGTGGGGTGTCATTTTTATCTAGTAGAACTTCCTCAAGCAACACTTTAAAAGCTTTGAGTTAACATTCTACTTTGAATTAGCATAACCTTCTCTGACACTCTCATACATAGAGCTGACAGCCTTGATATTTTAAAATGGCTAAAGACAAACTTAAACAAAACATCCACTATCCGGAAATAGAGTACTTTAAAAAAAAGAGGTAAGTGGAGGCATTAGACTCTGAATCAACAGACCCAGAAATACTCAGAGTATATTCATTCACAAGTGTGTGCTCATAGTAAAACTTCCCCAGAAATCAGCTGGTGAAAGGCTTCCTACCAGGGCTCTCTCTTCTCCAATGTCACCATGGGACAAGTGCATAAAGCCACAATGCAAAAGCTGACTCTTTCTAGGTAGGATAAATCATGTTCACAAGATTAGGGGAGAAAAGGATGGTCGTAAAGGCACAAAAAGGAACTGCTGCTCAAGATGAGCTTGCAAAGTGAAGTTTCCAGCATATTAACAATGGCAAAGCTAAGAAAAGAAAGAACAGCCACTGAAATGTCCAAAATAGAAATTTCCCATATCCTCAAAGAAATAAATATCTATAACATTAAAAATATGAAAGTAAAGCAGTCAAATATGAATAAAAATAGGACATGGAGGCAATTGACATTCTGGAAATTAAATTAGATACTAAAATAAAATTTAAAATACATAAATGTTCCACTTTATACAGCCATAGACAAAATTAATTTTGAAAAAGATATGATATACTCACCCACAAAAAGCACAGAGAAATAAAGCAATAAAGCATAAAGTAGAAGGTACAATGTATTCATAAGAATGATTAAAAGAACACATCAAACTTCTTTAGAAAAACTATATAATAAAAACAGAAATTAAAGTCAAGCTTCTAATGCAACAAGGGGAAAAGGGTAGAAGAGTCTGTCTGACAAAATCATAACAAGGAATGGAGAGAATTTAAGAAAATAATCTGGTAAATGGCTTTGGTTAAGTTCTAATAAATCAATAATAAAGACAAATGTAAGTGGATTAAAATTTTGTAAAAAAAAAGGCTATAAATATACCCAATACTTATAAAACATGTAAAAATAATAATGATGAAACTTCAAATAAGAAGCTTGAAGACCATACACTAGGTCAAAATTATATAACACTATGCTTTTATCTGCCATTTTCATAGCACTGACATCCACAGCCAATAGTATTACAAAAACAGCGTTGAGTGGAAATTGCACCAGGATCAGTGTGACTTCCTCACACTACGTCAGATATAAACATCGAGGGATACCGGTTAAACTGGTGATAACAGGTTCTATCTAGTAACTACAAAGACAGAATAGAGCTCTGCTATTCCAACTGGGACAGAGGTAAAGTGAAGCGTGACCAAGGAGAATGAGGGCACACTCCATGAACTCAGAGAGAGGAAACACTGCGAAGGTGAGTGCAGCTGTAGCTAGGCTGAAAGTGGAAACTGGCTGTTAAGTTATCCGAATGAGGTTGCCATGCTTCCACGGACACTGGGAGGCAGGGATTATCCCTCTTGGCTTCTGTGATTGTGTGGGATGCCCAGGCTCTTACAAGAAACTCTTGAGTAGAGCAAGAACTGGAAGTTTACAACTGTGACCTATTCCATGTGTTAAGAGAGGGTGTCTCATCAGGCACTCTGAGGCGTAATGGAACCATCCTGAGATGCTGTATTTTTCTGCTAAATGACTTGCTTTTGGGCCAGTCTCTTAGTGCAAGAGTTTGCATAGAGTCATCCTGGGTAGATAGTTTTGCCATAATTGTGTACACCCTCACGAAAAATAACACCCACACATACTCCACCTAGCTGGCCTGAGGCGGGTTTGTTTACAAATTATCTTTGTGATATGGGATCATTAATTTCATTCCATCTCAAATCTTGAGTATTTGTTTTAATAGTGTGAGAAAATGGAGCCATGAACAAAGGCACTTTCTGCATATATTGAAGCATTTGAGTTATCAGGAGGAAAAGCCATTGTTCAGGTGTTTAGATTGTGACATGAACTGCTATGCTAACCATGACAAGCCATTTTGTCTCAAAAGAATAAGTTCTAGACAAACTCTAGTCATCAATGTTTGGGTATTGGCGTACATTTTTCTGAAAAACAAATGTAGTAAGTCTGACATGTCAAAGAAAACAACTGACAACTAACAATATCTATTGCCAGTGAGGAAATTCAAGCTTTCAAGTGAAAATTAGAAAATTAGAATTTTTTAAAATTGGTATTCATCACCGTGATCTTGAAAGCTCTGCAATATGTTAAAATTGTTCTAAGAAGATCATGGTTGTATTAATAAATGTGGTTTTTTGGCACTACATAATGAAAATTTTTTCACTTGAAGGATCTGCATAATTCAGTGAACCACTATTTTTCCAAATGCTTAGTGTTACAAAATCAAACAGAAGTAAAAAAAAGAAAGTGCGAGAGCAGATGGAGACCATGACAGAAAACCACAACCAACCAAAACGCACGGTTGTAAAGCCAAGTGCAAATGGATAAATGTGATATGCAACACAATTCCTGCACTTACGACTCAGGGATTGTTGTGGAAGACAGGGCAGAAAGATTCTAAGAGTCAGAGGAGCAGGAAATTCGCCGTGAGACTGCATTTCCTAGAAATGTCTGAGAAGCTACACTCATCAATATGGATGCCATGGCCTGAACAGAGAGGACACCAATAGACATGCTAAAGTGGAAGGGGTAAATCTCAGGAGGCTCCAACCCTAGATGACAAACTACAAGCAATGAAGGAATTCTGAGGGGGTGGGGGTGAGGAGAAACAGCCTTCTCCAGGGAAGAGCACATTAATCAGCTATCCAATATGGCCAGCTCTAAAGACAGATACATACAAGTAAAATTACATAGATTTAGCATGGCATGTTTGGTCATATGCATATATTTAGGGAAACACACACACACACACACACACACACACACACACATACACACATACCATCTGTAACAACTAGAGAATGGACTGTGCATTTGATGGAGAGCAAGAGAGGTTACATGGGAGGAGATAGAGAAAGGACAGGGAAGGAAGGAAATGGTAAATTATATTATAGTCTCAAAAGATGTTTTAAAATTATTTTTAAGAAGGAGCTGTAAGATAAACTATTGGTTTCAGTGTAATAAAGCAGCTGAAAGAGTTTATTGACTTGGTTACATATGTACCTTGCCACTAACTATCCATAGAAAAACCATGTATCATTACTCATGTGATTCAACATATCTTTGATATTCCTAGTCTGTATTAAAATGATGAAAAGAAATTATATATTAGCTATGCAAAAATTAAGGCACAATTGTTATGATTTGGCAATTACATGATTATTTACGTGGAAAGTTCAAGAGGAAAGGAAGGTTCCTCAGTGGGTAAAATGCCTGCAGCATAGTCAAGGCCACTTGAATTCAGATCGCAGTACTCACATAAAAGACAGACACAGTGACCCTCAGCTGTACTCACAGTGCAGGGAGAGGAAATACTTGGATCAGTCTAGCCAACTGATGAGGTCAGTGAGAGACCCTGACTCAACATCAGGGGTATAGATCAATTGAAGAAGACACCTGATGCCAACCACTAGCCTCCACTAAAACATGTGCACACACATGCATTCCTAGTCACATGTACATGTACATACATCGGCACAAACAGACAACTATGCTGTGCACACACACACAAGATACAAACACAAGAAAATGCAGAAGTTGGAAATTCAAGAAAATATCAAGCTGTAAAAACCTCACATGATCATTCAATCATAAGGCTAGCACACAAAACGCAGTGGATCATGTATGTGCCACTAGGCATGGGTGAAAACTGCAGCAGAATAAAGTTTCTCATTTATAATAGCAACAGAAAATACACAGTACCTAGGCACAGTGCTCGTGTCTTGAACAACACCCACCCAGGCCTGCCACCAAGCCTGACAGCCTGAGTTCAATACCCAAGGCCCACATAGTGGAGGAAAAGAACCAAAGTCCTGCAAGCTGTCCTCTGACCTGGCTGCATGTGCACATGTGCACACAAACTGCACATGCATCATAAATTAATTGATTGAATATTTAAAATATTCCAAGCATATGAGAAATATATCTTGTGTATAACGAAGAGCTCTTTCCAAAATCAATCTACAAAACTTAACAAGATTTTTACCAAAGTGTCTTCAAAATATTATGGAGTCTAAGTTGATCTTAATGTTCATTACAACAAAAATGCCCAAAATATTAAGATGCCATCTATAGTGACAAAAAAATAAAAGGCATCTTATACAAGCTATGACAAAAGAGGTTTGTAAATATTATAAAGGAAAAATTAATATGTAAAGAAATATGATACTTACATACAGAGGAAAACTTGATAAAATATTCCCCCAAACTAGCATAGAAATGTGATGAAATTCTAAGGTAAAGGTGGATATAGCAATAAGGAAGCTTGATATGCTGATTCCAAATTAATTTGTGGAATAATAGGGAATACTAGCATTTTCTGCTAATTAAGCACTTTCATAAGAACTTTTGTTTTTATTTATGTCTAATTATTTTTTAATTTGGTGTCTGTGTATGGTGTGCACATGTGTAGCATAGGTGTTCATATACATATGTGACAATGTATGTCCAAGTAGGTGCATGTGGAGGGCAGAGGCTGACATGATTGCTTTCCTCGATTGCGTCTTCAAGAAACCTTTCTTTTTGTGCAGAGTCTCTCACTGCATCTGACCCTTGCCATTTCAGCTAGACTGGCTGGCCAGAGAGCCTCAATGATTTTTCTCTCTCCACCCACCAATGCTGGAATCTCAGGCACACACCAGGATGCCTGGCTTTACTTGGGTTTAGGCATATACAATCATGTCTTTGTGCTTATGCTCTCTAAGCTCTCTAAGAACTCTAGCTATATCCCTGCAAAACTAACAATAGCCACCTCCCTAAGGTAAGTGCACTATCAGTCACCCCCATTTTATTCAGAGAAAACAGAACATACTACAGGCTAGGCAAATAGTAATAGTTAAATTCTCAACAGAAGAATATCAAATGGCTGAGAAACACTTAAAGAAATGCTCAACCTCCTTAGTCATCAGGGAAATGCAAATCAAAACAACTCTGAGATTCCATCTTACACCCATCAGAATGGCTAAGATCAAAAACTCAATTGACACCACATGCTGGAGAGGATGTGGGGAGAGAGGAACACTCCTTCATTGCTAGTGGGAATGCAAACTAGTACAACCACTTTGGAAAACTATCTGGTGCTATCTCAGAAAACTGGGAATAGGCCTTCCTCAAGACCCAGCTATTCCACTCCTTGGAATATACCCAGAAGATATACCAGCACACAACAAGAACATTTGCTCAACCATGTTCATAGCAGCCTTATTCATAATAGCCAGATCATGGAAACAGCCTAAATGTCCCTCAGTAGAAGAATGGATAAAGAAACTGTGGTACATATACACTATGGAATACTACTCAGCTACTAAAAACAAGGAATTCCCGAAATTTGTGGACAAATGGATTGAGCTAGAAATGATCATAATGAGTGAGTTAACCCAGAAGCAGAAAGACTCAAATGGTATATACTCACTTATATCTGCATACTAGCCCAATGGGCATGTCCCACGAAAGCCTTCCCTTACCAGGAAACTGGGACAGAGGGGAGGACATCCTATTAGGACTCTAGATGAGAGAACCATGTGAGAATAGCAATGTAGAAGGATCCAGTGGGTCCTAGAAACCTACAAGTAGAACATTATGATAGGCAGATTTGGGCCAAGGGGTCCCGCTCAAACTAAGGCACTAGCCAAGGACAATACAGGTGGTAAAATTTAAACCCCTACCCAGATCTAGCCAATGGACAGGACAGTCTCCACACTTGAGTGGAGAGTGGGATATGACTTTCTCATGTACTCTGGTGCCTCACATTTGACTATGTCCCCTGGAGGGGGAGACCTAGGGGCACTCAGAAGAAGGACAGCAGGTCACCGAGAAGAGACTTGATACCCTATGAGCATATACAGGGGGAGGTAATCCCTCTGAGGAACAGTCATAGGGGAGGGGAAGAAGGGGAAAATAGGAGGGAGGGGAGAATGGGAGGATATAAGGGATGGGATAACCATAGAGATGTAACAAGAATAAATTAATTTTTAAAAAATTTAAAAAATAAATAAAAAATAAATAAAATCTACTTTTTGGGAAATAAAAAAAAAATCCTTCCCCAATTTTCCTCCAGTGCCTACTGCCTCACCATTATACCATACTATTGTTTATTTAATTTATTTTTAATTTATATTTTCACTTTACCAACCTACCCCAACACATCAAGTCACATCAGGACTGAGCTCATCTTCATCCACTGAGGCCAGGCAAGGCAGCCCATTAGAGGAAGTAATTGAAAAGCAGGCAACAGAGTCCATGTCATAGACACCACCTGCTGTACTTACTAGAAGGTCAAGGTGTCCATTGGTTACATACGTGTAAGGAGCCTAGGTCCAGTCCATGCATGCTCTTTGGTTGGTACTTCTATCTCTGTATTGCCCCCATGAACTTAGTTTAGTTAACTCTTGTGGTGTTCTTGTCCCCTCTGGATCCTTCTCTTCCACAGGACTCCCTGAGCTTTGCCTAATGCTTGCCTGTGAATCTCAGCATACTAATACTATCTAAAGTCTCCAAATTACATGGATTCATTGACCTTCTTCCTCCTCCTCCTCCTCCTCACTGAGCATTTGTTCAAAGGCTAGTTGTGGCTTTGGAAGAAACACTCAAGGACAAACAGGAAGTGTGCTACTCATGTGTAGTAGTGCAGTGGTGGATTCCAAACATGCTTTGAAATCACCAGTCATTGCCTCAAGGAACTGCCATGCCTTGACCCTCCTCTTTGGTACGTTTGAGATGTCTTGTGTCGACATTGAAGAGACTGAGTATGTCTTATATGTTGATGATATATGTCCAGTGTGTGGGATGAAGAATGTTCAAGAAGAAGGAATGGTAGTGTTTTTGTGAAGCACTAAGAGATGTGTCTCTGAACTTAGAACTGGACGGTGTTGGGTGGTATTCTGTCTGGCAGTGACAAACTGATTAAGGAATGAACTAATGAGAAGAATACAGAAAACACTACCGATGGCTCAGTTGGCAAGGAGCTGTTGAGTCCCATTCTAGATGCCTCTTGTTATGCCATTAATGGAAGGGATTTACTTGGCCTGAAAATCCTGGAAATATTCCTTCATCTCTTGTGTGGGAATCTATTTGGGCTGGTGTGAAAGATGTGGACAGCTGGTTGCTGATTGATTGTGGTATAAGGTGATTATTGGTAGCAGATGGCCTGGGAAAACATCAATCACTACTGACATGATCATTAACCAGAAACATTTGAGTGATGGGGGCTGACTAGAAGGAGATGGACTGGATCTATGTTGCTACTGGCCAAAGTGATCCACCATGACCCAGTTGGTGAAGTGACGGTATGCCATGGACAGCACCTCTTTGATAACAGCCATGGCTGCTGGGGCTGCTCTTCTGTACCAAAATCCTTAGTCTGGCTGTTCTATGGGAACTATTAAAGAGACAGAGGCCAGCATGCTTGGATCATCTTTGACATCTTTGATGACTTTTCCAAGTAGACTGATGCAGAGGTCTCTGTTCCTCTGGCAGTCCCCTAGAGGGGAAGCCTATCTTAGTTGATGTGTTCTGTTTGCAAGAATAACCAAAAGGAAGGATCCTTTTGGTGCAGACTCCTTAACAGTTTATCAGCCATAGAAACACAGATTGGTGATGTGCTTATTTTCATTCTAACAAACATTATATTATCATCGCTGATGGACAGATTATAGAAACAGAATCATTTTATCAAGGCATCTGCCTTGCCATTATTATTGGCTTGACCATGTCTTCTATCAAAACAGCTGCTAAAATCTGGGCTATGTAGTAGTGATAAGCATCCTGGGCTTATCATAGAAGCTACAGTTTAGACTTGATCCTGACGCTGCCACTCAACAACTCTTGAGTGGTGGTGTGTGCCTGAACAGAAGACTTCCAAGGCTATTGATAAATGAGTGGCTTATATCTATGTAAATCAGATTATTCTGGTGGGATCACAAAGTTAAGTATGTTTTCTTGTTTCCTTTATCAGCCAAAGTCAAGCCCCATAGGACAAAGTTGGGGACATGAGAAGATATCAGAAGAACTTCATGCAGATCTGGAAGAGACTGTAGCAAACTTCTTGGCTGCATTTGAAACATAAACAATGGCCTTGTTTCATAATTTCTTCTCTGGTAAAACTGGCTTCTTTGTAAAATAATTACTCCTTTGTTCTTGATGTACAGAACAGTGCTATGGATATAAGGTCCACAGTGAGTGGATAAAAGCAGAGAGAAAGTCAAATGATTCTGAAGAACAATGTGAGCTATGGGGAGGTATCTTTGAGCTGGTGTGATATTGATAAATAAATCATTAAACATGCCAGTGAAGCAAGCTGAAAAACTTTTAAAGAACATTTGATTTATGAGATATATAACATTTTAGATCAATGCTAAGTGAATGGCATAGTAATATTACTGGCAGAATTGAAGTAAGAACTCTGTTTAGTTTTTGGTCAACTTGACAAAAATTAGGGTCATCTGGGTAGAGGGATCCTCAATGGAGAAAATGCCTCTGTTAGAATGGACTGTGAGTTCATACATACATGTGCGCGCGCGCGCGCACACACACACACACACACACACACACACACATCCACATCCACACATCGGATTTGTATACTAATCAGGAAATTAAATTTTACCAGTAATATGCCAAAAAGAAGTGGGTTTAATTAAGCTAGAGCCGACTGTATCTAGCTCTTTCCAGGTGAGCACGGTCACTCTCAATGATGTCACACCTGTGGCATAAAAATATGTACAGTGGGAAGAGTGGTAACTTGAAATTGGCCACAATGGGAAAGTCACACCTCCAAAATGAGCAACTGCTGCAAAGCAGGGTCTTCTTTTGTCTGCGTATTTTCAAACACTGAATTCAACTCAAGATAGTGCATACCTGTCACATTCATGGGAGAGATTTACAAAATCACAACAGCAGGGACTGGGAGAAGCTCCATGGGTAAAGTGATTTTTGCACAAGCATAAGGACCTGAGATCAGATTCCCAGAACTCCGATAAAAGCCATATGCAGTGGCATGCACCTATAAACCCAGTGCTGGAAGACAGAGAAAGGAGGATACTGGTGGGCTCTCTGTCAGGCCAAATTGGAAAGCAACTGAGAGACCCTGCACAAATACATGACTATGTAAATAAGTAAATAAAATGGAGAAGCAACTAGGGATACACAGTGACATCCACCGCTGACCTCCAAAAGCAAATGTATGAACATACTCATATGTACAAATATACACATACTCCAACATGTAGCATACATACATATTTACATTAACTATCTGAAAACAAAAGCACGGCAGTGAAAAACGCTAAGAAAAATGTGATGCAATAAGAATTCTCACATCTCTTGATAAGATCACAAAATAATACATCAGTAGATAATTTGGAAATATCTATGAAATTGATGGAATTGTTCATCCTAGGACAGCAATTTGACACCACAGAGAGAACCTTTCACGTATATGTACTAGGAGTCATATATACTCTCATGACAACCAGGAACAACATAAATATCTATAAGAAAAGAATATAGGGTCAAGAAAAGATAATTGTGGGGAGAACAAAAATAAGGAAGAATGGATAATCAAAATGAGCTATTTTTATATGGTAGAATATTACATAGCAGTGAAACCTACTAAATTATAACAATGATTATTTAAGTCGATGAACCTCATGGATACATTGAGAAAAGCAAGTTGCAATACAACTTATAAAGCATAATATAATTAGGATATAATATTACATGAAAAATATTATTTGGTGGATGTAAATTATATAAATACACATTCTAAACATAATATCTATGTGTATGTATATATGTGCACATACGTTTTTGAAGTAAAAGAACAATTTTACATCGAGTTTAAAAAATACTCAGGGAACAGAAGCTGTAAATCTTGTCAGGTGCCCAGGGAAGAAGGAAAACGGCTATGCTTTTTGAGTTAAGCCAGCATGGAGGTTAGCCATATACTGGCAGGCAGCCACTTGGTAGGATGAGAAGTTTAGAGAAAGAATAAGAAAACCCAAAGTACCAGGAAGGCTCAAAGTGTTAGGGAAAGCATTCTCAGAAAAGAGACAGAAAGAGCAAAAGGAAAAGTGACACTTTTCTGAGTAATTCATAGAGCAGGCAGACTTAAGAGGATGCACAGCTGTGGCTCTGTCTGACTACTCTAGGGAACAGGGATTTGGAGATGGGAAAGTGCATTTCGCATTAAAGAGATAACTATTCTATCTAACTCTTTAGAATGATTTAGGTCAATTTGCCTTCCTAGGAACGGACCTGTCTTCCTAGGACTGGTCCCACCTTCCTGAGGGGTGCTCCCTTAGCCTGGTCTTTATCCCCATCCAATTGCAATGGTAGGTCAGAGATTTCATTCTTCTGACCAGGCGTTTTCCCATAATAGGCCTTTAATGCTGCTGTGGTATCCCCCACTCTAAAGACATAGCCCTAATATCATTGCGGGGGGGATGGGCTGAAGTTAAGGAATGGATATAACTCACTCTCACCATTAAAAAAAAAAATCTGGAGACTGGCTGGCAGAGCTGTCCACTGGGAGAGATTATTAATGTCTGAGCCGAGCTGGTGTTCCAGCCTGTGGCCTCAGGTATCGCGGAGCAGGGTATTCATTTAGGAGACAGCAAGAAACCACAGCTCCCTTCCGGCTTCCTCGTTAGAAAAGCACGGACATTTCAGCCGTCCGGGTCCCAGGCCCAATCTGGTGTTCAGCTTCACCTCCTGTTGCCCTCACTCATCCCTTAAAGCCACTGGGCCAGTGACAAATCTGGTTTTTCCACGATGAGTAGGGAAGTCTGTTGTGACAGTTGGAGTACCCCTTCAGGGAACCTATCTAAAAGATCCTCCCCAAAAATGCATTTTTAGTTCAATGTGTACAAAGGCATGGGAAGGAAAGGGAGTCCTACACTGGTGCTTGGCTAGGGAATATACATAATTTTAAATTAGACTCAAACCCTCAGATATGATGATATTGTGTGTATGGAACCA
Source organism: Acomys percivali (assembly GCA_907169655.1). Lineage (NCBI taxonomy): Eukaryota > Metazoa > Chordata > Mammalia > Rodentia > Muridae > Acomys > Acomys percivali. The sequence continues at coordinate 29,769,972 of OU015743.1, forward strand.
CTTATTCTCAAGTAAGCAATCACGTACCACCTGACAGTCAATTTGGTAACACTTGATAGAAAATATAGACATCTCTCTCTGTGACCAACCACTCTGACTGCCAGACATATTAGCTTAAGACAAATGTGCATTCACACACAAAGGACAAGCTTAACAGTTCCCACTGTCATACTAGTTTCTATCATTTTACTCTTACCAGAGAAGAAACATCACAGGATGTTACCAACCAGCAAACCTACCTCTATGCATGTTTATGTGGATATGCCATAAAAAGTTATAGACGACATGATGGTGCCATTTACTTTGTTCATCAAAAGTGACAAAATATCATATTATTCATGGATAAATGCCTACACGGTTATGATATTAAAATATGGACTGAATATAAACCGAATTAAAAGTAGTGCTTTCCTTTGGGGTGGAGGAGAAGTTATCTGAGGAAGAGTAACTGGTTTGTGTGTGATGATGCATTCCTTTGAGAGGAAAGATCTGAAGGAAATGTAACATTCATTAAAGTGGATGGCAAGTACATGGGGCTTTACACCATTACCTTTTGTCTTTATTCCTAACAAGTTTATATTCCCTCTTTAAGAAAAGCGATATATCCCCTTTCGCCTCTTGAACGCGTTCTGAAGAGAAGGGGAAAAGAGACCTCACTAATTTGGTGTCAAGCTTTTCTGTTATCTAGCCACCCTGCCATGAACAGGTCCCCTGGGTTTTAAGTTAGACTCCAGTCCTTAACCTTGGAAGGGAAGGCCTATATACGTGCCCTGAGTTTGCAAAGACTATCAAGGAATGCACCAGGAAGCAACAGAAATCTACCTCACCGTTCAGGTAGCTTAATCCAGGGCTCGGTCCTTTGGCGAGCAGAGGAAGGCATGTGGTTCAGGTCTTTCCCCTTGGCTTCTCTTGGCCTGTCTGCTCTCTGTCTCTTAAGATCACCACACCTGGAAGCATGGCTCTGCCCCAATTTTCCCTTCTAATTACACCTGTGATGTCCATTTAAGGTTTGCCCTAAATGCCTCTTTAAATAACAAAGGTTTCATCTCCAATATATTGGCATTTGGAGGTGCTAGGAATTAGGATTTCAATTGGGGGCCGGGGGGAACACAATTCAATCTATAACCTCACCCCTACAGAATAAAGTCAGTACTTAAAATATAAAGAAATAAAATCTCGCCTTTAAGAAAGGTAAGCTCACTCCCAACTAAGTATAATCTTAATTTATTAGACCTGATGAATTGATTAGAAGTCAAGAAGGGAGCTGTGAGGATTGGCAGAATGGGGTTATGGATTTCAACACTTTACTTTTTAAAGACAATGTGACACTTGCTTGTGTGAGTCCTGTGGCTAAAATAAGGCTGGACCTGCCAGCTTCCCACTTGTCACTCTGCATCCATTTTGTTCAGATGGATAGCAGGGGATGCCAGGGACTCTGAGATCCTGCACTCAAGTCCCACCTGAGCTAATTAGCTTCAATCAGCCCGCCAAGAACAGCCAGTCTTAAGCAGTTGCCTGCTGACCCAGAGAAAAACCAAGGCCAATCGGAAGCCAGGCACTGCGACCAGAGAGTAAGAGGCAAAGGGAAGTGACTAACTTCATCCCAGCTCAAAGGAGCCCCTTGTGCAATTCCATACCCCCATAACCAGGTGATTAATACAAAGCCAAATATGAAGTTCTAACTTGGAAAAAAAAAACAACAAGAAACGAGAAAAGTTAGCTGTAAACTCAAATAAAAGACATGAAAATGGCTCAGCCTGTTAGCATAAAACCAGTTTTTCCCACCTAATTAAATATACCCCACTAAAATGGTTTGAATGGTTCCTGACAAATACTCTACCTTCACTTATAAATCTTCCTGGCTTCTTCTCTATAAATATCATTCTGCAGGAAAAAGAAGAGATTCATAGAACTTGTAAGACTATTTCTGGTTTTTCTCTCTTCCTTCTGCTTGTTTTGCTCAAACCACAGTTGTCATTCACAGTGAGACAGGGGAAGAAAGCAGTGATTCTTCAAATCTCGTAGGAAAGCATCCTGAATTTCCAAGTTCTCTCCTCTCTGAAGTGCGCTCCCTGCTCCCTCTTTCCTCAGCGGCTCTTGGACTCTGTGGATAGGGCCTTTGAAGAAATCATTAAAAACCACAACATACTGGACTCTGACCCACAGGAATTCAATCAGCAGAACCACTGCCTTTGTAATTTTATGCAAGGACGACAGGAAACTTGTGAGGGGATCTCTTTTGGCTCCAAGTAACAGCGTCCAATTCAACCCAAGAATTGGAAGTTCTAATCCAGGAATCTTCCAGAGGTACAGCTCAAATTCAGGCATCTGTACTCCACCATCTCTCTAGTGTGTTTTCTGCAGATAACTGGCACACAGCCCAACAAGGACTCTCAAGTTGCAACCTTCCACATTCTCAAGACCAGAAAACTATAAAATGTAGCTTACCTACAATATGGAGCATGAATTACAGGATTCATCATGATGATCACACACACACACACACACACACACACACACACACACACACACACAC
>OU015743.1:29790650-29811888 GCA_907169655.1 Acomys percivali
ATATATATATATATATATATATATATATATATATATATATATATATAAAATTTCCAAACTATAAAACTCACTATAAAAATTCATTCTTAGAATGGATATGGCTGAAGACCAAGTTAGACATTTGATAATAACACAAAATAAATCAGTGTAAATTTAAAGCTTAAAACACAAAACAATAAACCAGAGGAAAATGAAGGGACACGGAAAGTGGATCCAGTAGGCACAACATGTCTATCAAGGATTCCATAAGGAGAATCGAGAGAAAAGAGAAACCCAAGAAAGGATCCCCACTGCCCCCACCCCCCCAAAAAAAATTCTCAGATTGAAAAGCCACCAGTCCTGAGAAAAGTAAATGAATGACCAAGTTTCCCATCGATTCACCTTCTCACAAAAAAATTTAAGCATTGAATCTATAAGGATAGCTGAAAGATTTGGGCAGGTTTGGGGAGACAGCTGACAATAAAATACAACCAGATGAGCATAGACTGCAGCATAAGGAATGTCATTTTTTTTAGTAAATGCACCAATGTTTCAAGTGACAGTTGGAAATGATTTACAATAATATTTTTATGATTAGCCAAACTGTGGAATGAATGTATTGACAAAGTAGATATTTTGTTTTTCTTTCTTTTTTACTTTTATTTTTTATATTTATTTATTTATTTATTTATTTATTTATTTATTTATTTATTTATTTATTTTGGACAGACGAGGGACTCATCTCCCAAAACCCCCTTGGTCAGAAAAGCACTTAAAGTTATTGTCTAGTGCAGTGGGGGGAAAAAAAGTTCAAGAAAGAGAAATTGAGATTAAAGAAATGGTGGAAGAGAGCCAGGAGTGCCACGAGACTGTCGTCCTGGGTTTCGACATCAAAGCAAGAAATCCAAAACCTTGTGGAGGGTGAGTCAATTACATTACTCAAAAGATGTGGAACAGCTTAATGAGAATTCCATAAGATATATTTAACTTCTCGGGGGTGGCAAAGAGCTATACAAGAAACTTATCATTCTAATATGATGCCAACTATCAAGTAAAATAATTTAAATCTCCCTTCATCTTAATATCGAGACATTCTCCTTCAAACGACACAGGAGCACTGGCAGAGGCCTCTATGTCCTCTCTGTATTACGTCATGAGCATTCAGAATTAGTTCCCTAATGAACAAAGCATACACAGTCATAACATATTGTGTGCTTTTAATTATCTCAGTTTTTTATAGTCAACCTATGGTAAGATCGTTAACCGTCAAGAGTAATGACAAGCTCTCATAAGTAGGTATGTGTGGATATACATCAATAGCAATATAACAAAGAAAATAAGTATATGACATGCATGATGCACATAGACAAACACATGTGCACACACTTTTACATAAACACATCTCTTCTGTAAAATCAGTGAGACAGTCTAGCAGAAGCGAGAAAGAATAATGGAGAAAATAGGTATATGAGTGTTCTGCCTTTTATAGTTTGACGTAGCTTAAAGTGAACATTTGAGGGTGGGACAGGAAGGAGAGGAAGGAGGGAGCTGCAATCAGGATGCAAAGTGAAATAATAAAAGCATCAATAATAATAATAACAACAACAATAATAATAATAATATGAACAGTTCAACATGTAATGGTTTACATGTGTGATTTGCATTTCTAAAGTTCAAATTATAAATAAAAAGAAAAATATCAGAAATAATATATAAGAGTGAGAGATAACAGATAAATACACATTCCTCCTGTCTGCTAGTGGATGGTATATGGTGCTGTTTGAAGTTATTAAATTCAGTGACGACTGTTGATGTGTTAGTAGTGAAAAAAGGTCACAGAGACATCAGGTTGTCTCAGTAGGGGGATGTGACCTTTTTGATGTGAGCACTCTCTTGTTAAACAGATGGGAGCTTGTACACTGGCATGCTGGGTTGTGGGGTATGTGTGTGACACAACACCACACCCATTACCATGAATGGCAATCACTGTTCCCTATGAGTCTGGGCTTGTACATTGGGAAGATTCATATTTGGAGGTTGTGTATAGCTTCCCTGTGACTCAGTAGTAGTGAGGCAAAAATATTTCACTGGTATGAAAGCGGCTTTTGGTTAGTATTAAAAATAACATGGAACTATTCTCAAATCATTCTGTCCATTAGAAATGCTTTTTTAATAGATGGTATAAAACTATGCAATGAAAATGCATTGGATGCAACTGTCGAAAACATGATGTAGTCCTCTTGCTTGCAAAAGGAGACTTTCCAAATACTTGGAAGGATCGTCTCTCCTAATTAGAAATTCAGTTAAATTTATCCCATTTCCACTCCATATCATAAAAGATAATAGTCATATTCAAATGTCCCTTATTTGCCTTTTAAAGCTTAAAATATTTGTGACAATAACCTAATTTAAGTTCTTCATTCAAACCATTGTGCCATGTAACATTTAGGCTTTTTAAATATTTTATTAATTTATTCTTGTTACATCTCAATGGTTATCCCCTCCATTGTATCCTCCCATTCCTCCCTCCCTCCCATTTTCCCCTTACTTCCCTCCCCTATGACTGTGACTGAGGGGGACTTCCTCCCCCTGTATATGTTCATAGGGTATCAAGTCTTCAGTCTAATTTTAAACTGTCTAGAACAAGTGTTTTTTAAGTTTATAATTTATCCTTCCATAACAATAAAAAACAGTTAATATAAAGCAAACTTTTAGGATGTATCAAGCACCATATTTACTACTTGTCCAGATATCCCATCAACTGCCTCCAATATGCTTATAAAAAATCAGCAACAAGAGACCAATTAAACCATATGTTTCAGGTTCATAGTTAAAGGTCAAATCTGATTAGAACCCAGGTACTTGAGCCCCATGTCTGCACTCTTATTCACAGCTCCATATAAAGCTCACTAGCCTCTTGCTAAAATAACTCGCAATATCATGAGACATTTGTCACATCTCCTTCCTTGTTTGAATTTAGCATGTCTTGAATCTCTGACAATCTGCTGCTATATAATCAGACACTACTACGGAATAAACAAATAAGGGAAAGAGGCATTTATATAAGGTATTTTATCAGAGAGATCAATGCAAGGAGCCAAGCACACCATTCCCATGTTTTTACCATGCTTGTATTTACTAACTAGAAAATCAAATATGGCCAAGCAAGTGATACACACCTACAATCCCAGAACTCAGGATGCTGAGGCAGGAGGATTGCAAGTTAGAAGCCAGGTTAAGTATATACTCAGACCTCATCCAAAAAAAAAAAAAGGAAAGAAGAAAGGAAGGAAGTGAATTTCTGTCCGTTTGTTACCTGTCCTTTCTATATGCATATTTTCCCTCTGTAACACTGAAAACATGCCCATCTGCATTTTACACATAACAGGAGCGATGAGTGTTCCTTATATTATTAACCATCTTTACCAAACAGTGACTTCATGGTGCTCTGGATATAATTTTAATAAGCACATGTTAGCATATGGGTGAGCTATAAAGTAATTTTTATTAATCCCCAATTGTTGAATGTTTATACTGTTTGTATTTTTTTTCTGTTACAAAACAGTGTCTCAAGCTTTTCACTTAGTCAACAAAAGAAAAGCATAAAAATACACCCCAGTGAAATGTCTCTCTACATGCCGCACTCATCTTCAAAGGATGGCTCTCCAGTTCAGAGGGCATCCTTTCTCTCATAGTTGTACACTGACAATTTCTTTCTACTTTGCGTCTCTTCCCTAGGAACTGTATTAGTTTCTACATTATGATCCTGTGTTGTTACTTGTTTATATTATGTGTGGTTCATTACAAATATGAAATTAAAGAATGCCTAATTTCCTAAGAGAGTAGTTCTTATTCTTTCTCATCATGTCTTCACCTTTTCTTTTCCAGTCAACATAGGAAGATTCGTGAAGTATTAGTCTGCATCCACTTGTCCCAGTTAAGGCTGGATTATCATCACCAAACACATTTCCAAGTGGAGGTTTAAAAATTCATGCAAAGTCAAAATGATATTAATGGCTTTGGTTATTTTCTTTCCCTCAGCGGAGGGAGGGAACTAGTTAAGTGACTTTAACTTTTTATGTTTTTTGTAATTTTAAAAATAAATATATAAATAAAAGTATCCAAGGCGATAAATTATTCATTGTGTTGTTTTGTTATAAATCCTCGTTGAATTTTTCCTATAATTTCCACATGTAATTTTTTTTCTGTCTCATAATACTTCAGATACTAGCTAATAAATATGTGTGCTTGTGTGTTGAACCCTGGGACTAATCGCATGAATATGTTTATCAAATCCAAGGGACTAATTACTATACACTTTCTATTGCATTGTGGAGAATTTTACTGGGAATTGAATATTAAAAACACAAAAGATCTCTATGCAAAATGTAAACTGATTTCTTCTCATAAGAAAAGACAGTATAAGCTGAAAGAAAATTGGCATAAGGAAGAAAATATATATTCTAATTGGCTTCTTCGAATCCACTTTGACTTTTTCTTTTTAACTTTTTATTGATTCTGGGTTTCACAAGATGTACCTCAGGCCCATTCATCTCTGTGTCCCCTCCTATCTACCCTTCACCCTTGGAACCTCCCCACTCAAAAAACACACAAACAAACAAACAAATAAATAAATAAATAAATAGGAAAGGGATAGAAAACATCTATCTCATCGTTAAAACTGTACTATGTCCCAGTGTGCCCCACAGTATACCTCTCTGTCAGCACATCGCTTGCAAATGTTCATTACAATGAGTCCATTGGTTTGGTTCAAGATCTCTGGTGTCTGTGGCACCATCAATACTGGATCCTCACTGGGACTCCTCTGGTTATCCTGTTGTTGCTCTGTGTCAGGGAGATCCTGCAGCTTTGCATCAGCAAGACTGGCCCTTTCAGAGATTATGTAAATTTGGGCTTGAGCCAACTCAAAGCCCTGGATCTGGGCCTGGGTAATAGCTGAGCTGATGAGCCTGCTGGCTCTCCTTTATCTGTACCACCAGGGCAAACTCTCCAGCATTGCTACAGCTCGGCCACCCATTGCTGCCATTAGCAGGAGGCAGGGTCAGCTCTCCCACAGCTCCCAAGCCCTCAGGCTGGCTGACTTGCACCAGGCCTCCAGAGCCAGCTCCACTGTGCTGCTCAGTCAAGGTGAGGGGCCCACTCTCTCAAGTTCTGCAGAGAGTGAGAGGGCAGGGCTTGCTCTCTGAGTTTTATGACTCCAGGCCAGCTTTCCTGACAGAGAAAGGGGGTGGGGTGCAGCTTTCCCAACTGCAGAGGTTGAGGGGGGCAAGGGGTGGGGGAGAGCATCACCTCCAATCCAGCATACCCCATGACAGACTAGGCAGGGTCAGCTCTCCCACACTAATACCCTCAGGGCCAGTTGTGTCCCCACCATCAGGGCCAGCTTCGCTGTGTTGTCCTGGTAAGGTGAAGGGAGAAGTGGCATCAGTTCTCCAGTAAGTAGCAGGGCGGGTTCTGCCCAGTCCCTGGATGCCCACATGGTCCCTGGCAGCTGCCCAGACCAGAGACACAAGCACTAGCACCAAAACATAAATACAGATATATGTATGTATCCTTTTGGATTTATTTTTATTTATGTGTATACATGTGTTTGAACATGTATGCGAAGATACCCACGGAGACCTGTTGCAGGATGTTTATTTGGTCAGACTGTGAACGCAGAGAACCCGTTTCTGGTTGTGGTATGGCTCAGCCTTAGGACACACCTTTAACCCAAGGTTTTTCTGCTTGAATTAAATAAAATCAACCATAGGTCGAGAGGTAGAGCAAGCAAGCAGTTGACAGGGAGTGAACATAGAGGAAAAACCATAGAGAGTGAAGGGAAGTCAGGAGGACAGATAGGGAGACACACAGGAAGTAGAAGAGAAGAACACTCAGTTTTGAGGGATTTTCAGACAGCATGAGAAAGGTTTCCTTTTTGCTTTTGGGATATCAGCTGAGGAGATAGGTCAGCTGGCTGCTTTCTCTGCCTTTCTGAGCTAGCAGGCTTTCACCCTGGCATCTGGCTCTTTATTGGAAAAAACCAAACATTTGATATTTTGCTTTAAAAAAAAACAACAGAGAGCAGAAGATGAGATGGAGCTACAGGCAGTGTGAGCCATCTGATAAACGTTTTAGGAACTAATCGGGGTCCTCTGCAAGATCAACAAGAATTCTTAACTGCTGAGCATCTCTTCTGTGTATCTGTGTATCTTATCTTACAGAGACCTTTACAAAGATACTCATCATGGCATTAGATGTCCACTTGCAGGGACAAAAACTGATGGCAATTCAAAGAGTAAAGTATTATATAGAATTTAAACCATATAAATTATATGTATACGCATCAATATATGTAATAAAATGGCCACAAACAAGCTGTACTATCCACCCTCTAGGTTCTTCATTTTTAAAAAATTATAATGACCAACATCTATTTGAAAACTCGTCATGGAGGTTTTGAGTTAATATATGCAAAGCATCTAGAAAGTGCGGATGCTGTAAGCACTTTAAAAGTGTTTGCTCTTACTAGCATAAGTCTGAAAACAACATTGAATTAGAAAATCAAGCAACAGAAGCCACCAAGTATAAGCTAGTCTGTCTGTGTTCTGGGCTTATATTTGTTATCAGAGTTTGTGAACATGAAATTGAAATTCTCAGGAATACTTTTTCATTACTTATTTCCATAAAACAATTTCACATGTTTCTAAAGTACAACATTATGAAGCTACAAGGATAGTAGGTGAAACATTAAAAGTATCATGTCAAAAATTAATAAATATAGGGTTTGTGATTATTCTCCGTATTTACTGTGACACAGACATGTTTAAATGGTAAAAGCAACTATCTCAACCTGAAATAGCTATTCAATACTATAAAACCTTTTTGTTTTTACATTTATTCAGTGTGTGTGTGTGTGTGTGCGCGCGCGCGCGCGCGCGTGTGTGTGTGTGTGTGTGTGTGTGTGTGTGTGTGTGTATGTGTCTGTATATTGGTATATATGTGCTATCATTGCCATGATATGTTTATGGAGATCAGAGGACAATTTTCATAAGTCAGTTCTCTCCTTTGACAATGTAGGCTCCAGGGGTTAAACTCAGGTCATCTGCCTTGGCAGCAAGAGTCTTTACCTTCTGAGTCATCTCTTGAATCAACGACATTTTTTTTTTCAAAAGGTCACTTAACATAAGAACACCCCCACAAAAGTCATTCTTAAGTGTAATATAATAAATATCCCACACATAGACATTACTTTTCTTCTGTATCAACACTGACTGAAAAAATTTTAAGATATATTTTTATTATGTTGGTGGGGCACGTTATATGCATGTAAGTGTAGTGCTTGTGGAGGCCAGAAGAGGGCGCTGGATGCCCTGGACCTGGAGTTACAGGTGGTTAAGAACCATACAATGTGGGTGCTCAGAACTGAATTCAGGTCTTTTACAAGAGCAGTATTCTCTCTTAGGCAGTATTGTCTGTCCAATCATGACACTGGTTACATTTTCAAGAGTACAATTGACTTGGACATTGTTGTGTATGTTGCTAAATACGGACTAATTTCTTTTGTTAAAAAAAGGAAAACATTTACAAAGCCTTTCTCTGAACGGTAATTTGTGAAACATTCAAATATTGGGAAAATGTCAGCAAATACCATTGAGCAGTATTTAAATTGTGTAGCATTTAAATCTCCTAGCAAGATTAACATCACTACACAGAGCCACATGACAAAACTGTCAATTTAAAAACTTTGCATCTGGTTGTGATTTCTTACCATGCCCCTCAAAAAAATTAGCCTATGCTACACTGTGTATATAAACTTAAAAATATGTACTTGGAAATCAATTAGAATTGGCAACTGATACGACCGTGATTGTGCACTCAAAATGTAGTCCACAGAGGTAAGCAGGACTGATGAGACTATGGCCGCTGCTCTCGCACAGGTGCCTTTGGTGGCCCTGAAAGTGTCAACTTAACTTGCTGTTCAGCATTTCCTATTATCCACTTGGTATCGGATTCTTCCCAGTCTATACTACTCATTGCATTTTAATCCCCATAAGAAAATTATATAGTTTCCCTCTCCCCGCCCCCAACATTTTCTCAATTTCTTAAATAGTGTCTCTCAAGATTTAGGATTTGAAAAAAAAAAAAAATGTGCACATTTCTCAAGAAATACCCAAATGGAATACACATGTGGAAACAACATTCAACATTACGTAATGTGTGAACTACCGAGAGCCTTACTGTCCTGTGATTTCGCTAAGCAGAAACTACTTTACTTCAGGCTGATCGATAGGTCCAGAGTGGGAACGAGGAATCGTCGCCTTTCCTACCACCCCAGAGGACCCGGCAGAAGACAGCACAAAATGAAACCCAGGCAAATGTTAGCCAAATCCAAGGAATAAAAGGGAATCCGGGGTCATGACCAAATTGGGTTAGAAAAAATCTCACCCAGCATTAGTTCCTTTTCTCAGTGTTATGATAAAATATCTGACAAAATCAAATTAAGAGATGAAGGGGTTTGTTTGGGCTCATTGGTTCAAGGATACAGTCTACCATGGCAAGAGAGTAGGGCGGCTGCTCATGAGGCATCCCATAGTCCGGAGCTACGTCAGCGAGGCATGAACACTGGTACGCCCCTCGCTTTCTCCTTTTCATCCGGCACTGGACACCAGCCCGTGGAATGGTGGTAATCATACTTAGAGTGATTCATCTCACATCAATTAATGCCACCTTGAGACTCCCTTAGAGACACATGAAGGGGTCTGTGTCCTAGGCGAGTCTAGATTCTAGGTGCCGGCTGCCAATATTAACCACCACACACCCTAAGCCAAGGAAAGGTGGTGCCATAGAAGACGAGTGCCTCTCTCCTGGTGATGTGTGGTTGGAAAGGCCTCCAGTTCTCAAGACAACGACCGTGTTGGTCACTCTCATGACTTGGGAAATAACATAGCTGTAGTGCTGGCTAGCCCTGACAACGATTAACTAGTCTCAACTGAATGAAGACGGAGGGAAAGGCAAGAAAGAGTAGGCGATAAACGTTGCACTGATGGGACAAAACTTAAAGACTTTCCAAAGTTTGTCCTATATACAGGAAACCTCCAAGCCATACTCACTCACATTCTTCTTCCATTGTAAAATAAAATAGCACTCTTCTGACATCATTGTATTGCTTTTGTTTGTTTGTTTGTTTCTCAATAGTTCCCTTTTATATATATTTTAATTATAATATTGTTACATCATTTCCTGTTTCCCATGGTTCTTTACTTCAGGTTCAGACCCCTCAAACGTACCCATGGATAAGTGGAGCTAGCTATCATGCCTCATCAGAGAAACTTCTCTTTTCAATAGATGGAGGTCATCACAGAAAACCACAACCAATCAAAACGCAGGGAACAAAAGATTGTGGGGGTATGCAGTCCCACCTGCTACAACCACAGCCCAGTTTCTGCACCTGTGGCTCAGGGACCATTGTGAAAGACAGGGCAGAAGGACTGTAAGAGGCCAAGGAGCAGGACGTTTGCTGCGAAGCTGTGCATCCTAGAAATGTCAGAAACACTACCCTTACGTCTCATCAATATTGCTGCCTAGACAAAGCCTGTACAGTGAGGACACTGAGGGACGATATTGTGCTTCTTCTAAAACCTATTCATAGCACTTACTATTTCTTAGTTGCTTTACAATCGCAGACCAGATAATAACTAAGTCATTAGTTTCAAATCTGCATTAAAAACCCATCATGTCAGCTTCTTTCGTTTGCTATTTGAGTTAAAATATTAAGAGAGCACATGCATTCACTCATACTTGAGAAATATTTATACTATGATAAATTGATGTATGTTTTATAGTATCACTAAGCAGCAAGAAGAAAGCCTTAGGGCTTATGATGGTTAGAAAATCTCCAGATTCCTGAATTATAAGACTAAAATACACTCTTTCTAAAAAATGAAAATTAAAAAAAAATCCAGAGTTCTGATTTAAACACACTCATGCATGTACACACATGTGCATGCACACACACACACACACACAGAGGGATGGGAAGTGGCAGACAGTCAAAGTGTGTGCTAAGATCTGGAGTCCTGTTTTCATGTTCTCGGAAAGACCCTGGTTTCTGAATACCATCTCTGACAATAGCCACTAGAAGATTGCTGAATGTAACCTAAGCTTCTAAAATCTGATCTAAGGCTGAAATTTCCTCCTACCTCCTTCTGGCTTTCGACTTCTGATGACTAACTGCCAAGGACTCTCCTTCCCAAATGTAACTGACATAGCTCACTGTCAACTTGACCCAAGGTGCACCACATGGAAACTATCTGAATATTTACCCAAATGCTGAGGGGTAAGAGGAATATGATACGTATGGGCGTGGGGAAGTCTCAGGCCATAGCTCTGATTGTAGCCTTTGAGCAGGTAGCAACCTATTACCATGGCCTAATGAGACACACAAGCTACAGACACAGACTTTCATTTATAAAGTATAAATTGCTTATAAATTGACCCCACAGCTTCTATTAGAGGATGGCAACACTAAAAACATAATTTTTTCCTGCTTCTCATTTTACAGGGCTTATAAACAAGACCTTTACCTAGCCCTCTACCACAATCTGTATGGCCCTACCCTGACTCTGAGGCAAGCTGACTGAGATACTGGCTGTGGTACTACACTGATGTTGAGCTTCATGAGGCTTCGGCAGCAGAAGTAAGGTAAGAAGAGTTACCAGTGTTCTTTGCTTGGTCCCTGACTTGAGCATTCTAAAGTTGATGCTAACCAAGGCTTATTGAAAGGCGAACATGCCTCAACTGCATGTCACTACTGTTGGTGAGATAGATGAAACACTGGCTTCATGACCTTGCCCTCACCATCACCTTTAACTACGTTTGACAGATAGCATAGTCTACAATGCAACATTGTAACAGCAGGTTCTGGTGAAGAAAGGGTGGGGGAAAGCCATGTATTGATAATAAATAGTCACCCGGAACCACATCTATTCACAAGAAATGCGCTACAGTGGGAGTGGAAGAAGAGGAAATGTTGATAATAATTCATGTTAAAAACATTATTTGTTAATCAATTGGCATAGACATAAACTACTTAAGATTAATATTGTAGGTATCAGAGAGAGAGAGAGAGATTGATGATTGAGAGAGAGAGAGAGAGAGAGAGAGAGAGAGAGAGAGAGAGAGAGAGAGAGAGAGAGACTTTGGAGGACTTGGCCTTGAATAGGACATCTTTATCATACCCCACCCCTCAAGGCTCAGGGATCTATGTAGAAGTGGAGGCAGAAGGAGAGAAGAGCCAGAGGTGGTGCATGGGTCCAAGGAAACAGTGCCATCCAGATACAATAGGCACAGTAGTACTGATGCACAAAACTCACAGAGACTGTGACACAAGACCTGAACAGGTTCCAAGTAGATGAATGCCAGCTCTAAGAAGGAGAGGGTGATCGAATCACGGTCATGTCAATTACTAGTCTATTTATATTATAAGAACATACATCCTAGGTGTAACTGATAGATATGATTCTATAGATAGATAAGGTAAAATAGTTAGATAAGATCTTCAAAAACCTCAGAGACTTACAGAATATGACATTTAAAGATGTTTTTACTATTTTAAAGATTCATTGACAATGAGACAGGTTTACTCCTGGCAACACCCAGCCTATCTCAAAGGGGATGATAAGCATCAGTGAACCTCCTTATGGAGATAGCTTCAAATGTGGCAAACCAGCTACTGGACAAATTGTCCTTGTTTCTGCCACTGACAGAATTCTGCCTAAACATGGGAAAGCTTGCATGCAGGCAGAGTTAATGGCCAAATTCTGCCAAGATAGGGTAAGCAAGTCCTCAATAGTTCCTGCTTCACAAATACGTATGTCAGATATACTGGGCCAAAAGGCTGAAGATGATGCTCCAATTTTATAGAGAATTTGGGGTGACTGTTCAGGAAGCAAACTGTCTCTGTCATTTTTTTTTTTTTTACTTTGGAAGCTGCTAACCTGCACTTCCTGTTTACTAAGGTAATTAATTTTATTCCTCCTCAAGTCTCTGATGGCATTGAAGACCAGGTAGTTTAGTCTTACAATGGAGCTTAGTTTTTTACGGGTTAAGATATATTTAGGTCTAAATAGATGTTTTAAGTTGATAGAGATGAGATATGATAGATATTGATTTACATTCAAAATTTTAGACTCACCAAGACAGGAAAGATGTTTCTTCAATGTTTCCAAATACAAATAGCCAAAATACTATGAATGCAACATTAATATAATTCCTGAATTTTTTGTGGTTCTTCTTGCTGTAGGTAGTTTATTTTACATATGTGTAATAATATAAATGTATATATATATAATATTTTTTAAAAGAAGGGGAAGTGGATATAAAGTTGCAGCCATTATCATCTATTTGCAAGTGATACCTTCTGCAAGGAAATAAGATTTCTGCAATGGGTAACACTGAGTCTATCAACCACACTGCAGGGCAAGCCCCATGCCCAGGAGTAATTGGACAATTTGTTGTTGCTGTTGCTGCTGCTGCTGCTGAGGGTTTTTGTCTGTCTGTTTGTTTGTTTGTTTTTGTTTTCTCCAGAGAAAGAAATAACATGAAGTTGGGTGATAGGCGGTGGGGAAGGATCTTTGGGGAGTTGGGGGAGAGGAAAGAATATGATCAAAATATAAAATTCTAAATGATGGATATGGGAAAAGATGGTCTCATAATGCAGAGTAAGCTGCATTATCATATCATAGTCATACAAATTAAACATCATGGGTGAAAGAGAGAATTTCTATTCTGAGGTACAGTCAGATCTAGCCTCAAAACACTTTGAAGCCCACTTGTTAATCTAGCCGTGTACATTGCATGTCTATAAAGATGTAGGGGTTTTTTTCCATCTGGAAATACAAAAACAGACCAGTGACTGGTGGTCTCTCTGTTCTTACATGCTAAATTCTCCCAAATCAAAAATAACTAAGATGCAAAATACAACACGTCAGTGGGCCAGAGAGAAGTCAATACAAAGTCCTATAAGCATTCAGAGGAAGAGGAAAGTCTTTCAAAGGAAAGACTTAAGATTAGGTTCCTTGGAGTTAGAGGAGAGTTCTTCATTTTAAGTGAATGAGGAGTCGGGGCACAGAACAAGAATGTTCTAGGCTAGGGCATAAACAGGAGCTGAGACAACATATGAGAGAGAGAGAGAGAGAGAGAGAGAGAGAGAGAGAGAGAGAGAGAGAGAGAGAGAGAGAGAGAATATCTGAGATATATTTCAATGGAGATGGGGTTGGCCCACAGGTGTGGAGGGCTTTGAATACTTAGCTAAAGAACCAAGACACCTGTATACTCGGAGAGGTGCCAATGAGTCTTGAACAGCAGACTGCAAATATCTAAGCTGTGCTTCAAGTACCAATAGAAAGCACACTGTAAGCTAGATTAAAAGGGATGATTCCAGGAAGTAAAGAAAAAGGTTTATAGAAGTATTCATGGAAATGTACAGAAAGTTTTATTTAAGACTGGGTTACATTTGATAGATGAAGCCAGGCGTGGTGGCACATGCCTTTAATCCTAGCACTTGGTAGGCAGAGGCAGGTGGATCGCTGTGAGTTCGAGGCTAGCCTGGTCTACAAAGTGAGTCCAGGACAGCAAAGGCTACATTGAGAAACCCTGTCTCGAAAAACCAAAAAAAAAAAAAAAGATGAGGAACCAAAACACATGGAGGTTAACTTCCATACAAGACTTGCCACAGTAGCAAAATTTTGAAAACCATCTATTAGTCTATAGATAAAAATGAATATGGTATATACTTTAAATGGAACATCATTCAACCTTGCAATACTTAGTAACGGATGAATCTGGAAACCATGTTAAGAGAAGTAAGCAAGCCCCAGGGGAACAAAGACTCCATTTTTTACAAGGAGCACTCATAGAGACAGAGAGAAACTATTCACGCACATCAACACAACTTCAATGATACACAATGAAAATTTGTGCACAGCTGTAAAATACCTAGCATTGAGAACATTGTACTGTACATATAATGCACTTTGAAGAGAGCAGTTCTCCTCACAGCCTCATAAATTCAAGCTCAGCAACTTATGCAAAAATCATACAGCTTGGTAGGGACATAACAGTGACTCTCATCTGAGAAACATAGTTCGGAGTCCATGCTTTTCTTCATGAAGATTTTAGACTAATAGGCTGACCTATCCAGCTGTTCTGAAAGCTAATGGCATAGTGACTGCATGACCTTTAAGAAGCAAATATTTAGGCAAAAATGAAAAGAAAAATTACAGTGAGTCAAGCATGAGGCATCAATTTTGGAACATCCAAATACCATGGTCATTGACCTATTAGGAGGTAAGAATGAGGCACTGGAAGGAGAAATGCAAGGCAGATATGATTGTGACAAATTGTACACATGTGTAAGATTCTCAAATAATAAATTTTAGTTTTTTTACAAATTGTATCTAATGGAGTGTTTGATAGCATAGAAATGGTTTTATAATCCACTAATGAAAACATCAGATCCCCAAGCACATCTTTATGTGTATAAATATAGGAATGGTTTATATTAAAATATTTATAGTTGTTCTGGGTTTTGCTATCTTAATTTTTTTGTATATTTTGATCTTAGTACTTGACTTCCCTAATAAAGCTGTACAAATGTCTATTGCTTAGTGACTAATTGTCTCAGATTTTTGTTTCATGTAGTCAGAAGCTCATGACTGATGGCTTCAAAGTTACCTTCTATTGCTCAGCTCCAGTGCTGCTATTGTAAGTAAAACAAAGAGAGTCATGAACCTTTCAGCTTAGTGGAGAACAAATAGATTAAAATGTGGTCACTTTTATCAAATGGAAATTACAGATATTATATACCCCCAAATAAAAGCTGGCTGTGAAAGAACTTTTAAGGTGAAAAGTAGGCGTGGGGACATTGAGAGGATTCTGAAACCTTGGGTTCTTTTTTTAAAAACACAGAAATATTATAAGAATATGTTTTCATTTTAATCCCAAGGGTGGGGATATGGGGCTGCTTCAGACTGTCTGCAGTAGCTAAATATGATGTGCTTCCTGCTCTAGGAGAGGTGTGGGTTTTGCCAGCTGCAAATAGTTTTGCAATTGTATCACATTTGGAATTCTGGGAACTTTTCCGGGGGTATATAAATGTTAGAGCCCAAATAGGTATTGTTGGTGGTTATTGGTCATTCGGGGGTGGGGGCGTCATTCAAGGAGTTTGGCTGTAGTGTGCTCATAGTCATACTCAAAGAAGAAACAAGTGGAAAGAAATTAGATTCAAGGATCTCTGTTTCCCTCCCACGCCCACTCTTCTTTCTCTCCTATCTAGTTTTAGGGGGTGAAATGGGGTGGGAGGAAGCAATAAAGGGTAGAAGAACCCACAAAGTAGCAAAGTCCAGCTACCAGGAAAGAAGAAACTAGATTCACAGATCTCTATCTACCTCTTTCCCCTTCTAGTCTTCTTTCTTTCCTATCTAGTGATAAAGGATGGGAAAGGGAATTCACAAAGTAATAAAGCCAGCTGCAGGGTCCAGTGCTAGGGTATAAAGATTTCAAGAAGAAGATTTATTATATCTTAAGACCACAGAGTGTGGAGAGAGAGGAAAGAAAACGGTGCGGGATGACAGTGGGGATGAAAACTGGAGGAGAGGGCTCAAAGGCTTTCAAAATGGCAGTAACTATGGACTTCATCCTGAAGGGGATGGCAGCTGCTGTCGCATGAAGAGACTGTACCGTCTGAGGTGAGACACATTACAAAGACATGGTTTAGGCTTTAATTTTTTTTATTTTTCTAGAAAGGAGGATGGCTCGAACCATAGTTAAGGAGAGGCGCAAACAGATCCAGAGTATGTGAAAGCTAAAATGAACAGGACTTGATTGGATGTGGCTGGTAGTGGGGGAAGCTTGATGGGCTCCCGGTCTGCTTTGAGCCTCTGGAGAGAACGGATGTGAGGCACTAGAAGTGGAGGAGATGAGCAAAGACTGCGATTATTCTTCACCCCTAAAGTCGAAGTGAACTGAATGAAAATCTGAGATAGTTTCTGTCTCCCGGTGAAATCTTTGGCTGGTGTAATAGGCCGCTGCTCTAGAAAGTAATCGTGGAACTGAAAGTGAGCGATTAGCTCTCAGAGAGACAAATGAATCTCCTGACAGCTGGGATTTGAAAAGAAATGCAGGACCCTAACTCCTTAGATAAGCAATGTCCCCATGGAGAGCTTGCTACAGAGTGTCACCCCCCCCCCAAAAAAAAAGCAGCAGGTGCCGCTTTCTGAGTTGCTTTTCACCGGAATCTACTTACCGGCTCAAGACAGTACCATGGTAAGCCCTTTGCTTCTCAGGACATGGTAACAGAGTTATTGCCTCAGTCTAGTGTCTTCTTTTTATTTTGTTGGTAGGAAGCTTTAAAGATGCTTTCAAACCCTTTTCTAATACTCTTCTCAAAATAATCCACATCATGATATCATTGACTTAACGGTTATCCAATGATTGACACCTAGAGGTGTTTCAAGACTTCTGAACATTAAGACAGTAAAGGAAAATGCACCCCTAAATGAACATGCTTATAGAAACAAAACATAAATATAAATGACTGACGTAAGCTAAATATAGGGTAGGGAAGAAATGCAACCACTTACAATGCAGGCACTGTGGTAAACGGTCTATGACAGCTTACTTCATAGCTGGTAGGGCACTATAGGCTAGGGGAGACTGTAGCATCATGATGTTTAGAGCTTTATCCAATAGCAAAGTAGCTGCTGCTACAAAGGAAAATGGACTTCCGAGTTGACAATCCTGTTCTATGTTTAATCTCTTTCTATTTCATCTTGGAGTTTTATGGTTATGATATGTAAGCATATCATCTCAAAATCATGAAAACCAAATCAAACTTATCATCAGTTGTCAACTTGAGATTACAACTGAAAAAAGAAAAAAACTTTGTCAATATTCTATAGCCATATTTCAATTAGGAAGACTGGCCTTCTCGGTTGTGGGTATATTTACTGGGTAAGTCACTCTTGCCCACTCTTGTCAGGAGGACAAGAGCTGAATGACCAGAACTTGGAACATACAACACCTTTTATAATATTTTGAAATACTTTGTTATTTTCCTTAATGGAAAATAATCCTTTAATGGGTGAAATCTATTTTATTTCCAAATTATACTTGTTGGGCAATAGCATAAGACATGGCAAAAAGACAACCCTGGCTCTAGCCCCACAGGCATGCAGTCTGCACAAAGGAGACAAAACATTCTAAAATAAAAATACCAGCAGGGGCAGAGGCACAGATAATAAAACAGTAGCAGGATTCCTGTCCTCATGCAGTATCCCGTGTTTCTGATAGTTCAGCAGAATAGTGTCTTATGGTGCAGGGGACAAACCTGGTATCACAGCTTCTGAGTGCTATGCAGGACTGAGGTGGTGACTAAAGTTTCCCTATGCAGCAGCTGGCTGCACACAGCAAGTGAATCTAACTGATTTCCAGAACACAGCCATTGTCCTTCATGGCAGCCTTCTATAGTCAGACAATCACCTTGTCCTTTATAGAAAATAAAGGCATTAAATTGCTTTATCTTGTCCAGCGTTGTCTCAATGTCATTTTCAAAAGGGTTTTTACTAGTACTGTTGGATATTCTTTTAAAGACTTTAGTAAAGGTCTAAGAAAAGTTGACAGGACCATGACATGACCACGATTCTGTTTTTACAAAAATGTGTATAGGAAACGCAAAAAGGCTGAAAAGAAATAAACCGTTGCGCACTGGCTGTCACCGGGTGGTTATAACATCAAGAAGACTGTTGTTATGGCAGAGATAAAAGCTGATAAAGCTAGAACAGTGTCTCCTAACCTCTAGGTAGGGAGATCTGGATGACAATGTGGGTGAAAGCAAAGCTATTAGGAAAGGGAATGTGGGGTCACTTTTAAAAAGATACAAGAGTTCTAGAAGAGAAATGGAGATAGAGTATGGAAAGAAATCAATTCCTAAGGCCTTTGTTCTGAGCACTGTGGAGAACCGACTGCCAGGCTGTGGAGACTGGTCTATGCCAGAAGAGACATCATAAGCAAATGAGTCAGGAGGTTTCTTGAGAAAGAATGTTAAGTTCCTGTAAATACATTCCATGAATTCACCATCCTCTGCTCCTCAGGGGAAATGTGTTAGAGTTTCCATGATTTTTTTCTGACACCTTGATAAAGGAGTAGTCTCTTTTCCAGCATAGTAAGAATGTCGGTCTAAGCTAGCAGTCATACAGCTACAATCAGGACTAGAGTTAAAACTCTATTACCCTTTCCAATTCCAGTCTCCAGTGTCTGCACGTGAGGAGTAACGCCAGGGCCCACTCTAGATCTCAGCCCCAAGGTAGACCAGGTGACCGTCCAACTGCTCCTTTCTCACCTTGAGTGTTTTACAAATTGCTCGCTGTGAAGTGAGAGAAATGTCCACATGGTTGGTTGAATCTGACGCCAAGGAGCGGCAAAAGCATTCCTTGAATGTGTCACCTGTAGCTAGGTATTGATTTCTGAAATGAAAGTCCTGAGCCAACTGCTTTTTGGTTTTGTTTTGTTTTGTTTTGTTTTTGTTTTTGTCTTTTATAGGAAAGCTTTAAAAATTGCTCTGAAATCCCTTTCTATGCATCTCTGATCACTCACCCTTAACCCTTTCTTTCAAAGTTCATATCCTGATTTTGATTATGTTGCTACCTTATATATGATTCTGGACAAACTCTTTTATGATATAACCCAAAGCTGTCCCCTTCAGTGGGACATATAGCTGATCCATAAAAATCGCATACCTTGTGTTTTGGTTCTGGTCAGTTTCTCACCTCAAGGTTTCTCATGAAGGATTCGGACTTTAGCAAATCCTTTCTAGAACTCTTGTATCTTTTTTAAGGAGTCCTCATATTCCCTCTCTTAGTAGCTTTGCTTTCACCCACATAGTCATCCAAATCTATCTAGCCAGCGGTTATGAGATGCCAGTTTGATCAGCTTTTATTTCTGTCATAGTAACAGTCTTGGTGTTATGACCACCCAGTGACAGCCAGTGCACAATGGTTTGTTTCTTTTCAGCCTCTTCATGTTTGCTATACACATTCTTATAAAAAAAAAAACACACAAAATGGCGGCTCCTTCAAGTAGACCACCAAGAAACCCCTCACCTCATGCAAGTTTCTGCAGAGGATTGAGCACCCTGGGCTGGAGGTGTTAATTGGTTTCTTCACCTCTTGGTGCATGCTGCATGTGTGGTCCATACTTGGCCTCAGCATGTGATGTATGATTCGTAGCCCTTACTGATTCTCTGGGCATTGATTAGCTATTGTAAGACACTGCTGTGTTGTTCCATTTTAGAAATTTTTTCTGGGGTGTTTTTTTTTTTTTTTACATTTATTGAATTATTTCCATATCAGTGGGGTGGAGTGAAGATGGATGCCTTCTTGTGGTGTTGGACAGCAATCCCAGGGACATACATATAGTAAGCAAATTCTCTACCAATTAGTCCTTAAAAGTATCTAGTTCTATTTTGTTTGCTAATTTTATTCAGCAAAGTGTTTAAATGCTAGATATTAGCTAAGTTGATGATGAGATAATTCCCTTGAAATTTGGAGCTATAAAATATCTACAAGGACTCAAAGTTTGCCCTATGCACTATAGCAATTCATCTCCTCTTGCATATTCCCATGTGCAGGCCAATTGCTGTGGGCTGGAAAGATGGCTCAGTGGTTAAGAGAATGTTGCTCTCCCAGATTCCATTCCTAGCACCCACATGGTGACTCATGACCATCAGTCACTGTAGTTCTAGAGGATCTGATGACCTCTTCTGGTCTCCATGGTCAACAGGCACATAGGTGGTACACAGGCACATACACATGCAAAATGCCAGTGCATATAAAATAAACAATA
This sequence comes from Acomys percivali, assembly GCA_907169655.1. Lineage (NCBI taxonomy): Eukaryota > Metazoa > Chordata > Mammalia > Rodentia > Muridae > Acomys > Acomys percivali. The sequence goes on from OU015743.1 coordinate 29,810,532, forward strand.
AAATAAATAAATCTAGTTTAAAGAGTCACAGTAATAAGAGTAAAGATTTACTTAGGGAAGAGAAGGCTAAAAGATTGGACAGAAAAGATTTTCAAGAACAGCACATGCAGGCAAAGTGACCATTAGACAAGGACTTTAGTCTAGAGATTTGATGTTAGTGTAGCCAGCAGCTCTCAGAATAATAACTAGGTAATCTAATAATATCAGCTAAAGGTGACATATTGTGGTGGTTTGAATAGTCTTGGCCCCCATAGGCTCATGTATTGGAATGCTTGGCACATGGAGAGTGGCACTAATAGGTGTGACCTTACTGGAATAGGTGTGGCCTTGTTGGAGAAAGTATGTCACTGTAGGGGTGGGCCTTGAGATCTCCTAGTGCTCAAGCTCCACCCTGTGTGCTTCGCAGTCTCCTTCTGCTGCTTGAGGATCAGGATGTAAAACTCACAGCAGCTCCTCCAGGACCATGTCTGCTTGCATGCTGACGTGCTTCTCACCATGGTGATAATGGACTAAACCCCTGAAACTGTAACCCAGCAAATATTTCCCTTTATAAGAGCTGCCTTGGTCATGTTGTCCCTTCACAGCAATGAAACCCTAAGACACAGATACAATATGAATGTTATAGGTCCAAGTCTGAGATCACCACCTCGTTGCTCAAGAAGTGCTACTTTATGTTCTGTGTAAATTTGATTTCTAGCTTATGGCTGCTGAGTGGGAAATTTAATATTTGTCATTTTGTGATCATCTGTTGGTTTAGGTTTTCCCTAATAGTCTCAGAGTAGCCATAAAGGGTAGGGTAGAATGGGGGACTTATATTCTGGTTAAAGCTGGCCAGTCTCCTGCTATCCTTGATGAAATGCCTAAATCCATAATTGGGGGAGGAAACTTACCTATCCATTCTCTCCAAGATCTCATTCATTTCCTTAAATACTATCTTATCTCCATTAGTAGATATTGACAGTTTCCTCAGCTAAAACATTAAAATATAGCCCAGATCCAGCCAATGCAAACAAAATAGAGAGTTGAGGGGGATGACACAGTGAAATATGATATAAGGTTCAATATTTATTTCATTATCTAAAATTTCTAATGCCTTGGAGAACTGCTTTGCCATTTTCTGGCCTAGGGGAAAGTCAGATTTAGAGGTAGGGCAAAAAAAAAGGGGGGGCTTCCAAGTTCCCCCCAAAATAATATAGTTTTAATGATTAATGATGGCAACTCAGAGAAAATAACCAAGGCCAGTAGAGGCCCAATTAATGAATTATAACCATTATGGAAGTAAATGGTGCTTCTGTGATTAGGGGAAGTGTTCTCTCTCTCTCTCTCTCTCTCTCTCTCTCTCTCTCTCTCTCTCTCT
>OU015743.1:29811898-29843473 GCA_907169655.1 Acomys percivali
TCTCTCTCTCTCTCTCTCTCTCTCTCTCTCTCTCTCTCTCTCTCTCTCTTTCTCATTAGGCATTGACCATTCAGCTACCCTAGTGGGATCTAGCCCAGAAACAGTACTGGATACCATTCTTTAACAACGCATATTTAATATGAGCCTATAATAGAAAATACCAACTCACAACAGACAATGCATTCATGCATGGCTGGGCTCCCAGAGACCACAAATCACCAAAATACATGGTAGGGCCAAGTAATTACCCAAAAGAAAGGTATATAGAGTGTTGTGGAATGGACAGTCAAGAGGAAGAAATCGAGGAGGTAAGAGATGGGGATTTAGGATGCTTTCTTAGGGACCTGAGTGCTAGACCCCAAGGATCCGGATGTGCGGAAGCAGGGGAAGGAGGCAGGCAAGGACCAGGCAGCACCAATGGCAAATAGAAAAGGAAGGGATTCAGGCTGGTGAACCAACCAAAGAGGGTCTTGAAAATCCCCCCCAAACACTGTGGCTGAGCTTCCTTCAGCTCCTGTCTATCCTTGTTTCTTCGTCCTCAAAGGGGTGCAAATATCAGAAGCACACTCTAGAAAACAATGAGAGATAGTGTGGGTCAGGGAAAGGAACTGGAGATCATGAAAGATAAAGACTTTGTGGAAATGGTCCCCGAAAGCCTGAGCTGGCCCTGTGTCATCTTCGCCCTCTTCCTTGAGCACCCCCAGCACCCCCACTGAAGGAAATTCATGGGGTGGGGTTCAATGTTAGCAGAGAAAGGACAAAGTGACTAAAAAAACCCATAAGTCAAGGTCAGCTGATAGCTTAAGAGTTGGTGTCCTGGGTGACTAAAAGGGTGCTGTACTCAGAACTCTTTCCTGACCAGGGTCTCTCTGTGTTCTCTTTCTCCGTCCCTCCTCCACCCGCATCCTATCTCCCCACCCTAGTCATAGAATATATACAACAAAGGACAACTATGATTTAAAAGATAATCTTCAAAGAAAGTCACTTGATTACATTTTTCTAGATATAGAAAGTACCATTTACTCACCAAAGAGAAATAACTCAGTAACTTAAAAAAAAAAATCAGAGTTAGATATAACTCCAGAGGTGTACACATTTAACTGATATTAGCCTTTGCAGATAGATTTAGATATTGCAATAAAAGTCACCAGACTAGTACATTTATTGATAAACTAATATGTATTGCTATATAAACTTTTTCCTTTTGGATGGGGATATAATTCATTAATTATCTGAAATAAATTACTTTCTATGCTTTTTGGGGATTTATTTTTTATGTTGTAATTTAACTAATGTGGCTTTTACATCTCTCAAAGTCATCTCAAGATTAAAATCTACACAGAGACTAAAGAACTCTGTTTAGCTATCTCCTGGACCTGTTATTGTCCCTGCTTTAATTAGCTATAATATGTATATAGGACAATCGCTGGGAGGGAGCTGGCAGCCCTCATCAAACTCCAGGAAGTAAATAGGATCCCCGTTAATCTCGCTGCTCAGATTCATAAACGGAGGCATCCAGCAGTTCATAATGAGCCCAAGGTCACCTGGTGCACCTGAGAAGCAGGGCTGGAAATCAAAGCCCGGAGTTTTCAGCCTGAATCTTTTCCACTGAGGATAGAAATATCTTCTAAAATGTTCAGTTTTGCAAATCTGGACCTGCAAGAGGATCCACTAGACCTCTTAGCCTTATGGGCACTGGATTTAACGTCCTGAGTGGTTCTGTTTGCCTTCACTGGACAGTGACTAAAGATGATGTTCTATTGCTTGAAATCTAGGCAATATATGAAATTTCCCAAATAATGGCAGGAGGGGAGATGTTAAGGGAGATGTTTTCCTGAATTTTAAAAATGTTAATTAAAAACAAACCCGTGGGATGGAGGGATGGCTCAGAGGTTAAGGGCACTGACTGCTCTTCCAGAGGTCCTGAGTTCAATTCCCAGTACCCACATGGTGGCTCTCAACCATCTATAATGTGATCTAATGCCCTCTTCTGTCATGGAGGCAGAGCACTGTATACATAATAAATAAATAAATCTTTTAAAACAACAACAAAAAAAAGTGTTCAGTCAGAAATTAGAGTGTATTAAAAATGAAGAAATGGTAGCTTAATTACTTTTGACCTGATGAAATTGATTTAAAAGTGAATTTCACTTTTTGAAACTTAGGTCTTTTGTTTCAATAAGTTTTTTAATTAAGTTATTAATTCAATGTGTGTTTTATGATTGTTAATTAACTTTACTTGTGACTCTATGTGTCCAGCTTTAGTACACAGCTTCTATCTTCTATTTTTAAAAGTAGGGGGGGGGTTGCACTAGCGGGTATTTGAAAGATCAGAATAGTAGCAATGTTAATTATCAAAGTATTAATATCAGATTGCAGAATTTCAGATGGTTGTGTTAGCTTGTTATTACCAAGGCTTACTTATTTGTCATTTAGTCTATAATAAATAAGCATTTCTTAGCCATGAAAAAATGTCTTTCCGTTAAATCAGTGATTTTCCCAGTAGATGTGGGAAAATAATCATGTATTGCATTTAAAAAATTACTGCACTTAAGTTAGGCACAAATAAACAAATAAGTAAATAACCTGGCCTCAGGAGTTTGGTGCACTAGCACAAAACATGCTAGAATAGCCTGTTTCTCCAGCTTATCCTAACACACAATAAACCATCAAATCCATAAAGGATTCCACCTGCTGGGAACTGCCAGTAACATTTCTGTAGCCTACAAGTGAAAACTAACTCAGTCACACTCAAAGTGTTCTGCACATCCTCCTTAGAACCCTCAATTTCCCCCCTTTTGTAATAGTGTTAATAGCTGCTCTCTCTCTCTCTCTCTCTCTCTCTCTCTCTCTCTCTCTCTCTCTCTCTCTCTCTCTCTCTCACACACACACACACACACACACACACACACACACAGAGCCATAAAACACATGTTGAAAAGTGAAAGCCTGTCTTCACATTCCTCACTTTTCTTCCTTTACCTGAGAGGAATTCCCCATTTGTGGTTGTTTGATATCCTTCCAGATATGTTTAGGCCTATCACGTTACATGCACAGAGCTCGGTGTGGCTATACATGCCTAGAGTCCAAGTGCTTAGGAGGACAAGACAAAGGAACTGCTATGAGTTCATGGCTAGCTGGGGTACGGGTGTGGTGATGCCAGGGAGGTAGAGACAGGAGAGTCAGGAATTCAAAATCATCTTTATCAACTCTGCAAGTTCAAAGCAGCCTGGGCTACATAAGATTCACTTTTCATTTCTACAGTAATAGTATGATATCATGCACACAAAAATCTTCAATGTTTTTATATATTTTCGTATTTACATGCACTCAGCTGCATGGTTTTTTTTTTTTAACTACTTTAATTTATGTCATACTGTGGAGAAACTAAACATATTTCAACATCTTTCCATCAGTGGGCAGATTCATAAATAATATAATAATGATTCATTATCATATATCTTTGTGTGTATCTTTTTAATATTTCTTGAGGTAGATTCTCAAATCTAAATGCAAAAGACTAAACAGTAACAGATTGCATTTAATAGTATTTAAAAAAATAATGACTGCTTTGCTTTTTACTGTGTCGCTGGTGCTCAGAATGGCATCTGCTGCATAGAGGATACTAAGTAAATATGTGTGAAATGAATGCCAAATGAATGATTGAAAACAAGTCTAGGAAATGCATTAATGCAATTCACCACATGCTCAGATTAAGGCGAAAAAATAAATAGATACATATACAATGATCATTATGGATGTCCCCGCTAATTAAGTAAAACCCTGCATCCATGCTTGGTATTTTAAGAAAAATTATGCAACACGAAATAGAAAAACATATATATTGTTAAACTGATAAAAAAAAAAAAAGAGCTCAGCAGAGCTTACCTGCAGAACAGACTTCTAAATATTCATAAAAGAAAGGACACTTTCCACTTTCAAGGTCTCAAGAATGAATAAAAATAAAAGCACACACCTAAGGTAGGAAAGAAGGCAAGAATATTAAAATAAGGCATTAAATATTAAAAAGACCTACTGCCTTCCACAAAGAAATGCAAAGCCTAATGACACAGCAAAATTATCAGCCACAGAAGTGCAGTGAGGTGATTATGAAGTGCGTCACTTCAGGGTGGGCTTGGTGGTCCAACTTTAGTATTCTGAAATCCCCATGGTCAGACAAGGAAAGGCACTCTGCTGCCAATGGCTAGGCTACAGCCTTCTCCCCACTCTTCAGGTCTTCAGGCTTTGAGGACGATGAGAGCCTATTTCCCTCCCTCTGTTCTCCCATGTCAGCTATAAATTGTTCTCTTCCTTTCCTTATAGGCAGAGGGTATGGAGAAGTGATGAAGAAGAAGAAGGAGGAGGAGGAGGACAAGGACAAGGAGGATGAAGAAGAAGATGAGGACAAGGATGAGGATGAGGAGGACACAGATGAGGATGAGCAGGAGGATGAGCAGAAGAGGAGGAGGAGGAGGAGGAGGAAGAGGAGGAGGAGGAGGAGGAAAGACAAAACAAATTTCCAAGCTCAGGAAACTCAGGCAACCTATGAAATGACCAAGCATCCTACAATCTGGACAGCCTACATTGTAGCATTTCTCTTATGGCCCAGGGCTGTTCTATTGCATGAATAGTTCCTTTATCTAGATGTCTGTGATAGGCATTTGGGTTTGTCTCCACATTTTAGTTATTGCAAATAATGTATCTATAGACGGCTACATGCAAGATTATGTGTAGACATATATATGCTTTTATTGCTCTTGACTAAGAATGTAGGGGTGGGAATGGTTGGGTCAAAAGATAGCACTGTTTACCATTTAGAGAAGTTCTCACACTATTTTTTTTTTTAATGCTGCACTCTACATTACAAAAGTGGGACATGAAGATTCCAATTTTCCTCCACCCTCGACACGTCTTACTGTCTGTCTCATTCACAATAGGCACCTCAGTGGTCTCCAGTGGCATCGATTCTGGTTTTTATGTGCACTTCCCTAATGATGAACAATGCCTAGCATTTTTCTCGTGCACTGATTAGTTATTTCCGGCACTTCTCTAGAGAATCGCCAAGAACTGTTGCTCATTTTCCAACTGGGTCAGTTGTCTTTTGTTTTTGAGTTATAAGAATTATACTTGCACTCGGGGAGGCAGAGGCAGGTGGATCGCTGTAAGTTTGAGGCCACCTTGGTCTAGAGAGTGAGTCCAGGACAGCCAAAGCTACACAGAGAAGCCCTCAAACAAATAAACAAACAAAGCATTAAACACATATTTTCAGACACAAGTTCATATATATATATATATATATATATATATATATATATATATACTTTTTTATTTATTCAGATTACATCCTGATTGCTATCCTCTTGCTTGCATCATCCCTTTCCCACCCTGCCTCCCTCTTACACTCCCTTCCCCTCCCCTAGGCCTCTGAAAGAAGGGGACCTCCTCCCCCACCATATGACCACAGCCTGTCAGGTTTAATCCAGCTGCTTCTCCTTCCTCTGTGTGCTGCCAGGCCTTCCCAGCAAGAGGAAGTTATCAAATTGGGAGTACCAGAGTTCATGTCAGAGGCAGTCCCTCCTCTCCCCACAGTCGTGGAGAAGAGCTGTCCATTGGCTAGATCTGAACAGGGGGTCTAGGCTTACTGCATGCATTGTCCTTGGTTGGTACAACAGTTTGTGCAGTCCCCTGGGTCCACTTCTGCTGGCTTTGATGGTCTCCTTGTGGGGCTCTGAACCCTCTGTGTCCTTCCATTCCCCCTATTCTTCCACATCACTCCCAGCACTCCACCTGGAGTACAGCAGTGAGTCTCAGCATCTGTCCCAATCCCATGCTAGGTGGAGTCTCTCAGAGGACATCTATGTTGGGCTAATATTCAATTATAAGTGAGTATATACTATTTGTGTTTTTCTGGGTGTGGGTTATCTCACTCAGGATGATCATTTCTAGTTCCATCCATTTGCCTGAAATTTTCAAGATTTCTTTGTTTTTAATAGCTGAGTAGTGTTCATTGTATAAATGTAGCACAGCTTCTTTATCTATTCTTTGGTTGAGGGACATCTAGGTTGTTTCCAGATTCTGGCTCTTACAAATAAAGCTGGTAATCAGATATATAATTTGCAAATATTTCTTCTTATGGATTCTCATGGCAATATATTATATAATGCCTTTTGAAGCAGAATATTTTAAATTTAAAGTAAAATTTATTGAGGCCGGAGAGATGGCTCAGTGGTTAAGAACACTAGTTGTTTTTCCAGAAGGTCTAGGTTCAATTCTTAGCACCCACATGGCAGCTCACAACAATCTGTAACTCCAATTCCAGGGAAGCTGACACAGACATACATGCACATAAAACAAAAATAAATCACTAAAAAAGTAAAGTAAAGCTTGTCAATCTTTGCTTTCATAACTTTTACTTTTGGTATCATTTCTATAAAACTCTTGTCTAACCTAGAGCATCTGTGTATACCGTTTAAAGCATATAGATACTCATAGAGGAATATGTGCCTTTTTCCTTAAAGAGTCACAGAAAAGTTTATAGCAAAGAACTTTTTAGTGAGAGACAAGGGATAAAAGGAAAAGAGAATACTACCTTCCATTTTAATCATATAGTTTGGATTTATTTACCATCCATATGCATGTTATTTCTATTTTAAAGAATATTTAAGTCTAGCTTAAATACTAATGAATAACTATGGATTACTGATCTTTTAGGGGCACTAACAAATAGCAACATCTTTTGAGGGGCTGAATTCAGAGTAAAGTGAGATCAGATACAGGAATCAGGGACTGGAAGTCGTGATATCAATCTCTGATAAAGCCATTAGGAGGCAGAGAGAAACTTAGTGCAAGAGTCAAATGTAATTAAAGGCCTGATATGCTTTTCCATCTGCACTTTGGAACAATCAATACAAGTCAAAGATTGTATATACATGTTCCCAAACTCAGTGCCTAGCACTGTTCCGGAAGAGAAGTCACCAGCAGGAGACAGGATCCTCGATGCCCAAGAACATCCACTGTACTGGTTCCGCCAAACAGAAAGGTGTGGGCCACTCCCTTTCATTTACCAGTTTATTGTACCCACTACTAATTCCACAAGAATTTCCAGCTGTGACAAGAAGGAAGGGACACAGCATGCTGGGGCAGGGGGCAGGGGACCTTAATCAACTAAAGAGACATAAGAAATGAGCATTTCTCCCTAACAACTATTATGAAACTTCAAAGACAAGGCAGCTAGATATGTGTTCCTAGATTTATTCTTGTATTTTGACCCTAATAATCCACTATAAAATTGGCACAAACATACAATTAGTAAAGAGAAGCAACTTGAGTCCTTGCCCACCTTAGAAACTCCAAGGCACCTAAACAAGTTACCAGCTTAGCTATATGCCCCCACTTAAACAAGAGATGATGGAGTCTTGTATGAACCAGTAAAAGAAAAAGAGCTTAAGATTTCATCTCACACTTTCATTTAAAAAAAAAATCAGAACAAAATTGGGGCAGGGTAATATATTTTTAAGCACCAAAGTGGAGATGGGAATGGAAGCCCTTCCAAGGAAAGGGTCATCAACAGAGAACACTGTGTTGGTTTGAGTGAAAGTGGTTGCCATAGGTTCATATAGTGAGATAGTTGGACCCCAGTTGGTAGAGATGTTTAGGAAGGATTCCAAGGTGTGGCCTTGCTGGAGTAGATGTATCCCTAGGAGGTAGGCCTTGAGGTTTCAAAAGTTCAGATTATTCCCAATGTTTCTGTCTCTCCCTTCTCTCTACTTCTCCCCTTCCCCCTCCCCTCCACCTCTGCTCTCCCCCTTCCTTCTCTCTGCCTCTTCCCCTTCCTTCCCTCTCTCCCCCTTTCTTCCTCTCCCTCTCACTTGAAGATCAAGAGTATTTATTTACTCAGCTCTCCTTGCTGCAACACCTTTGCTCCTCCATCACGGACTCTAACCCTCAGAAACTATAAGCTCTGGATTAAATGCTTTTGTTTTTACCCATTGCTTTGCTCATTGTGTTTTATCACAACAACAGAAGACCAAGTAAGACAAATACTTAGGAGCTACTCCCTTTTCACTATGCAGTCCAGCACTGAGCAAGGTCAGAGTTTCCTAAACAGTGCACCATAGTTCCTGGTGTCCTTCGGATTAATGTTCTGAACCCTCAGGAAAGCTGGTTAGAATTTGGGACTGTGGGAATCTGCAGGATGTTCATTTCCTGCCAGATCAGTCTTTTTTATTTCCATGCTGTGTCTCTTAAACATTAAGATTTGTAGCATTTACCTTGGCATGGACCATGTTGGAAAGTACCGTGATGTTGATGAAGTAAAGATTAAGAGATGGTCAGGGCACTAATAATGATACAGTGCTGTGCTTGCAGATGGGAGCCTAGCATAGCTGCCCTGTGAGAGGCTCCATCCAGCAGCTGATTGGAACAGATACTGAGACTCACAGCCAAACATTAGGCAGAGCCTTGTGGAAGAGTTGGGGTGGGAGAAGATAGAAGGACCCAAAGGGGACAAGAAGAACTCCAGAAGAAGACCAACAGAGTAACTACCCAGGGCCCAGGGGAACTTACAGGGACTGAAGCACCAACCAAGAACCATGGATGAACTGGACCTAGGCCCCCTACACATATGCAGCCAATGGGCAACGTAGTCTTCATATGGGTTCCCTAGTAAGGGGAATGGGAGCTACCTGACATGGACTTTGTTGCCTGTATTTGATCACTTCCCCTTGGCAGGGCTGACTTGCCCAGCATCAGTGGAAAAGGATTCTCTCAGTCCTGATGTGACTTGATGTCCTGCGATGGGTTCTGGAGGGTGGGAACACCTTCCTTTCTGAGGAGTAGAGGGGGTTGAAGGAAGAGGGAGGAAGGATGGGACGGGGAGGAGAGGAGGGAGGGGCTACAAAAAGGATGTAAAGTGAACAACAAAAAGAGATGGTCAGGAATTTAGAAGGCTTACAGTTTGCCTTAGTGTATAGGCACTAAAACTCAATGCAAAATGTGCTGACGTGCTAATAAGCCCAGGGACACCTTTTCTAAGACATAACATAATAGTTTATCAATGTTGAGTAATTACTGAGTTAGAAGCCTGCGGCAAGAGATATATATGCATCTCTATTGTACCTAAGAACTCTCATGGGTCAGTGCAGCTTCAATTCTCTTTTCCAGAGTAGAGGATTAAGAACAAAAACAGGTTAGATAACTAGGTTAGGTAACTGACCAGAGACAAGTTCAATAACCCAGTCCTGGCCAAGAGAGTTCTCAACTATGACACTCAGAAACACCTCTCAAATGTCCTCTCATCTAACGCTTGGGATATTTGTTTGAGGTTCGTGCTGCCTTAGCAACATCAGTATAAGTGAATACCTTTTAAGGTTCTATATAACCAATTAAACATTTGAAGGATCATATACAAGCCTTATTTCATCCCCATGAGGTCAAGGGAGATGTGGTGCATTTCCGGCATAGAATACTTGCCACAGTATCAAGTGTAGGTGAAGAATTGAATACGTGTTAGACAAATGAGATGAATACACATAATAAGAGGCAGATTAAATATTTTTCTTGATGTACAACTGTATATGTATACATATTTGCATTTGTATTTGTATATATATGTGATAACTATTAGTTTAAAAAAGCAACAAATTTGAGAGAGAGCGGGAAGAGCTATATGTATATGGGAGGTGTAGGAGGGGGGAAAGGTAGAGGAGAAATGTTGATGTTTACATTCTCAAAAATAAAAGCAAAAATTTTTTTAATGAGGGGAATGGGACATGGTGACATCTGCCCAGAAAAAAAAAAAAGTCCATTTTCTATACTTATATGGCTGTCTAAATTAAAATTATGTTAAAAGACTTCTTTTCTTCTTAAGAAGTCATTTTTTGCCAGTTAGTAATGAAACTTAATTGCAAAAAAAAAATCAATGTTAATTTATGACAATGAAACAATAAAATATTGATGAAATAAAAATCCCTAGGCTTCGGTAATGAGAACAGACATTTAAATCAATTCCACACGCTGAAAACAAAGCAATCTTTGCAAAAATACTAACTGGTTTACATTTCTTGCTTTAAAATCCTCTACTAGTTTTCTGCCGTTTGTCAAAAAAAAAAAGTCTAAATTAATTAGCAAGAGCAAATATATCCTTTATTGTTGTCTCTTATTTATTGTTCATTTCCCATGATTTTATGCTATCAAAATAGGAAGGTGTTCATAGATCCCAAGTCAGGGTATGGCATCTTATACTTCTTCTTTCCATGGCTATCATTACATAGGAATTTCCTAAAAGATCCAGGTCAGGTCTTGCTCATTCCAGGGCATTGGTTCTACCATGACTTCCTCAGGCCCCATCGCCCTTCCTTTCTCTGTTACTTCTGTATCTCAACTGTCGTGCTATGTTTCTTTTTTACTTGGCTTACAGAACATGCTAAGTTTAATTTCATGCCACCTAGACTACTCGATAAATATCTATTAACTATATGACACAAGCATTATACCCTTTCATACTGCAACAGTAGCCCAAGTTCTATTACTTTCATGTTTTATTGCTCAAATTTGATCTTTCTGGTAACCTTACAAAGTGAACAAGATATTTTCATGGCAATAATATATGGCAGCCGATAACTATAACTATTAGACTCAGAACTCATGACTCTCTACCCCTGAATGTTCAGTGATCTAGACCGTGATCCTCAACCTTCCTAATGCTGCCACCCTTTCATATAGCTCCTCACGCTTTGGTGACCAGCCCCTCAACCATAAAAGTATTTTGTTGCTACTTCATAACTGTAATTTTGCTGCTGTTATGAATCATAATGTAAATATCTTGCATACAGGGTATCTGAAATGTGACTCCAAAGGGGTCGTGACCCACAGGTTGAGAACAGCTGGTCTAGACACGTACTTGTTTTGATGGCAAACCAGTCACACTCAGACACTCTACTGATCAGATAGCCTAAGACAGAGTCTCTGTGGTATAAACCTGCAAATAACCATGCTGAGGGAATAGGGCCACACACTAAAGCACCCATCCTCTACAGTTCCATTCCTAGAAAGCTCTAGAATGCTAGAAAGCTCTATAACTAGGGCCAGATTTTCCTCTGAGGGAACATCCCTTCATGTCTGATAACATTCCTCGTTCTTAAAACAGAGGCAAGAACTACTCACATCTAATGAATAGAGACAAAGGATGGTGACAAATCTCTGGCAATCAGCAGAACAAGAAACTATCTAGTTACCCAAAGTCAACAGGTTGGGAAGCTCTTCCCTAGAGCATGCAAACTAACCTTACGCTAAAACATGGCTATCGGGAGTTGGTTAGGGATGGAAGGCTGAGGAAGAAAGGGAAGGGGGGATGTTGAAAAGGCATATGGCAAAGCTCCAGTTCCCTTTGCCCATCAGAAGTTCTGACCAACTCAAGTTTACCACAGACTCTAAGAAAGTGATGGTGCCAGGATGGTGTCAACAAACGCAGTCCCTGGAGTGCTCTTATTATTCTTCCCGCAGCTACGTGACTCCATTGGCTGTTCAGAAAATAGCTCAGGGTCTTACATTTCCACTATCAATTACATGTTTATGAAAATTATCCACCATACTGGAAAAAATTACTAGATGACAGAGCTGAACTAGAAAAGCAAATAGCTCTATATCTTTCTCATGACTTGTATGTCTTTGCCTGCATTTCATTCTTCATTACCTAATCGTATCCTTTCTTGTCACCTTTCTAAATGTTATTCTATACTGGCTTCAGGGTGGCATTTATAAATGGAAACAGCCTAAGTGTCCCTCAGTAGAAGAATGGACTAAGAAACTGTGGTACATTTACACTATGGAATACTACTCAGCTATTAAAAACAAGGAATTCCCGAAATTTGTGGACAAATGGATTGATCTAGAAATTATCATAATGAGTGAGTTCACCCAGAAGCAAAAAGAGACAAATGGTATATACTCACTTATATCAAAACACTAGTCCAAGGGATACGTACCATGAAAATTTTTACTTACCAGGAAAGTGGATCAGAGGAGAGGACATCCTATTGAGACTTTAGGTGAGAGTAGCATGGAAGAATGGGGAAATAGTAGGACCCACAGGGTCCTGGAAACCTACAAGAAGAACTTTATGACAGGCAGATCTGGGTCCTGGGGTCCTCCTCAAACTAAGGCACCAGCCAAGGAGAATATAGGCAGTAAATTTCGAACCCCCTCCCAGACCTAGCCGACAAACATGATATTCTCCACCGTTGAGTAGAGAGTGAGATCTGACTCTAATACGAACTCTGGTGCCCCTTTTCTGACAATGTCCCCTGGATGGGGAGGCCTGACGGCACTCAGAGGAGAGATAGCAAGTTACCAAGAAGAGACTTGATATCCTAAGAGCATATATAGGGGGAGGAGGTCTCCCTCAATCACAGACATTGAGGAGGGGAGAAGGGGGGAAGTGGGAGGGAGGGAAGAATGGGAGGAAACAAGGGAAAGGCTAACAATCAAGATGTAATACGAATAAATTAATAAAATAAAAAAAATAAACAAATAAAAGAAAAAAAAAAAAAGAAGCTCACCGAGACCTGTAGCATTTGGGACTGGACAAGTGTTTAAGTTGTTATCACAATATAGTTGTGTGACATGTTTATTTCTGACTTCGTTATGAAGATAATTGTATTAAATGAAAAATAAAAATGTTTATCTTCCAGTCTATCCAAGCAGCTAGTTATTTGATTTTAGTTAATCTTTGTTTTAGAGGAGAAAACTTTTTATTATTTTTTTTATTTTTATTAATTTATTCTTGTTACATCTCTATGGTTATCCCATCCCTTGTATCCTCCCATTCTCCCCTCCCTCCCATTTTCCCCTTCTTCCCCTCCCCTATGACTGTTCCTGAGAGGGATTACCTCCCCCTGTATATGCTCATAGGGTATCAAGTCTCTTCTCGGTGACCTGCTGTCCTTCCTCTGAGTGCCACTAGGTCTCCCCCTCCAGGGGACATAGTCAAATGTGAGACACCAGAGAACATGAGAAAGTCAAATCCCTCTCTCCACTCAAGTGTGGAGACTGTCCTGTCCATGGGCTAGATCAGGGTAGGGGTTTAAAGTTTACCGCCTGTATTGTCCTTGGCTAGGGCCTTAGTTTGAGCGGGACCCCTTGGCCCAAATCTGCCTATCATAATGTTCTACTTGTAGGTTTCTAGGACCCACTGAATCCTTCTACATTGCTATTCTCACATGGTTCTCTCATCTCTAGTCCCAATAGGATGTCCTCCCCTCTGTCCCAGTTTCCTGGTAAGGGAAGGCTTTCGTGGGACATGCCCATTGGGCTAGTATGCAGATATAAGTGAGTATATACCATTTGAGTCTTTCTGCTTCTGGGTTAACTCACTCATTATGATCATCTCTAGCTCAATCCATTTGTCCACAAATTTTGGGAATTCCTTGTTTTTAATAGCTGAGTAGTATTCCATAGTGTATATGTACCACAGTTTCTTTATCCATTCTTCTACTGAGGGGCATTTAGTCTGTTTCCATGATCTGGCTATTATGAATAAGGCTGCTATGAACATGGTTGAGCAAATTTTCTTGTTGTATGCTGGTGCATCTTCTGTGTATATTCCAATGAGTGGAATAGCTGGGTCTTGAGGAAGCCCTATTCCCAGTTTTCTGAGATAGCACCAGATAGATTTCCAAAGTGGTTGTACTAGTTTGCATTCCCACCAGCAATGAAGGAGTGTTCCTCTCTCCCCACATCCTCTCCAGCATGTGGTGTCGCTTGAGTTTTTGATCTTAGCCATTCTGATGGGTGTAAGCTGGACTTGACACACAGTTTTTCAATTCTTCCCTAGCATTGAATTTCAGGTACATCTGTCCTAAACCAAAACACTTTTAACTATACCGGGAACAGGGTTGAGTGTGAAGTATATTGTTGTTTTTGTTGTTTTAATATGTGAAAATTAATATATTTTATTTTACCTTGTTTTTAAATGTATACCTCAACTTTAAGTATCATTTTTAAATGACAACATGCAGAGAAGAAATTACATGCTCAGGAAAAATATTTTGTAAGTCATGTAGTTTGAAGTAATAGTCATTTCACTTTGCACCTCAAATCTGATTCAAAGTAAGACTAGTTCTGTTTTTTTCATCAACAACTAAATGTTACCTATATCTGTGGCTAAAAAAAAAATAGCCCATGGATTCTTTCCTCATAGAGCCATCCATCTCTTCCCATCACCAGGACGTGCTATGCTGTGGCCTTACTGCAAATCTGCAGACTCTCCAAGGATCTGGTCTTGGAATTTTTTCCTGTCTCACAAACACTTATCAGTTCTGAACACTTAGAGGTTGTTCTCTTAAAAGGAACACTACAGAGTAAACAAGGTTGGGCAACCCTCTGGAGCTTGATAAGGAAGAAAAACACAATTGGCAATCAAAGCCTTGGGAAGCATCAAATTTCAGTGTCACACACAATGACCTTTTATTGCAAGGTGCTAAGAATTATTTCACGTCCAGACTCTCATGTGTCTATCAAGGATCTTTATAAAATCTAAGCTTGTGCTTTGTTTTAATAATGTCTTTAGGCTTCCACTGGGAATTCGTTAATACACAAAGATGTTAATTAGCAAGAAGAAAAAGTATTTGGCGGACTTCATGACTCCCAATTATTCTTTGGTAAAGTTGAATTTTTTCTTAACATATGAAAGAACACATGTGCCTTATCTTGCCAGTAATAACTGCACTGCTATAGCCTTGACTCTGTCAACATGAGGCTATCGTGCTTTTTTTTTTAAAAAAAGTGAACAAGTTTCTCTTAGTTAGGAGTGATGTCCTGAGACAGCTTAATTAGAAAATAAAAGCAAGACAAAAGCACTTCTCTGCTGAATGCCAGCAGCTAATTTAATGATTTACACAGTAGGTTAAAGAAATGAGGAGAAGAAACTATGAATCTGACGTTTCACTTATGGAACTTTTTTTTCTTTTACATATACAAAAAAGCAAACATCTCAAGTTTTTCTAACCCAGTGACCAAAGAAGTGTAAGGATATAATTGCCTTTCTTTACAAAAAAAAAAGCAAAAACAAAAAACAAAAACAATAACCACACATATCACACTGAGACAGCTGAAAAGAGACAGGGCTGGTTATAAAACATGTTTTTTTGGGTAGGTAATTTTTGTGCCTAAAGTTTCTTGCTATAATAAAAACTGGAAAGATACAATTACTGTGCAGTATTAAAAGACCATTGTGCTGAAAGTTCATTTGTTTATTATCTACTCTGCGATGTGTTTCTATAATTTCTTTGCCTAAAATGGATGATGAATTCATGGCACATGAACACACAGTGTATACAAAGCTCTTAATTGCACTCTTTTTATTGACAAATAACTGCAGAAAATAAACATCTATAAACAAGAAATATTTTAAATAAATTATAGTGTATCTATTCAATGAAATATTGGGCCACTGTTAAAATTATGTTGGTTAATGAATTTTTCCTTAAAAACATAGAAAGATTCAGTTTAGTATATACATTACAATTATTAGTGAGACAAAGGGCAATTAGCTACTTGCATGTAACTTGTATATGCTCAGGCCAACTAACCATAGCTCTAATTGTGAAAAAAAACTGATAAAGAGAGTAACAACTTTTGTGGTGTTGTGTTGTCACTGTTTTTCTTTAAAATATTTGAGTGGCTCAGTGGCTAATAGTACTTGGTATTCTTGCAGACAGCCCAGGTTTGATTCCTGGCACCCTCATGGTAGCTGATAATTGCCTGGAACTCCAGCTCTAGGGAATCCCAACACCCTCTTCTGGTCTCTGTGGACACCACACACACAGTGTGCCCATACATGTAAGAGGCAAACACTCATATGTGTACAAGAAAATCTCAAAAGAATATATCACTGTTGATAACTTGGCATATGTATATAATGTTTTAATTTATTCTTAAATGCTGAGAGCTATTAGTTGATACTTGAAGTGTCTTAATCAAGCATGAACTTCATAGCTATTCATAACGAGTAGCACTTGAAAGCTGATCCTCCCATGAACACACAACAGCAGTGGCTATGTGCATAAGATCTGCGTAAAGCAAGGATGTGAAAGTACCGAAGTGTCTAGCTGCAAGGAAGAAGGAGGTCAGCATCTATGGGAGGGGAAGGAGAGGCTAATGGGGATGAATAGGGTCACAGCACATTGTGGACAGGCGGGAAAGGAACACAAAGCTGATCAGTGAGGCATGGTGACACAGGAACTATAGTCCCAATTACTTGGGTAGCTGAAACAGGAAGATCTATTTGAAACCACAATTTTAAGACTATCCTGCGCAATATAGTGAAATTGTGTGTCAAAAACAAAACAAAACAGAAAAACACACAACAACAGAAATGCCAATTCAAGATCTATATCCAGAAGCACACTGATATAATCATATCACTAGGCTTTCTTTTTGCATCAATAGCAAAGGTCAGGCTAGCTTTTTTTTTTTTTAAATCAGTCATTTATCCACGTATTTAACAAATACTTAACAGAAGATTTTTTTTTAACCTTGTAGTAATGGTTTGTTTTAAGGTTTTTATCTCGATAAGATTGTAATATATGCCTTTTGCTTCTAGCCAGTAAAGATTAGTGCTTAACTTCCACCCAACACAAACCATGAGGAATGAATCATAATATAAATAAGAATTTATAGACACCAAAATTTCAGGAATCCCAGAATGGTGTCAGGATGTTCGCAAATAGCATGAGCCAGTATGGTAAACTCTGAAATGGCCCTAACTTTCTTCACAGAGCTCATTTCCAGAAGGCAGCACAGACAAGGAGGAAGCCCTAAAAATACATCCTCAAAGCACTAGTATATTTCATAGATACTCCCAAAGAGCCATGCCTTAACATGGAACTAACCTAGGAACTAATATGAAAACAACACGCCCAAAACAAATATGCCATCCCTATTGCCTGAAAAAATAAAATTATAAATTCTAGAAAATTTAAAATTCTAATTCTTGATTATGTCTGGCATACCATTAAAAAAAATCAAAGACATACAGAGAAGAAGGAAACTGCAATCAGCCACAAAGAAAACATTGATAAAAGGGAAAATTCATAGAAAGGAAAATATGAGAAAAATGAAGAAAGACATGGAACATACAGAAAGGACTAATTAGGAGTTCTAGAAATGAAAAGTGCAGTCTCAAGAATGTCAGATTCTCTGCATGTGTTTAGCATCAAATTACACACCATACAGATGTGAAGACATGGTAAAAGAAGTCATCTCAACTGAATAAATAGGAAATGGCTGAACAAAACAGACAGACACTTACTTATTGGGCAATGTCAAAATCTTTAGCATACATGGAAATAAAATACTGAAATTCATGGGTGCTGACCATAAATCTTCAAATGTAATAAGAACCACAAACCCAAAGATGCTCAAAATGCTCATGTACTCAGTGACATCATTAACATCAGTGCTTAAAAAAATGAAAAAGCAGTACTTTCAACGAAAGCAAAATGAAAAATACAGTGACTTTCCACCTGAAATAATCCAAGCCAAAGGCAATAAAATTACAATGATATGTTTGAAGAACAAAACGTCAATCTTTGGGGCTGGAGAGTTGAGTCAGTGACTAAGAACACTTGTCCCTGCAAAAGACCTGGGTTCGAGTCCCAGAACCTACATGGAGTCAAAACACCTATATGCACAAAATAAAATAAATAAATCTGAAATTTTATATCCAATAGAAAACCTATTTCCAAAATTAAGGGAGAATAAAAACATTGACAAACAGAATGAGACACAGAAGCGTTGCTGGAGTTCTGTGCAAGTGTAAATGTTTAGTGAAGTTCATCCAGCTTACTTGAAAGACTGCCCCCAAAAGACCAGAACTTACCCCAAGAATGATGAGAGCTTGAAGCCATTATATGGATAATATACAACTTCTATTTTCTATTAGCTTGGTTTATTAGATATTTTTAAATCATATAATAATATCATAGTCTGAAAATAATTTAGGAAATATAGTGTGAAGAAATAAAATAATCATAAAATACTATTCCTTTATAATAATGACATGAAGGTTATAAGATATGAGTAGCTCTAATGATAGAAACAGCAAAAGAAACAGAAGAGACAAACAGACGTACATAGCTCTACAGCTGTATATAAAGGCATGTGATATTTGAAGACTTGAAAACTCTGCTGTAAAAACAATGCCAGTGGGCTGAAGAGATGCTTCAGTTTCAAAGCACTTGCTGATCCTTTAGAGGATCCAGGGTCAGTTCCCAGCACCCACAAGATTGCCTCAAAATTACCTCTAACTCCAGATCCAGAGGCCCCAACATCCACTCCTGCCTCTGTGGACAATGCACACACTTGGAGCACATACATCTAGGCAGGCAAATCACACACACACACACACACACACACACACATACCACACAAATAAAAATAAATAAATCTGAAAATAGAATACCCAAAAAATGTTTTGAAAGTAAACTAATAAATTGGATACTATGGCAGAGTGAAGCAGCAACAAGTAATTTATAATTTGTCATTGCATGAGGAAATGAACAAAAAGTATCTCAGTAAAAGGGGGACTGAGGAAAAAAACCAACAGACCAAGCACTGACCAAAGTGTTACTCTAGTGTCTAGGTTTTTTGGTCGGATGCTATCTGTCAGCTCTGTGATGTGTAGCTTATTGTACTTTCTTTGCTCTTGCTAGATGCATATTCATTTTTGCTAGGTTCACACTCATCATCTTGTGTTGCTTTTTTTTACTAAAGACAGCACTCAGAATTATTTATGCTTTAAGTCTCACAAGACCGTTAGACAAGAAATCGCCTGAAGGCCTGGGAGAACTAAGACATGGCCTCTTGTCAAGCTTTCAGAGTATGCTGCGTGGCTGTTTTCACGCCTTCTTGCTAATACAAATTTTATATTTGACAAAATGGAGTTTAAGATTGATTTCAAGGCGCATGGTAGGAGACTGAAGGGGAGGAGACCAGAGCAGAGGAGCTACGTAATTTATGAACTAAACCAGGAAGCTTTATTTTTATTATTAATTTATTCTTGTTACATCTCAATGGTTATCCCATCCCTTGTATCCTCCCATTCTTCCCTCCCTCCAGTTTCCCCTTATTCCTCTCCCCTATGACTGTTCCTCAGAGGGATTACCTCCCCCTGTATATGCTCATAGGGTATCAAGTCTCTTCTCGGTGACCTGCTGTCCTTCCTCTGAGTGCCACCAGGTCTCCCCCTCCAGGGGACATGGTCAAATGTGAGGCACCAGAGTACATGAGAAAGTCATATCCCACTCTCCACTCAAGTGTGGAGACTGTCCTGTCCATTGGCTAGATCTGGGTAGGGGTTTAAAGTTTACCGTCTGTATTGTCCTTGGCTAGTGCCTTAGTTTGAGCGGGACCCCTTGACCCAAATCTGCCTATCATAATGTTCTACTTGTAGGTTTCTAGGACCCTCTGGATCCTTCTACTTTGCTATTCTCCCATGCTTCTCTCATCTAGAGTTCCAATAGGTTGTCCTCCCCTCTGTCCCAGTTTCCTGAACCAGGAAGCTTTTTACCACCACTGGCCCACCAAATTGAATAGGGAGCAACATAATACAAACAGAAAAGGGTGGTCCAAGCAAACTGAAGCACCTGTCTCTGTCCCTTCTCTAACGACAGGGCATTACAAAATAGAATGCAAAATAGGATTTGTTTATTATTATTTAACTTTTTATTGATTCTTCGTGAATTTCACATCACGCACCCCAATTGCACTCAGCCCCTGTCACTTCATACTTCATACTCACCCTCTGCCCTTGAACCCCCCACAAGGAGAAAAACTTCTTTTTGGAAACTGTAATGTGCCACAGTATGTCCCAAAGTATACCCTTTTGTCCATACTTCTTTACTTGCTTGCTTTGCGGCACCAAACTGGTTCAAAATAGGATTTTTAACAGAGGACATAGAATAGTAAAATTTATGTCTATGAATTACAGAAACATGGACATATACATGCATAGGATGTACATACATGTTTATATGTGCATATTCATACATACAAGTACATGAACAAAGTCTAACAGTTAAAGCTGTTATTATGTGTTTTATCTATGTATTTATTTTTAAAAACTATTAGAAAGTATTTATACATGTATATGTGTTTGCATATATATTGAATTTTTCAAAATTGAAAATAAAATGTACTGAAGTGGTACCACCTACATTTTGGGTGCTCTTCCTACCTCAGTTAATCTAATATGGATAGTCCATCACAAACACAGCTAGAAATTTGTTTCCATGGTGATTCTAAATTCGTTCGAGTTGTCAATTAAGATTAGCCATCACAGACAAATTGAGGGACTATGGGGTGTAAGCTTTGATCTTTTACAAACCTGCTTTATTTGGGGTTCTTTAGTGCTATACCTCCCTTCCAACCCACCTACCCTAGACAGGAGAGAAAAGAGATTAACGGGGACAGGAGAAGTAGACCTTTTAGACTCAGATCCTTGGGGCAATTCCACCCTTCATCATCAGGATTCCAGGAGACCCATTAAAATGCAGAGATTCAGCAAAAGTGAATGCACCCTCAGCAGCTGGAATCCAGAACTTCTAAGCATTCTCTTGAGTGTTTCTCTGTAGGAGCATCTCAAAGGAATGCAATGAAAAAACAAAACAAAACAAACAAATAAACAACAACAAACAAGCCTTTGGTTTGCGGCTCATATATATATATATATATATATATATATATATATATATATCCTCTCAAAGTCTGTAAGAGGATGTTTATCATTTGGCAAAGACCCTGCCCCTGAATGAGGCACTTCATCTTCTAGGGGACAAACATCATGCGCCCTCTCACAAGTCTGTTTCCAGGGGACAAACACAGCATGCCCTCACACAAGGAGTACATTCCACACTTAGGATCAAAAGCAAAACATGTTTACATCCACTACAATGGGTTTTTTTTTCTTCCTTATAGAATTCAGTTCTCCGTTACTTGACAGGATGAGAAAACCAACCATCTCCATGATTTCTCAGTACCTGCTCAAGGTACAGGTGCGTGTAAAGGTATATGCCAAAAGAGTCCTGCACGAAGGAGGGACATTAAATGTTTCCGGCGTCTTCACTCAACTCCCAAACATCTGTTCTTGTATATAACAAATCTGAAAGGTATATATTTCTGGAACAATGACAATTTCCCTTTATTGTCACCCAGAACACAATTCTCACTGCATTCTATTTTAGAATGGCTTCTTTAGAGCAGTATAGGACACCAAACATAAAAAAAGAAGAAGAAATTTGACATGTTGATTATAATTTTGGGGTTTTCTTTTTCATTTTATTACTTTTATTTTATTTATTTGGGTCTTTCTTCTTCTTCTTCTTCTTCTTCTTCTTCTTCTTCTTCTTCTTCTTCTTCTTCTTCTTCTTCTTCTTCTTCTTGTTTTGTTGTTGTTGTTCATTTTTCTCAAGATACGATGTCTCTGTGTAACAGCTCTGGCTGTCCTGGAATTTGCTTTGTAAACCAGGCTGGCCTTGAAGTCACAAGAAATCTGCCCACTTCTGCCTCTTGAATGTGGGATTAGAGGCTGTATGCCACCATTTCCCAGATAATTTTATTACTTTTTAAATCTCAAATACAACTGATTCTTTATGCCTATTTCTGGCTTAGAAATCTACCAGGCACACATCCCCCACACAGTTTCCAGGGGCCTTTCATCAGAAGAGATTCTGGGCCCTTAGGTCAGCCAACATCCAAATTCAAGGTGACAGCAGGGCCATTAGGAAAAAATACAGACTAGGTGTGACTTCACACTCCAGTGTCTTGTTGGTTTCTGGTCTGACAGGTGTAAACAGCAGTGAAGGGAGATTCATAACATAGAGGAGGCGAAACCTCCCTGGAACCCTGCCCAGGATTCATTTAACACTTATACCAAAACAACGTTTAAAGCACAGAGCCTTCTGGCTGTGAGTATAAGGAAATATATAATTCAAAAATAATTTTCTCTTAATGTTAGTCCAAAGATTTGTGTGATTTGGAGGAGGGGGCTTCAATAAAAAGGAGTATTGGATTAATTCCTGCCTTCCAATATTTCTTTGTCTGTGTCTACGAAATCTGAGTGTTGTCGTCATCCCAACTGTTGTCCTCAAACCAATTTCAGGAGGATGTTTTCTGTGCATCAAGTTACGGCATAAGTGTACGAAAGAGCATAGGGGATGCAAGCTGGTGGCCTGTTCTGCAGGTCATTTGGTCCAGGTGGCAGCTCAGCCACCTCCAGAAGGCCCTGTTTCCCTCACACCTCTGTCCCCTCTTTTCTCTCTCTCTCTCTCTCTCTCTCCCTTCATCTCTTCTATTTCGAGCACACAGAAATAAGTTAATGTGACAACCGCCTGTAGCCCATGCACTTGCTTTCATGCCACGATTCTTTCTCATCATTTTGTCCTCTCCTGTTCCCCCTCCATTAGCTCTAGTCACCTGCAGAGATTTATGAAATAGACCCCCATATGTAATCTTAAAATACATTAGGGGATGTATAAAGCTTTATGTACTCTATAATACTGGATTCAAATCTCATTTCTAAGTTGTTTTGTGTTGTCTTTTTTAGCATAGCATTGGTCTGTAGTCCTAGATGCATGACTGTTTTTCAGCGTAGTTGGCCGATACTTGAGTGCTGAATCTCCTAGATAGTCATGTATCGCACACAAAATCCTCCCTCCAGTCCATCTCCTTGGAAGTCCATGACTGAGTTTCTCACACAGAATGAGATAGTAGTGTCTAAAAATACATCCAGAATAAATGTCACTAGGCCTGGGCATTGCGTCTACTAAGAATCTATGTCTAAGTTTTTCATACAACAGAATGCGGCAAATGGGGTCCGAGAGTACAGCCTTATTATTGTCACTAAATCCCCAAGATATTCCCCAGATGACTGTACTTTAGGATTCTGTCCTTCACTGCCTCCCGATCTAAACCATGTGTGCCTGTTTTGTGACACCTGTCACAAATACTTCGCATTTCCTCTGCATGCTTCTGTATACATCCTTAGCTACGTGTTGTCCCCCACTGTGAGTGACAACAGGTGACATCTTTGAGTGGTTTCCTATTCACTTCGTTTCTCATGTGTTAATATGATATTTCCTCTGTTGTCCAGATATTTAACGTCTTGTCATATACCTTAGTTATATCACAAATATCTTCCTCTAGTCTCTTGCCACACCTTTTTATTCCCAACATAATATTTTATTAACTATTTGGGTATTACACATCAAACATCCTCACGTACACACATACCTACTCATGCTCACCTCCCAGTCCTCCCATATATTCTCATCCTGACTTGAGACTTTGTACCCAGAAAGAAAAAGAAGAATGGGGCGGGGGTGGCAGGGAGAAAAAACAAGCCCATTTGTGTTGTCATTTACTCCCAGTGGCCAGCTCCCTAAGGAAAACTGAGTCCTTCTCCATCTCCTACCCTGCCAGAGCCACCAAATGTGGCGAGCTGTACTCGAGTGTCCCTATCAGAAACTTTAAGAGTTCTCTTTGATGGCTACCTTTTTAGGCTGTTATTTTTTGTGTGTGGGTAGGGGTGGGGCTGGGGGTGGGGGTGATCAGTTGGGGTGAGGTAGGGTTTGTCACAGAAGCCTTCTACGTTCCTCTTTCTCAGCTGTGAGTCTGTAACCATCAATACAAGGAGCAGCTTCTGTGCTATTTTACAACCAGTGGGAGAGTGGATTCTGGGTTTCAACATGGTTTCTTACAACAGCACGGACCGTGAACATCTAATGTGGTTTCTAGTATGGCCACATGACAAGGACTCTGCATGTTCTCCAGTGGCAGTATGGGCCGTAAATATCAATGTGGTCCTCTCCCGGCACACGGGCCACAGGCCAGCATGGCCTCCCAGAGAAGCTCAGACCATGGAGGTCTTTTAAGGAAGTCCAGTCCAGTAAATAGGCCATTCTTCATCTCAAAATCCTATCAAATGTTCAGAATCAAGTTAATCCCACAGCTGGGCAGCTTGTATCGGAGGCGGAGGCTGAGTCCGAGCAAGCTGCAAGTTGCTGCACACCATCCTGCTGTCCCTACCGTTCCTCCACCAACCACAGCCTTCTCTCACACCCATCAATGTTGTTGTGCCTCCAGTTCTGCAACGCGCTCACCACTCCCTCCTCCATCTTTCCCATCCCTCCATCACATATTTGTTTATTGTAGAGGCATTAGAAGCAGCAGTGTGTCACACAGTATTCCCTTTTGCCCAAACAACTTTACATATGAATGTTCATTGCAATGAGTCTTTGGTCTGGTTTGAGGCCTGTGGCTTCTGCCACACCATCAGTACTGGACCCTCTCGAGACTCCTCTCAGATATCCTGTGTTTGTCCTGAATCATGGAGATTCTGCAGTTCTGGTTCTACAGGAGCAGCCCCTTCACATGCCCCAGCAGCTCATAAGTGGAGTAGATAGTGGCATGGACCAACTCAATACCCCAGATCAGGGTCTACATGGTAGCTGAGTTGGTCATCCCAGGTCACCACCTGCCAGCGGGGCTGGTGAGGTCTTAGCACATCTTAAAATAGTTACGGGAAATTGTTAGGAAGAAAAAACAAAAACAAAAACAAAAATAACAATGAAACAAACAAAAATACAGTGAAAGTCAGATGCATGAAGATTTTCCTGGTTGGCTTCTCTTAGGGGTATTTAATTTTTCAGTCCTTCCACCATTCAAGGCCATAAAGAAACAGTTTTCCTCTTTTATTTCACATAGCTTTCAAATCTGTCATTGGCATTTAAGACTTTGATTCATCTGTGGTTCGTATAACTTTAAGTAAATGTTCAATTGCATTTTTCCCCCTTCACGAAGAGACAATTTCTTCAACTTGTGTTAACCATCTACTCTATGATTTGTTATGCCATCTGCGGATTTGTAATGCCATGCCTGTCATAGACCAAATGGCAGGCATGTGACTTCATCCCTGGCCCTTCATGTTGGTCCATTTCTGGCTCCTTTTCTCACCAGCATATACTGGTTTTGCTTCTTTGTAATAAACCATAAGGGTTGATATGTCATGCCCTTCTGGAGTTTTCCTTTTTAAAGTCTGCATTTATTGGTAAAAGACTTGCCAATTATTTACCCATATGAGCTTTAGAAGGCCACACAAATATTATGAAAGAGTCCTTCAGAATTCTAACTAGAATGGAATTAAATTTAAAAATTACTTGGAAGATAATTAGGCTTTTTTTTCCCTTGTGTTAGGTGATCATGCTTTTTTAAATTTAAGTTTATTTTCATATCATGTATTTTGATTATATACCTCCCCTCCCTACTTCCTCTTCAATCCTCCCTCACCTCCCTACTCACTCAACTTCATGTTCTTTCTCTCCCTCTCTCAAAAACAAAATGGAAAACAAATTAAAAGAGAAAAATTACCCAAAAAGTACATACATACACAAAACCAGATACATAAATAAAATAAAAATAGATATAATAAACATGGAGTCCATTGTGCTAGGCATGGGGCCTGCGCTGGAGTATAGTCGATATAACCACTGACACTCCATTGAAGAAAACTGATTTTCTTTTTCTCAGCTGATATCAATTACAGCTAGAGTCTTGGTTAGGGGTGGAGCTTTGTCTTTAAAATACTGTATCTCTTGACTATTTATATCTTTGTTTCTCCTATATGGTAGTTTTACTACATATAGTAGTACCATAGTTTTATAAATATCTCTCTTTATGTTCTTACATGCTATGTTAAGTTTATTCCCAAACATTTTATATTTTTCTATTGCTGTTGGAAAAGTAATTTGTTTTATTCTAGTTTCTACATTGCTGCTAATTTGTAGGATGTCACTGATTTTGCATGCTGAGCTTACACTCACTGTTACTTATTTAAATGTCGTTATCTGCCCTTTAATGTTTGGGGTTTTTTTTTTTTTCTCTCTCTCTCTCTTTCTGGGTTTCATACTAAAGAAACATTGGCATTTCTACTTCTGCACTTCAGATCTTTTTTGTTGTTGCTGTTCTGTTTTTAAATCCGTGTCTGGGCTTTCTCAGAGCAGCGTTCCCTGACCTGCTCTCTACTTGCTAGTACTTGAACTCATTCTGCAACTCACCCACATATCCAGCTCTTATCCAAACCCAGACTTGATACTGCAAGATAGAGAGCAGCCATCTTAGCAAGGTCAACCACAAGCCCTAACCCAAAAGACAGTGAGTTACAGCAAGCACTCATCTTTAAAGCACCACTGAGTTCAATAGTTTGCTACACAACACCATCAGCAGATGGGGAGAGTGAAGTTCCTACATTGAGACAGAGGATACAAAACTCAGTTGTGGTTATAAGTAGGAAAACAAAACCAACCTAGAGCTTATTTAATGTAGGACTATAGAATAAAATAAAAGACCCCTAGACTGACTCCAGTGGGACAACACTGGCTCTCATCACATGAAATTGTTTAGTCTTAACATACAGAAGTGTGAGGCTCCCAGAGGAACCTCATCTGTGGGGGCCATTCTGTTGATAGTGCCTTTCTATTAGCTGAAGTAGCTAGCCTTATTATGAATACATCAAAATATGCTTGGGTTGGCTCTTTCGATCCTCAGAGTGATTTTTAAAACACCTTTTTGATATGCTAAGAGCCTCTAATGAGGGCAGAAAACATCAGTTTAAAAAAAAAGGCTTCCATAAAGAACAGCTATCTCCATGGCTGTTAGTTAGCAGACTGTCCATAGGGACTGCAGAATGGATTTTTATTCAGCAGCCAACTTCACTAAGGAGGCAACAATTATGACCCTGGAGAACCCAAACAAGCACTTGCCTTTAATTTTCCCTGATTTTAGAAAATTCAAATTCCAGGGATCTAAGAGACAGTGTTCAGTGATGGCGTAACAGAAAAAAGAGTGCTGAGTTTTGATCTGCCAAGTCGAATGTTGCTCCACAAAGGAGTGGAAGACCCATTGAGAAAGTGTGGCTGCTTGTTGTTTGTTTCCTACTTAGCCCCAGTTTCCTCAGCCATAAGAAGATATTTCCCTCCTCTCAGGACCAATGTGAAAAACTGTTTCTAAGTCAGCTGACACAAAAGAACACAGAATAAACAGAACCTGTGAGGTCTACTTTTATCATTAAAAAATAGAGATGAATCTCAGTAATATAGAAAAGCTAAAACACAAGGATCATGAAAAGAAAGTGCTGAAGGAGATCCAAGATGGCAGCACCAGTCACACACTGCATCTGATCAACAGGAAATGTACAACTGTGCAGCGACCTGAAGACCAAACTGAGAGCAAGAAAACACCAGTGCTGCTGATTTCCAGGTAAGAGGGGTCCACACTGTGTGAAGCATACATGGAACTAACATCTGACCACCCAGCAAACCCACAGAAAAGTTCCTGGGGACAAAAGAATATAGCTTCTTTACAAACCTCATGGAATCTTCTCCAAAACTGATCATATACTTGGTCACAAAGCAAACCTCAATAGATACAAAAAAATTGAAATAATCCCTTATCAGACCACCATGGATTAAAGCTGGAACTCAACAACAACAAAATCAACAAAAAGCTTAAAAACTCATGGAAACTGAAAAACTCCCTAGTCAATGTCCTGTGGGTAAAGAATGAAATAAAAAGAGAAATTAGAAACTTCTTATAAGTCAATGAAACTGAAGGCACAACATATTCAAGCGTATGGGACACAATGAAAACAGTGCTAAGAGGAAAGCTCATAGCACTAATTTGTAAAGAAATTGGAGAGATCCTATATCAGCAACTTAACAGCACACATAAAAGCTCTAGAATAAAAAGAAGCAGACACACCCAAGAGTAGACAGCTAGAAATCAGCAAACTCGGGGCTGAAATCAATAAATTAGAAACAAAGAGAACAGTTCAAAGAATCAACAAAACCAAGAGCTGGTTCTTTGAGAAAAAATCAACAAGATAAACAAACCCTTAGCCAAACTAACTAAAAGGAAGAGAGAGAGAGAGTACTCAAATCAACACAATCAGTAATGAAAAGGGACACATAATGACAGACACTGAGGAAATTAAAAGGATCATTAGGTCTTACTTCAAAAGCCTGTATATCACAAAATTTGAAAACCTAAGAGAAACAGACAATTTTCTTGATCTCTACCAATTATCAAAATTGAATCAAGATCAGGTAAACAAATTGAATAGTTCTATATCTCCTAAGGAAATAGAGCCAGTCATCAAAAGTGTCCCCCCCCCCAAAACAAAACAAAACAAAACAAACCAGGGCCAGATGGATTCAATGCAGAATTCTACCAGACCTTCAGAGAAGAACTAATACCAGTTCAAATACTTGCAAACCACATGCAAGAACACATGAAAAATAGCACTTACCATGACCAAGTAGACTTCATCCCAAACACTCAAGGGTGGTTTAATATACAGAAATCCATCAATGTAATTCATATAAAGAAACTAAAATAAAAAATACAATATCATTTCCTTAGATGCCAAAAACACATTTGACAAAAGTCCAACACCCATTCATGTTAAAAGTCCTGGAGAGAGCAGGGATACAAGGCACATACCTAAACATAGTAAAGGCAGTATATAGCAAGCCTATAGCCAACATCAAACTAAATGGAGAGAAACTTAATTCAATTCCTCTGAAATCAGGGACAAGACAAGGCTTTCCACTCTCTCTATCTCTTCAATATAGTACTTGAAGTCCTAACTATAGCAATAAGACAACTAAAGGAAATCAAGGGGATACAAATGAGAAAAGAAGAAGTCAAACTATCACTATTTGTGGATGATATGATAGTATACAAAATAATATCCCAAAATATTATCAAGGAACTCCTACAGCTGATAAACACCTTCAGCAAAGTAGCTGGATACAAAATCAACTCAAAAGAATCAGTAGCCTTCCTTTATACAAATGACAAACTGGCTGAGAAAGAAGTTAGGGAAACCACACCATTCACAGTAGCCACAAATAATATAAAGTATCTTGGTGTAATTCTAACCAAGAAAGTGAATGACTTGTATGAAAAAACATTCTAACTCAAAAAAAAATTGAAAAATATTTCAGAAGATGGAAAGATCTCCCATGCTCATGGATCAGAAGAATCAACATAGTAAAAATGGTCATCTTACCAAAAACAATCTACAGATTCAATGTAATTCTCATCAAAATACCTACACAATTCTTTACTCACCTTGAGAGATTAATTCTCAACTTCATATGGAAAAACAAAACCCTAAAATAGCTAAGAAAATCCTATATTATAAAAGATCTTCCAGAGGAATCTCCATCCCAGATCTCAACCTGTACTATAGAGCAGCAGTAATAATAATAAAAAAAAACAGCATGGTACTGGCATAGAAATAGGCTGGCTGATCAGTGGAATTGAATCAAAGACCAAGAAATAAACCCACACACCTATAGACACTTGATTATTGATAAAGAAGCCAAATCCATACAATGGAAAAAAGATAGCATCTTCAACAAATGCTACTGGTCTAACTGGATGGCTACATGTAGAAATATGAAAATAGATTCATATTTATCACTGTGGACAAAACTAAAGTCCAAGTAGATTAAAGATCTCAACATAAAACCAGACACACTAAATCTGCTAAAAGAAAAACAGGGGAAGAGCCTTGACCTCATTGGCACAAGAGACAACTTCCTAACAGAACATCAACATCTCAGGCTCTAAGATCAACAATTAATAAATGGAACTGTATGAAACTGAAAAGGTTCTATAAGGCAAAGGACACTGTCAACAGAACAAAACGACAGCCTACAGACTGGAAAAGGATCTTCACAAACCTTACATCCAACCAAGGGCTTATATCCAAAATATATATAGAACCCAAGAAATTAAACACCATCAAACCAAATAACCCAATTTAAAAATGGGGTACAGAGCTAAACATAGAATTATCAACAGAGAAATATCAAATGGCCGAGGAACACTTAAATAAATGCTCAACATCCCTGGTTATCTGGGAAATGCAAATCAAAACTACCCTGAGATTTCATCTTATACCTATCCAAATAGCTAGGATCAAAAACTCAAGAGACAGCACATGCTGGTGAGGATGTGGAGAAATGGAAACACTCCTTCATTACAAGTGGGAGTGCAAACTTGTACAGCCACTTTAAAACCAATCTGGCACTTTCTCAGGAAATTAAGAATAATTCTGTCTAAAGACCCAGCCATACTACTCCTGGGTATATACCAAAAGATGTTCCAGCATACAATAAGGACATTTGCTCAACTATGCTTATAGGAGCTTTATTAGTAATATCCAGAATCTGGGAACAATCTAGATGTTCCCCAACTGAAGAATGGATAAAGAAATGGTGGTACATTTATACAATGGAATACTACTCAGCTATTAAAAACAAGGAAATTTGCAGTCAAATGGATAGAACCAGAGAAGATTATCCTGAGTGAAGTAACCCAGACCCAGAAAGATATGAATTGTATTTACTCACTCAGAAGCAGATATTAGCCACATAATACAGGATAACCACACTACAATACAGAGACTGATGCACTAACCAAGGACCATGTATGATGTGGACATAGACCTTCTGCTCAGATGTAGTAGATAAGCAAGACAACCTCCTTGTGGGTCTCACAATATGGGGAGTAGACATGGACTCTGGCCTTCCAATGTTGATCGCTTCCCCCTGGCACGGCAGCCTTACCAGGCCACAGAGGAAGAAGACACAGGTAGTACAGATGAGACTTGATAGGCTGAGGTCAGATGTTAGGGGAGGAGGGCTCTCCTTTATGAGGACTAGGGGAGGGAGGGAGAGAGGACCAGGAGGCAAAGAGTGAGGGGGCCACAATTGGGATGTTAATAATTCAAACTGCATAACAAGTAGGTAACTTATATTGCCAATCCCACTACATGGGAATACCTCTGAGACATGAATGTCAATGCATACACAATGTTTCTTTTTGGTTACAGAATCTCTGTGATTTATTATTAAATGTCATTCTTTATATGACATGAATGAAGATTTACAGATATCTTTCTTCTGCTCATACAAAGGGTAGAGAGCCAGTCCTAATTGTTGTGTGCATCACACACGCCTTATTCATTCATAAGTTTAGAATTGTATAATGCTTCTGAGAAATTTTGTGTTTTCAGAACAAAAGAACTGAACACTGACATTGGATCAGACTTGACGTGATTCATTCCTCTCAGCATGCTGGACACTGACATCCTGCATTCTTCCTATTCCACCACCAAGTGCTTTAGTTGCTGGTACTCATCAGAACAGGACAGCTTCAAAGAAAGCTTCAACTCCAAATTGTCCAGCATTTCAGATTGTCCCACACAGTCTGACTTTAATTAAGCCTGGAATTTCTCAGCATTTAGAAACTGGACTACAAATGCTATTCTTAGCTTGTTTGACCATTTTCACCAATTTTATGTGTGCCCCTACAAAGGTATTATTCATCACAAATCAGCCACAAGAAACCTTAAGAGAATGATGCCTGCCCCATTTACCTTAAGGGTGGTTGGATAGAATTTTGGTTGTTTTCTTGAGCTATAGATGTTTATATTCTTTGGGAGTTGATTAT
>OU015743.1:29843483-29857838 GCA_907169655.1 Acomys percivali
AGAAAACAAGGTTGGACTCAGAGATGTATCTCTATTCCTTTATCTTTCTTTCTTAGGTTTGGAGATAGGGGTTGAAAAGAAAGAAGGGGGAATATAGAGATATATAATGATGATAGGACAAAAAGTAGATTATTGACTCTACTCCTCAACTGAAGGCCTTAATTGTCACTCACAAGGTTATTTTTAGTCCAGTGGTATAGAATTTTGTATATTGATGCAAAATAAATTTAAATTTAAAT
Source organism: Acomys percivali (assembly GCA_907169655.1). Lineage (NCBI taxonomy): Eukaryota > Metazoa > Chordata > Mammalia > Rodentia > Muridae > Acomys > Acomys percivali. The sequence goes on from OU015743.1 coordinate 29,843,723, forward strand.
TTAAATTTGATACATTGGTATAGAATTCAAATTTAAGATTATTCTTCACATACATTATACATATATATATATATATGTATGTATATACTCTAATATGAAGTATTGTACCCATACAACTCAATTAAAATACAAGGTTTATTTCCAGTGCTTAGGATAATTAAGTAATACATGTTACTTGTTAGTTGATCAAATCATGCTCATATCAATTTCTAGTCTATTTTTATTACAAAAATATACATCCTAGGTTTAACAGATAGATATGACTCTATAGAAAGATAACGTAAAATAGTTAGATAAGGTCTTCAAAAACCTCAGAGTCCTCCAGAATATGGCATTTGAAGATATTTCTATTATTTTAAAGATTCTTTGACAATAAGACAGGTTAACTTCTGGCAACACCCAGCCTACCACAGAGAAGACGAATGAGCATCAGTGAATGTCATCAAGAACCTCCTTACGGAGATGGCTTCACATGTGGCAAAAAAGCCACTGGGGAAAATGTCCTCATTTCAGCCACAGACAGAATTCTTCCTACATATGGGCAAGCTTGGATGCAGGCAGGATCAACAGCCAACTCTGCCAAGACAGGGTAAGCAAGTCCTCAATAGTTCCTGCCTCACAAATATGTATGTCGGATATATTGGGCCAGAAAGCTGAAGGTGATGCTCCAACATTATAGAGAATTTTCAGTGACTGCTCAGGCAGCAAACTGTCTCTGTCATCTTCTCATTTTGGAAGCTGCTAACCTGCACTTCCTGTTTACTCAGGTAATTAATTTTATTCCTCCTCAAGCCTCTGATGGTGTTGAATACGATATAGTTTAGTTTTGCAACTAAGCTTAGTTGTTTAGGGGCTAAGATGTGTTTAGGTCTAGATAAATGTTTTAAGTTGATAATGATGAGATATGCTAGATATTGATTCACATTCAGAATTTTAGACTCACCAAGATAGGAAAGATTTTTTTTCTTCAAGGTTGCCAAATACAAATAGCCAAAACACTATGAATGTAACACTTACATAATTCCTGATTGTTTCATGGTTCTTCTTGCTGTACGTAATTTATTGTATGTATTTGTAATAATATGAATGTGTATGTAAAAAAAAGAATAAATAAAAAGAAAGAAAAGAAAGGGCTTTGAGAAGATATCACCCCAAAACTAGCCATGAGAGCTTAATTAGAAAACACACAAACACACACACACACACACACACACACACACACACACACACAGAGAGAGAGAGAGAGAGAGAGAGAGAGAGAGAGAGAGAGTAACAAAGTTATGTGGGGCACAGATTATAATCAGTGGAAGCAAGCACTCCAAAGGAGTCAAGACTATGAAGAATTCATGCAGACAGGATGTCATGAACCATGTTAACCATCTCTCTTGCTACACCATCTTTAAAGAGTAATGTGCTCTACTGAATAACAATCAAAATAACAGGAAATGGAGAAATCTCTTGAGGACATGAAATAGAAATGGCATGGTAGAATGAGGCGATGTCATCAAGAACCTCCTCCGGTGGGCCAATGAGGTGACTCAGCTTTATATAGACTCTTGCTACCCAAGAAACCCAAATAATTGAAGGAACAAAACTGACTCCCACAAGTTCTTCTCTTACCTTAATTTGTGGTCTGTGGCACATGCACCAGTTGAATACTAAATAAACAAATAAATAGAACACAATAAATAAAAGCATCAATCAATTAAGTAATGTAAAATGCCCCATTAAAGTTTTCCTTGGAGAGGGCACTCAACCTTCAGGAAGAATACTTTGATAAATGAAGCCACACTGTCACTGCTGATCTATAAAACCCCCAGACTCCACACCCTGTGTCATTGAATTCCTGCACCTCAGACTCAACTTTTTACTCTCTTTGAAGGACTGCTCGTAGGTGACTGGAGCCCAATACCTGTGCACAGAGAAAGTATCAAGTATGTGTGCTTATAACCCTGGGGCAGGCACAGCAGCCTTCTGTCTAGAGTCAGTCACAAACGGTGAGGACTCATTCACTGGATCTTGAAGGAGAGATAAACCTGCTTTGTAGGATCCCAAGTGTAGGTTCCGAATGGTCTTGTGAGAGAACAGGTGAGGTTAATCCACTAGAAGACCAACCGCCTCGTGCGGGAGCTTGATTGTTGCCAGCTGAAAATATCCCATGAACAGACTCTGGGAGGAGATATATAAATGAGCCCAGAACTGGAGGCAGGGCTTTTTTTTTGGTGACTTCAAATAGTTTTGGCTGTTCATCACTGCACTATGAGACGCTCCTAGAGAGAACCTCTCGAGGGAAGGCTTCGGGGATCCGGCTCCTGCTGAGGTTCTGGGTTCTGGTTACTCCAGGTTCCAGCAGAAGAAATCCTGCTGATTACACCAAGAGAATCATTCCTCGGAACAGATATCCTTACGTTTTGTTATTGTGTTCCTTAATCCTCTTTTCCTATTGGTTTGGTTAGTTGGGTTATAAGTGACGTATGCTCTGCTAATAAGTTGCTAATAAAATATATTGGATAAGAAAATTGAGCCTACAGGATCTAGTACAGTTTAGCTCATTAGTATACCTCTGCTTGATTCTCCCATTATTCTGTGTTCTGCTTTCTTCATTCCTTTTGTAATTTCTCATGAGGGTGCCTTAAATAAATCACCTATGTATGTAGGCACCCTCATCTCAGAGTTTCACCTGTGAACTCCTATCAGGACAATGAGCCACTGAAAGGATGAAGGGAAAAGGTCAAGTTCATCAGTCAACTTGACTCATAGAGCCAAGTTCATCAGCAGATTCTTGGTTTGGGTGTGCTTGAGAAAAAAATATAATAGTTACAGGGAAGGGCAAGGTTTTCTTTTGGGAGTAATCTATGTGATATATTAATCACACAGACAGACAGACACACACACACACACACACATACACACACACAGCACATGCACAACCACATCATCCATAAAGAACTAAGAATGCTTCTTCCACTGAGGTGCTCACACACCACATGGATTCTTTTAAGGAACTAGACCAAGTGTTGAGTTCTTCATTGGGATGGGCACAATGCGTGATTGGAGACATTGGGCTCGTGGTCCAATACAGGAGCAGATCACTAGGACACACTTCACTCTGGGTGCACATAAAGACAAGAGTTCAGCTTGCCATCAATACAGCAGAGTGGGAAAGTGACAGAAATAATACTACCCTAATCTGAATCTATTTGCTCTCTGCTTCCATCATCCCTTCATACAAAATGTTTAAGCCGTTTGTGCCAAGCCCCGCATTCTGTTACACAGAATCTGACATAATTAAAACGTTTCCTTTTTTTCCTTTGTTCAGTGATCAATGCCAACCTCTGTCATCCTGACTCCCTGGTGGCTTTTGTCCCACCTTCCCTCACTCTCCTTCCTTTGGCTGTCCTCTCATCTTCTCATAACTGAAGGCTGATGTCATCTGGAAGACACATGCACTGTCTATTTTCAGAGGCTCTGTCATCAACACAGCTGTCTGGCATCCTGTCATTGCCCATCGCTGTCAGTTAATACAGGAGCACAAACCTTCAGTGACATTATGCAAATGTGTAACCTTCCCTGGAGACTTTCTGCCTTGATGCCAATATCTAAGTTGCCCTGAAATAGCGCATTGTCCATGTAGACAGCTGTAACCTACTCTAATGTGTGTCACAAAACAGGGAGGAAATTATCTTGACCTCATTTGCTAAGGGAATCTGCAATTTCTAGACTGAAGTAGCATTCTGGAAACAAAGATCTCTCAAGAACAGAGAGATGGCTTTAAAACTCTATGCTCCATAGCATTTAGAAGCAGCAGTCAGTAGAAGGAAAATTTCGATCCTGGTTGCTGGCATCTTCACTCTGCTGCTTCAAAAGGCAGTGTAGGCTTTCCACAATCCACCGCACACCCACCTGCAAGGACAAGCGGATGTCCAATTTGACCTGATGTGATCTAGCATCCCCCTCCTCTCCTCCCTACCGTATTCTTTCCTGTAGGCTCATCAAGCCATTCTAAGTACTCCAGATACATTAAAATGCCAAGATGCCAAGTGTACTGTGAAGCATCCCAGTAGACTTGGGTATACTTGCTCCCCGTGGCCTTTTTGGTTTTCAATATCCCTAGTGTTTCCTTATGTCCCAACTTTTTCCACTCAACATATGTTTTATACCTATTGACTTCACTCAATCACTTAATAAGTCCTAGGACAAACACAACTTTAATTCACAAATGGCCTGTTTCTCAACAACCATGGGATCTATGCATGCATGCAGAATCAGTCAGAGACTCTGCATTGTGTTGGTGACCTAGAACATTTTTAAGAAAAAAGGCAACATTTCTAAGCAAATATGGAACTTGTAGTGATTTCTTAGTGGAGTTATAACAGTTGTGGCTTAAAAATCTACAACATGTAATGCATTCAAGCTCTAAAGGCCAGAAGCCTAGAGTCTGTCTCAAGAACCATTGGTTCCTTCTGAACCCTTGTCTTCTGCAGTGCAGCTAGGCCCCTTGGCACTCTTAACCTTGTAATGATTTACACTCGCATCACCATTTCCAAATCTGCTCTCCTGTCATAGAGAGACCAACTGGGTAATACAGAACAATATCCCCATCCAAGAGTCCTTAACTAAATAACAACTACAAAAATCTCCTTTGCTATTTAACATAATCACAGGTTCCAATGTTTAGGGCACAGACATCTTTGGGGGTCAGGCATTATTCAGCCTTTCCACAGAAATATTGCATATGCAGGAAGTTTTCTGATTGAAGTCATGGAAGCAAGTGTGTTGCTACTGGGACATAGTGACAAGGATGCATGCAGGAGATATTGCGAATCTCCACACCCACAATAGGACAAAACATAGTAAGGATGCTGAAAATGTTTAAAGACAAGTAGAAACAATCAAAAATGTAAAGTGAAGACTATTTTCAAATTTTAATACGGCAGTGATATATAGACTATTTGCGATCAGTCTCACCTTTCAGTCTGACAGAGCCCAATGGGTGCCATCAAGGAATGCAATGGTCCAGTGTAAGAAAAACCTGGTCATGGCAGCATAGTAGAAGTCACAAGAGCACTAACTCCATTCTGCTAGGCCAGTACTGGGTAGCCCTGCCCAATCACTGGTCTGTAGGGTGTGGCCACAGTGATGTCATGAATCAGATTTCTCAAAGGAAGCTGGAAATGAGCATGTTCTATGCAGCCTAACTTGTAGATATCAATAGCTATTCAATTGAACAAAATAATTATAATATTTAAATAGTGTACTTCTATGACTCACTAGCTGCCTGTGGCAATTTGTAGCCTGTGGCTTAGAGGATGGCAACCCCAATCAGCAACTTTATCTGTTGCTTTGGGCCAGCATCAGCTCACAGGCACAACTGAGATCAGAATACACTTATAGATCCAGTCTTTAAACAGCCTTTTTGTTGATTTCCCTCTGCCAAAATATTCGCCCACATATCATCCAGTTGGGGAAATAAGACAGAGGGAAAAGATAAGTGAGTCCAAACAGTCAATGTACTCTGTCAGTAAATGTTATACCAACACTGCAGCAGGAACAAAATAGTTTGGCTAAGTTTGCCCGGGCTTCATTCTCCCATAGCCTTTAATTCCACAGATTTAAGTGGTCTACACTATAGCCAATGCTGTATGGAATATTCTCTTCAGCATATTTGATTCTGTAAGACACTGTATCCATGTTATTGGAGGGAAGCTGGGCTTCTCCTCCATCAGAGTGAGAAATCTTCTATATACGTCTTCTATAGTACAAACCAATCATGGCAACTTTGTTCCCCTCCTCAGTGACTGATTGCCTCATTTGCCTATAGGTTCAGCTCTAACCACTGAACTGTGAAGACAACTCTGTCATGGTGCCTCAGGAAAGTTCTCTGGGCTCTTGCAAAGGGGGAACACTTTTCAGATACTGGAATTCCTTGTGTGACATCTGCAGTTTGCTGCAGCCACCCTGTGTCCGTGCCAGGGTGAACTGAGAGAAGAACCGACATGTTGAGCATGGTAAGGCCAAAGGATGACATAAACCAAAAGTTACAGACAGGAGTGCTACGGAAGGTGACGCTTGCTTGACGGCTTCATGCACAATAAGGAAAGAAATAGTCTGGCTTTTATTTTCCAGAGAGAGAAAAAGAAGAGAGCAAGTAAGTCCAGGGGAGAGTGAAGGAGAGGATGAACGGACCTGACTGCACACATCTGAGGTAACAATCATTTCAGCATCAGTAAGCAGATACCAACCACAGCCGCACAAGCTACTTCGGTTTCAGAGCCCAGGGCACTCCTAAGAGCATACCCAGCCATGCAGTTCAGCTATCTGGAGGATGTCTAGTGCAAAGGAGTTTTTTGTTTTTTGGGTTTTGTTTTTTTTTTTGTTTTTTGTTTTTAATAAAAGGAAGCACACACTAACTGCTTAGATGATGACTTTAAGCAGTGCCCTGTTGTAAATTAGTTACTTTTCTTGTCACGTGACTGAGTACCTCAGTCACTGAGTACTTCAAGAACAACTTGGAGGAAGACTAATTTGCTCTCTTTACAGCTTCAAAGGTGTCGGTCGGTCCACTGGTGGGGAACACGATGGCAGAGATGCTCAGGTGCTAGTGAGAAGGAAGCCGACCACAGCCTCAAGAGGAGACCAAAGCAACATATAGCCCCAAAGACACAAACCCAGTGAACAGCTACCTCCAGCCATACCTCACCCTCCACAGTTCTCCTACCTCCCTATTCAAATTCGAAATCTTCAATGGATTAAGCCATTCATTAGGTCAGGGTCCTGTTGATATGTGGTCCCTGGTAACCATGGAGAAGGGATAGATGGAAGTGGTCCGACTAACCTTCTAGGTACTTGTCAATGCACAATGAAGTCCACCATCAAGACTGTCCACTAAACAGTGAAACACTGCTACTTCCCAGCAATATCTCGAGCTTATTGTGAATAGTCTAGATATTTCTATAACAACTTAAATTCTATCAACTCAAACTTTGAAATAACTATGATTATAGCAGTGACTAATGGCACACGCAGTAACAGATCAAATGGCCACTACAATGTGACGACGCAGGTGTGCTCAGGAGGTAAAAGAGCAAAGATAAGAAGAAGCCACAAGGGTGTTTTATGAAAGGAACCCTGAGATTGTGGCACTGGTTAAAAAGAATAACCTAGGGGCTGGAGAAAAGGCTCAGAAGTTAAGAATTCTTGCTGCTCTTCCAGAGGCCCTGGACTGAATTCCCAACACCCACATTTGATAACTCACAACTGCTGGTAACTCTAGTTCTGGGGAAACCAGAGGGTGCCCCCTTTTGGCCTCCTCGGGTACCTACACACACACACACACACACACACACACACACACACACACACACACACACTTCAAAAATAATAAGAAGCAGCTATTGTTAGTAAAATTTTTATTGGAATATGCCTGATAGGTCAAGTGGAAATAGCTTAGTCAAACTGTGAAAAGCAAGGCCAAGTGAAGGTAACAAAAGATGCTTATTTGAAAGAGAATGTGAGTGCTCCGGCCACATCATTTTACACTTGAATCTCAGAGGGAAATGTGGAGACGTTCCCCTCTACTATTTACTGGTAAACGGTTATATGTTGTGTTTTGTGTTTCTCCTGTATAGCGTATAGTTTCTGAATGTGCTGACACTCTCTGACAGTTCAAGCCGGCTTTGGAAAGTTTCCTGTTTGGGGAAGTAAAGCCACAAACTATGCATTACAGAAATTTCTTAAACTTCAGACATAACAATACCACACACTCTGCCCATTTCACAGTGTCTTTTAGTTCTATTGCTACAAAGCGACTCCATGGCCATGGCAACGTTTACAAAAGAAAGCATTTAATTGGGTCCGGCTTACGTTCAGAGGTTTAGTCCATTATCATCATGGCTGGAAGCATGGAGGCATGCGAGCAGATAAGAAGTGCTGGAGAGGGAGCTCAATCAGCAGGCAGTAGGAAGAGAAAGACACTGAGGCAGCCTTGAAACCCCAAAGCCCAACCCCCCAGTGACACACTTCCGCCAACCCCTGTCTTTCATCACCATACAAACAAGCGTTCAAACCTATGAGCCTATGAGTGGCATTGATATTCAAGCCACCACACGCCGGTTAAGGTAGAGTCTGTTTTAATAACTTCCCCGGGTAGAGATTCGAGAATCTCTAAGATGCCTTAGAATCAATCCCTAAGATACCTTAGAGATCCCTAAGATACCTTCTTAGGGAACTTAGCCAACATGGGATAACTATCATTGACCTAAACAATGTTTCAGGTGTCTCATAAAAGATAATCTTAAACATGTGTTAGGGTTCCCAAAAATATATATAAAAAAAAATTGCATTTGTATTCCGAGGCATGCATTGTCCCGTCTATGCTAGTGCCTCTTGTTTTGGTTGTAATATATGGAATACAGGATAGATTCCATCCACCTTACCATGTTTGTACAGATTTTGCTGAACCCCACCTCACCCCACCCCAAAAATAAAAGGAGGAAAAAGAAAATAACTAGGACCTAACACAATTTTTAAATAGTCCCATGAGTGTAATGTAGAAGTAAGATATATTTTCCTATTTACATGTTCTTTGTACTTAATTTCTTCCTTATTATGAATTTGCCCATTTGGTAAAATTAAGTAGTGAAAAATAATTAAACTTGCAACTTACAGGAATTTAAATGATTTGTAATCCCCGAGGAATTACCAACACATTAATAAGAGCTGCATTCCAAGGAGAAGGCTTTGAATTATGTACAGCTTCCACCTTGCTAACTAATTACAAGTCAACTTTTTTTCTCCTCGCTCAGAAAATTGGTGAGAGGGATCACTGGGTCCACCTTACTTTTCACAAAAGGGTAACTCGTTATATATATATTAGTCTTGTTAGGACTACAGCCTGTTCTTTGGTTTACAGCCTATTTCATTGCACATATATGTATTGCTTAGTATCATTTTTAACAAGTACTGGCTTATTAAGTGCAAACTAGTATGTGTCTACAAAAGAAAAAAGTTAATCTTATGTGTTTGTATTTACCTGTAAAGAAGTGTTCAGTGTAGTAATTCTGAGTCATTATAAACCATCAATTTGGAGACAGAGGTCAGTGTATATCAATATTTTTTATTATTTCTTTTCTCCCAGAGTCACTGTGCTCATTCTCCCTGTGGATCAGATTAATGATAATATGAAATGTTATTACAGGGGAAACTGCATACAAAAATTCATTTTTCATGTGGAGCCACTACACACTTTGCTGAGCTCATTATAAAGATAAAAAATAATTTCTAGGTTTTCTCGTGCCTGCCGACTCACAGTGACGGCAGAGAAGGCCAGCCCGAGCTGCGGGGAGAGGGAGTGTGCCTGAGGGTTTAGTCACATCACTTGATGGTGAATCTCTGAGTGAGTCAATAAGGGCAGGATGCAATCAAGGGAGCCTAAAATAATCTTCATTAGACGTCGCAGGCTCAGAGAATTCCCTGCCTTGCCGAAGGCACTTAGCTCAATAAATGGTTTGGGACCTCCCCTTCTTCAGTGGAGTGTGAGCTAACACCAGTCAGACAAGAGTGTGTGAGATGCCCCAGGTTGGGGGGTGGAGGTGTCACACTAAGTGAAATAGAGCCGTCATGGAAGGACAAGCTTGACGTGATTTCCTTCATGTGGGGGGCAGGGGAGATGTCTTGGAGGCAGAAAGTAGGATGCTTTCGCCAGAGACTGGGAAAAGAGGAAGTGGGAAGTTGTTTCATTGCTGTGGAGTTTCCCTTGTACAAGACGAAGAGACCCATGCAGGTTGTTCATATAAACAACGTACTTAACGCTGATGGATGGTGGAAATAAGAAAGGATGGTAATTTTAGGTTGTATGCATTTCACCACAATTCTTAAAGGTTCGAACAAACTTCTGAAGGAACTGAAAGTATTTCAATCAGTAGGAAAAGAGAAAGGGGGGGGTGTCACCATCTGAAAGTAAACACTTTTACTTTGACTTTAAGGAAAATCTAGCAGTGGTCTGAATTAGCTGTTGAGCTACAGATTCCAGCTCAATACACAACAAAAAAGTATATGGAGCGAAGGATGAATACCTGAGGCCTGCGGCACTAACGACTCAGATCAAGGCGTTCTCCTGGACCCAGGCAGTAGCAAGGCGGGAGTTTCTGACAGGAAGTCACAAGTCTTAGATGTAAGTCACTCTTGTCACTTACCAGCCATGTCTGGGTCCAGATTAATGTTTAACTTCTGCTTGCCAAGTCTACCCTAAAGAAAGTCGATTCTTTTGCCTGTTGCTTTAGCCATGGATGGACTAGTATAGTACTTGAACTTCACAAGCAGGAAATGAGTAAGTCTAATTTAAAATCAAGCAGGCATTTGAGTATTTTTATTTTAACTTTTGTGTGACTAGTATGTAGCCAACAGTTGGCACGAAGAAAATCATGCCTTTTTTTTTTCATAAATATATTAATATGAAAACACAGCCCTGGAATTCTCTGTTCTTTGAACTGCATCATAATTGTCAAGAATCACCACTTTTTTTCTTTTTTTTAATAACGCATTTTAAAGACACAACTTAGCTCAGTAAAGTTTGTCCTTATTGACCGAACAGCTTGGTAAGTTCTAATTGTCCACAGCATCACTGTCATCTAACTTTAAAACCTTTCACCGCCTTAAAACCTTGCTATCTAGTAACAGCCAGTCCCAGCTTAGCTTCTCTCTGTCCTGTTGTGACTGGTCTGAACAAACGGCTTCTTACACTTAGCAGGATGCTTTCAAGTTTCTTCTACATTACAGTACTTCCAAGGACTTCATTCCTTTCTATAGTGGGATGGGTTCCACAGTGTGCAATGTTATGTTTTGTTTTGGCTATTATTAATAACGCCACTATAAATATTTATGCAAAAGTTTTATGTAGACATGTGCTATCATTTCTCTTGGATTTATACCCAGGAGTTGGGCAAGGGTATGGTAATATTATACTTAGTCATTTTAGGGACTGACTGCCTGGCTGTTTCCTGCAGTGGTTGTAGCATGTTTCATTGTCAACAGCTGTGGATGAGGATTCTCATTTCTCTGCGGCATTCAGAACTATTACCGTCACTTTTACATTCTAGGCATCTTTATAGGTCTGAAGTGGCATTTTGTTATGCTTTTGTGTTTCCCTAATAATTAATGATACCAAGCACCATCCATATCCTTACAGGCCACTCGTTTATCTTCTGCGGCGGAATGTCTATTTGTTGCCTTTACACATTTTTATTTGGGTTATTCATCTCTTTATTGTCGAGTTGTACAAGTTCTTTACCTGTCATGGAGACAAGTTCTCTAACAGATACAATATTTCAGATTTTCCCCCCTTCTTTGAGCTGTTTTCCCACTTTTTTTAGTGGCATCCTTTGAAGTAAAACCTTTCTAATTTTGATGACATCTAATTGATCTGTCTTTTTCTCCAACCCAATATGTATTTGGTATCATTATCTAAGAAACCACTGCTTACCCAAAAGTCATGGAAATTGACTATTTATACCTTTATAAGGATTTTATAGGCTTGGGTCTTACAGCTGAACCTATGACATGTTTTTTGTTTTTGTTTGTTTGTTTGTTTGTTTGTTTTTTGTCTCAAGCCAGGTATCCTACTTCATTTAGTTTGTTTGAGACAAGATCTTACTATTTTAACAGCTGGGAAGTGTCAGGGAAGTTACCATATAACAGCCTGGCCTCTACCTTTCAATTCCCCTCTCTCTACATTCCAAGTACTAGGAATACAGGCATGTGCCTGCTGCTGTTTCAGCATCCTGTTGAGAATACCATCTACTTCCTATATTCTCTTATCCTTGACAACATTAATGGACTGCAATCTAATCATACATTCCTGGACTTTCAAATCTATTCCTTCCTTGTTCTTTATACAAGTAGGGGGTACCCCAAACCACACCTTGTTCTGAATTACTGAATTAGGTTTCCTTATGTTAGCCAAGCTGCTCTTAGCCACTGCCTCTCAAGTGCTGAGATTAAAGGTATGAGCCACAGTACCAGACCCCACTCAGATTTTAAACTTCCTTCTTGAATTGGTTTCTCGGGTTTATGTTATTCTAGGAATTTGTACATTTCATGTACATTAGGAAACCTTAGTCAATACTTGTTCATACTGTTCATTCATCATCTCATCTCTTTTTTTTTTTGTATCCTCCTTAGTAATGTCTTTGTATTCATTCCCAATTTTAATAGTATACATCTCTTTTTTTCTTAGTCAAAGCAAAAGCTGCCTATTTTGTAAACCCTTTCAAAGAGTCAATTTTTATTTTCATTGTGTTTCTTAGTCATGGCTGTACTTTCTATGCCTCTTATACCGACTGTGTTTCATTGTTGCTTCTTTTCCTGTTTGTATTTGGCTATTTGCTTTTTTTTAACTCCTTATTTTATAACAGTACGTGGTTAGTATACTAAACCACTGTCTTTTCTTATACATAGGAAATTATAGCTCTAACCTCTAAGCACTTGGTTTCTTTGTATTGTGCGTGTTTAGTACATTCAAATTTTCATTTTTATTAAAGTCATCATAATTTAATTTGTTTGTGATTTCTTCTTTGACTTGGTGGTTATTCAGAAACATACCTAGTACTGATGTTAAGTTTGTGGTAATAATGAAAAACAAATGGTAAAAAAAAAATTACTAATTTATAATAAGAGGTAATGTAAGAGAACGCACCCACGTTCACTGTTGGGGGTTGGTCTGGTGCACTGTGTATTCAGATAATGACTTCTGTGGCCTGAGACCTGGGTACAGTGATGCCCGTTGTCATGATCATTGATCAATATTACATTGTAATTCCCTCCTAGTCTACAAAGCAAGTCCAAGACAGCCAAGGCTACACAGAGAAACCCAGTCTCAAAAAACAGAAACAAAAACAAAACAAAAAACATTGCTCCCCAATTACCGTTGATTGATTAATAGAGAACCTGAGCAGCCTATAGCTGGGCAGAAAGAACAGGGAGCTGGGCTTCCATTCCCAGTCTAGGTAGGGATCACATGAGGTAGGGAGAAGGAGGAAGAAGAGGGAGAGGAAGGACATAGCCAGGAGGAACTGGCCATGAGGCCTGCCCTAACGGTGCAGAAACAGCCCAGGCAGAACCAATATGGCGTGTGGCTGGGAAGTAACCAGACCAGCATAGAGGGTTAGGATAGATGAGTATCTGCCCAGCTCTGGTGCTTTAAAGTTTGTTGAATGACTCTAATAGGTCTCTGTGTCATAATTAGGGTGCTAGCGTGGGTGACTAGAAAAGATCTCCAAATTATACCTTATTTCTATGGTTCACGTTCATCTTTTGCCAAGATTTCTATCATGTTTCCACTGCCTCAATGTTCTTTGTTTTTCCTGACTGCTTAGCAACTGGTACAAAAACAGAACTTTTCTCCTTTTCCATACTGAGTAGACAAAGAAAGAAAAACAAAGCAATTCCATAGTTGGACAATTTAAAATATTCACTTTCAGAATGAGAAAAGGCTCAACAGAGAACTCATAATTTAGTGAATGAATTGTTTTCCCTGTGCCGTTTTAATTAGCTTTAATAATACCGTGTGCTAATTTGTTCCCATTTTCCATATGAGATCCAGGAAAATTAAGTAAGTTTGTATTAAGTCACAATGACAAATGAAGTCCCTGGAATCGGACTTTGCTCTGGGCAGCGCCGGAACCTGTAATCCTTCCGCTGACCTTTACTTCCTCAGAGGCCCAGGCCAGGCCCTACACGACAACAGTTTGAAAGTTTTTATTAAGCCTTAGAGATAGCCCAGCCATGCCGGTTGTGCAATATTCCTGATGTTCCTAAAGCTCTCACTGGCTTATTTTACATTAAATTTTATCTAAATATCCTCCTCAAAGTGATGGGTGTTGAAATGTGCTTCATCATCTTTACGTGCAATTGTTTTCACTTTCTACTCATCTGTGCTACTACTTCCGTGATTCAAATCTTGGAGTTCCCCTGATAAGTCCTGCAGCATCCTGCTGAAATTCTGTCTCCACTTTGTTTCATGCTATGTATGTCCAAGTGTAGCTTGAATGAAAATGGCCCCCATAGGCTCAATATACATACATACATACATACATACATACATACATACATACATACATAC
>OU015743.1:29875522-29895407 GCA_907169655.1 Acomys percivali
TATTACCTTCTGGATTTCACCGCACACTGTGATTGTCTTTCAGAATCAAGTGCTTGCCATAAGCACAATTAAAATCTTAGTCAGTCACCTGAACTGGATGGCGGGGCAGAGTTTTCCCGACGCTGATAATGAGTGAAGCCATAAGAACAAGCAAGTAGTAGATAGAGAAAAGTACCAGCTGCTCTCGGTTGAGCCTGCTCCTCTGTGCACCTCCAGGGACTTCATACCTTTCTTCCGGTTCATGTACTTTGCTCTGCAGACACGCTGTCACCCCTGATGAGAAACAAGGACCAATCAAATAAATAGCACATGAGCATATAGGAAATCCACCTAGTCTCCTCTTTATGGCTGCCCTTAGTGCCTCAAGTATTCTGAAATTAAAGCAAATTATACCAAAAGAAAATACAATAAATCCAGGGCTGGAGAGAGAGCTCAGCAGGTAAGCAGTATGCTAAGTAAGCATCAGGAAGTGAGTTTGGATTCCCCAATGGGTATTGCAGCGAGTATCTGTAAGCTCAGTGCTAGGGTTTCAGACACTAAGCACATCGCCCAGAGGTCCCTGGCTAGTTTAGCCTAAATGATCAGCTCCAGGGTCCAGGACAAACCCTGTCTCAAAAAATATGGTGGAGGATGACAAGAGACCCAAAGTCAGCCTCTGGCATCAACATAAGAACACACAGGTCAGCGGTACCTACAGATACACACGCGCGCACACACACACGCACACACACGCACACACACACACATCAGTACACCTACAGGTACACACACACAGGTCAGTACACCTATTGGTACACGCACAGTGATACCACACATACACAGGTCAGTTCATCTACAGGTACACATGCAGTGATATCTCACACACAGGTCAGTGCACCTATAGGTTCACACAGTGATAACATACATACACAGGTCAGTGCACGTACAGGTACACATGCAGTGATTACACACACACACACACACACACACACACACACACACCCCACATACACAGGTCAGTGCACCTACAGGTACACATGCAATTACACACACACACACACACACACACACACACACACACACACACACACCACATTGGAAAGAGAAAGGAAATATGATAAAGATAGCTTTCTAAACTTAAAATAAAAATGCAAGAAATCCTTCTTTCCTATAGAAGATTTTAAGCAATTAGTAAGTTCAGTCCACAGGCTGAACTGAGCATTTAATAAAGGCCTGCTTGTTTCGCAGTTTTATTTATGACTTCCTGTTAGACACCAATGATCCAGAGTCAGGAAAGTGCTCTTGTCTACACACCTCCCTCAGCCAGCCACGTAACAGAGGCTCAGCAGGACCTGTTTAAATAAATACTGAGTAGAGCCTGTGGCTTGACACCACTCCTGTAGAGAAGTTTGCTTGCTATACCCTGGAGAAAGGATTCCTCCAATGGGCTGGACAACTGTGCCCAGTTTAAGCTTTAAAAATATGAGCTAGTAGGAAAGCCCTAAGCAGGGACATCAGCAGATAGTCACCACCAATGCCTGGCTGCAATCTAGCTATAATATGCCCAAGACCAATCACCCAGGAGATAAACCTAAGCAGCAACATCTTAGGAGGGTGGTGGTGGTGGTGGTGGTGATGGTGGTGTGTGTATGTGTCAAATGACTTAGTGCTTTGGTATAATGACATAAACTCATAAGGCTTAGTTTTGCTGCCTATGAAAGAAAAAAAAATTAACAATATCACCTGTCTCGCGGGTTTTAACGCAGAAAATAAAAAACAAAGTAACCCCGACCCAGAAAGACAAATGCCACAGGTTCTCTCTTGTGTGCAGTTCCTAGCCTCACCTCTTCAGATGTGAAGACATAGATGGTGTAGCCACAGACATCAGGAAAAGTGTAGAGAGACCTTAGGTAAGGGAGGCCCTTGGTAGAGAATAACAGGGGTATAAGCGATATGAAATGGAAAATAGAATAATAGGGAGGGGGCTTCAACCAGGGAGGGAGGTCAACACAGATGGAGAAGTAGGGATGAGGGACAAATAATGCCAAGCTTGTTTGATAAAGCATTAAAGAGTCATATTATTTTATATTTACTTGAAATTATATAATAACACATATATGTATACATATATACACATGTACACACAGATATAGAAATATATATAATGAAATTATATATATATAAGGAAGTTAAGCCACTTGGGCTGATAATGTTCCCTTTAAAACTGAAACAGATGAACAAAATCCCCAGTACTAGACACAACTCCTCAAAAGGAGAAAACATCAGACTCTTTTTGAGTCTGGGTTTGGGCAGGGTAGTCCAAGTGTCTTCCAAAACAGTATAGATTATTACTGTAGCCCTTGGCTGCCTCTCAAGGATTTGCCCTCTCCTGCTGAAAACACTGCAGTATAGCCTTCATGGTTCCAAAAAATACCATGCAAGCAGCCAAGAGATGTAAGCAATTAAACCGCCCTACCGAGCTGCAACACCTATGAACCAGGACAACTGCCAGCATGGCAAGATATGCACAAAGGTGCCAATCATCAGATGTCTGATTGGACTTAAGGCCCAGGAGGAAAATCATGCCCAGATTGGAAACCTAGCCAGCGTTCTGGGGCTAGTGAGGCCATGGGCCTTAGAAGAGAGAATCTTCTACCGCCACTTTGATAGACCAGCATAATTCCTTACTGCATTCTAAATCTTATCCTTATATGCACAGAGAGAAGTCTAACTACTATTTCTCCTTTCTTAACAGCAAATAAGGACCATCACAGAAAAGCACAACTGGACACAATGAAGAGATCAGCAGATCATGGTGAGCCCACCCAAACATCTACAGCACAGCTCTTGCATCTGTGCCTCAGAGAATATCACAAAAGAAGGGGCAGCTGGCATACTATAAGTATGCTGTCAAACAGTCTCTCCTAGAAGCAGGGCAGAACAGTCCTATAATGGATATGTTAATGTGGGCGAGGTCCCAACCTAAACAAAGAATTACAGCTACAGCCTGCTGGGAGGAGTCAGCCCCTCCTAGACCAGCGTCCTTATGGGAAGGGTCAGCCTCAAAACCACATACACAAAACAACAGAAACTGACTCAGTATATACCTCCTTGTGCATGCACATACATGTGTGTATTTAACAAATATAAAAGCAAATGAGATTATTAACTTGAGAGTGGGGACATTGGACAGGTTTGGAGGAGGGTGACAAGGAGGGGCTAGAGAGAAAAGAGGGAGGAGAGGACTGATATAATTATATTCTGATTAAAGACATTAAGCTGGACATGATGGCACATACCTTTAATCCCAGCACTCAGGAGGGAGAGGCAGGTGGATGTCTGAGTTTGAGGCCAGCCTGGTCTACAAAGCAAGTTCCAGGACAGCCATGGCTGTTACACAGAGAAACCCTGTCTCGAAAAACAAAACAAATCTCAAAATGGATCTTATAAGTTATCTTTACTATAAAAACAAAATCTCCAGACAATTTTCTATCTGTCTTTGAGATTACTTCACCTAATGACCTCAGTTTTATCAGACAAAGCAACAGGAAAGTAGGAACAATACAAAAATCAAACTAGAGTTATAGTTCAAATTCCTAGATATTTTAAAGCAGTTTTGGATACCAAACATGATATCCTCAATCACTGCTATCTAAACTTATCCAGAAGAAACTCTTATCTATATAAACATATAGTGAGAATTAGATGGATATGCCAGAAATACATTAACATCCTAATAGGTGAAAATGGCCACTGATTAGACTCCAATGAAGGGTGACACCTTGGTGTGATAAAAGGCTCATTTCTGAGCAGAATTGGCCCAATACCAAGTTGTCAACCTGCTACCACCACCAGGACTGTCCCAAGTTGTGTTTGAAATAAAGAGAATCTAGTAAAGATGAGAAAAGACAAGCCATGTTGACAGAATAAAGCTGACAATCCATACTTTCTAAAGCTCACTTCAGCCTGCCTAGATTTTGAGGTGACCATTTTTAAGCTTCTTTTATATTACTCCAAACTAGAATAATGGTAAAAACATCTGAGTTAACCTGAAAACATGGAGGAAAAAACAAACAACAACAGTAGGATACGCTCCAGCCAGTCACATATGACGGCAGTCTCTACCGTTGCTTGGCTAATTAGGAAGCCCAATAGGATTTGTGTTTCCGTTACGGGATCAGTCGTGGAACTCGGGTCAAGGAGACAGTCAGACACCAGCAGATCCACGCTCTGAGATTCCCTTTTCCCTCTCTTCCAATCTGACTGCAAACCTTCAGAAGAGCAGGTTAGATCTGACCGACAGAGAGGTAATTTAAAGAAAAAAAATTTCATTACATTTCACATTTAGTTCAGATATACTAAAAGCAAAAATAACTGGACTTTTTTTTAAAGCAAAAATGTTTGAATGCATACTTATTTCGACAACACAATTCTAGACCAATTTACCTTCATTTTTTTTAAAATTGCGGCTGAAATATTCTAGAAGCATTAGTGGTTTGTCTGTGGTAGTGAAGTGAGATGCAAAATTTGAAGTGAGGTAGGAAATTGTGCACAGCTAGAATTTTAATTCTTTCATCTGTGGTACTAAATAAAAATGAAATATTAAATGTTGAGAGGAAAACTAGAATATCATTAGGGAAATATGAAAAAATGGAAGTGTTTCTTGTTACGTGGGTGCAGATGAGTAGAGCATGAATAGAAGGAACTTGCTGGCGTGCTGCTTCCTTCTTAACAGCTGTACCTCTTTTTCAAAACACCCTCTTCTCATTCGTTTTCATTAGTGGAATGCCATCACAGCAACATTACCTGATGAACTCTATGGATGCGGTGTAATCCAACAGCCATCCCAGGAGTGGAATGCATAAACATTGTCTAATAATCTGAAAACATTAATTTCCCACTATTTAAATAAAATACTAATGAACACAGGGCCTAACCAGAGAACATTAAAAAGAATGTTTCTTAAGGAGATAAAACTATACACTAATGCTTTCTGATGAAACTGCAGGAGGACAAAATATTTGCAAGTATAATTTACTACATTTTCATTTTTAAAATAGTCCAACTTTAAGTTTTAAAAATCATTTTAATTATTTTTATTTACTGTGTGTGTGTGTGTGTGTATGTGCAAACACACACACACACACACATGCATATGAAGGTCAGAGGACCACTTACAGGAACTGGTTCTCTCCTACTACAATAGACCCAATGATCAAACTCAGATCATCTGTCTTGATACCCACTGGGCCAATCCTGATGTCCCTCTAATTCTAACAACCCAGGATACTGGTGCTGTTCCAATGAAAGACCCTGACAATATTAGGGATTGCAGCCACTATCTGTGTTTTACTGTATGTACTTAGCAATGTGGTGGTGGTGGTGGTGGTGGTGGTGTGTGTGTGTGTGTGTGTGTGTGTTAGAGGCCCCTAGCTTGTAGCCATCGTGCTTGAGAAGGAAGCTGCAAACACTGGGTATGGGATACTCAGGCTTCTGGCTTTGGGTCGAGTGTTTTTGGAAACCGAGGAACACACCTTGTGTGTGTTTACCATCGTCATGGTTCTTCTGCTACACTACTCACTAACAATCATCTCCTCGGTGGACGGCGTGCACATGGATTCAGTGGCACAGAGCCACAGGAGGAGCGTGGTTTGCACCCTCAGGCCCCTGGTTTGCAGTGCAACTGAACGAGAAGGCAAAGAAAGAATCAGGAGCGTGGCCTGAGCTGGGAGCACGGTCACCTGCACCTCAGGCCCTAAAGGACCCCACATGTCTACAAGGCTTCTAAGTACAGTCTTGGGGATTACAGAATTTCAGCATGCAGAGCAAATTCAAAAATGGAGAATCCACAAACAATAGGATTGACTGTGCATTCTTTCCATTTCAGGAGGAGTGTAAAGCACAAAGTAGTCAGCTGGCTCCGAGCCGTTTAGCTGGGAAGTGTGGCAGAATGGGAATCTGAGCCCAAGGCTGCTTAGCTTTCTAAAGCCTATGCATCTTACATACAAAAATACCTCGCTGGTATGCAAGCTAAACCGTGGACTCTAAAAGGCATGATTGTGAATATGTCATATGATTTTAAGCTGCTTTGAATATTCCAAGATGTTGCATATTATTAAAAAAGAAAATGTTAGCAACTGAATACCCCATTTCTACCAAAGCTGAGTGCTGTCAAAGGACTTTTCCCTTCATTTAGGATCACTAATGTGTACTCAATTGAACAAGAAGGGACTAGAGACGTTTCAGCAGTGACAGTGCTTGCTGTTCTTGCTGAGGATGAGAGTCAGATTCGACTCCCACATCAAGCAGCTCACAACTGCCTGCAGCTGCACACCTGGAGGATCCGACATCCTCTTCCAGCCTCTGTGGACACCTGGGCACAGATGCTCACACACACACACACACACATAAGTAAAAATAAAATATGTTCTACAAATTCAACAGACAACACTTAAGAAATTTCCCATAATCCCCTATTCCTATGATTATTAATTTGTTGGTTTTGCCTTTATTTTGATGTTCAAGTATCTTTCCCCCCTGTTTATAATGTTGTATAATTCGAGTTTGCTGAACCTTAAGTCCTAAATCTCATTGTTCTAACTTATAAATTATTGCTTGGCATGTATGTAATAAAGTATTTTAAATAGCATTATTTTAAGTAACTATTGGTTATGATGATATCTAATGTAGCTAATATCAATATATTAACCTTGGCTGGGTATGATGGCTCACAGCTGGAATTTCAGCACTGGGGAGGCTGAGGCAGAATGGCTGCTGTAAGTTTGAGGCCAGCCTGAATTGCATAGTTAAGTTAAAGCACAGCCTCTGCTGTAAGAATGGAACTAGGTTTCAAAAGAAAGGAGAGCACATGCAGAATGAAGCTTACCCTATATTGAAAATGAGAGCCAACATCTGTGACTAAGTCAAATTACTATCCTAGCAACAATGCCCACTTATGCTGGCCATATAGTGTTTGTTAACAAATATGAACCTAAAAGGTACCATCAGACTAACCAAATCATCAACAAACTCATTCTTTTACATCTAAACTATTATTTTCATTTTCTATTACTTAGGCACACACACATCCACTCCTAATTCTACCTGCAGAGCAACACAGTCTTTAGGTGAACAACAGTGCCACAATGCCGACTGTAGCAGGAGCAGCCAGCACATACAAAATACAATGGACTGTGCATATGGGCTACTTCATCTGCTTTAAGGGCTTATTTGGATGATTACTTTAATGCCCACAGTGGTTACTTTGAACACTGCACTGCTGCCAATCAACAGAACACAGTCTGGATAGAGCAAAGTTGCTCAGCACAGCACTGGGAGATGGGAGTCACTAAACGCTGAGAGGGTAGCATGGCTCCTATCAAAAGGTACAAGAACTTCTCTAGTGGTTACACCCCGGTTCACAAAATCTTCAGCATTGTAGTAGTTGATAAGTAAACCGAAGAGAATTTTTGCTTTTAAATTGGAAAAAAAGAAGCATTTACAAGTTGTACTGAAGGCAGATCCTAATTTCCTGAAGAGCAAAGTTGATGGTTGTGCTAAGTCCACAGGTACAGCCTACTGTGCTGGCTTCACATCAAAGTGTAAGGACAGAGTCCAGAGATGTTCCCCTCAGGTAAGAATTTCTTGTGACAGCCTGACAATCATCTCAGTCTAGCACAATACACACACACAACTAAACTAACATACTAAGGCAAGTCACCATGCCATGTCATTGTCATCCTGGGATTGAACCACATGGAAACTAAAGGACCCATCCTACAGCTAGGGCTGTTTTTCAAGTTCATCCTTCAACCATCTTTTGCACACCACCCTGAAGTAAACCAGATATTTATATTGTAAAACTGATGTGAAGGGTATCTGTAGGGCACAGATCACAAGGAATATGTGAGGCTTCTCTGATGTTCATTCTTGCTATAATAAAAACAGTAAATAACCCTTTCTCTTGCAAGAGGTAAGTAAAAGAATCACGTGACTGCTGCACGGGGGAAGGCAGTTCACAGTACGTCTTCATTGTGGCCACCATGTGCACAGAATGGCCCACTGACTCTGCCCACGCCATCAGTGTGCTGCTTCTCAAGTTTGTCAGGATGTGAGTCAGTTCTGCTGGGCTGATGTAGCCATCCCATCCTTGTCACAGACTGAGAAAACAGAGCTTTCTTCTTTGTTATCTGTATTTTTTTTCCTTTTCTAGTCACATGATCTAGTATTTTGGGAACTTAGTGGGTGCCATTCCATCAACATCCATTTCATTGATCATATCCTACAGTTCAGCTTCTACTGGGTTTTGACTTAGTGACCTCATGACAACCCCAACTTCTTTGTTTCTGTCATGGCGTCACCATCTTCACCAGATAAAGAGAAAGCCGCCTTGAATTCAACACCCTCTTCTTCATTTAGGTGATCAGCCTTACATGAGATACTCTCAAAGAAACTTTCAGTAACTAAATGACATAGTACTATCACCAATGAAATAGAAGCATCAATTAGTCAAATACCACTTACTTATTAATAAGCCAAAATAATTGATATTTGAAAGTTTTATTTATTCCATAAAAATTGGGCAAATGGCAACAAGAATTCTTAACCTACTTTCCATTGGAGCTTTTTTTTTAACCTATAAATATGGTAACGTAGAAACATTCCTACTCAATGCTCTCTTTGTGTGGGAGTTTCAATCAAATGTTCATTGTCTGATGAAGCATCCTTTTTGTCATGATTCTATGGATGTGTTTCAATCTTTCATTGCAGTAGTTAACATTCATATCTTAGTGATGATTCCCAAAGTGAGACAGAATAAATTATTTTGCTAACATCAAAAAACAAAACCATCCCTATCCACTAATTCATATGAAGCATAATATATACATACCATAACCTGCAATCTCTGTACATACATCATTAGGTTAAGAGCTAGTCATTTACCAACAACCTAATGCGACCTCTTAGAATTTTTTTTTAGTTTGTTTCTTTGTCTTTGTTTTTTTAAGGCGCACGGTGGGGGCGGGGATCATTTGCTTAGTTGTTTGCTTTGGTGTTTTATTGTTTTTCAAGACAAGGATTCTCTGTATAGTCCTGGCTGTCCTGGAACTCACTCTGTAGACCAGCCTGGCCTCAAACTCGGAGACCTACCTGCTTTGCCTCTCTAATCTAACTATTTTATATCTATCATAAATGCTTAATAAAGTTCATCATTATGCTACTAACAGTTTGGCAGGAAGATATTCATATTTTTTTCCATTTGAAGAAAAAGAAAACAAATTCAAAATCATAGTCTTGCTTGTGTTCTCCACCAGTTATTTTTAAGTGCATTAACTTGATAATTACACATGTAAACAAGGCCCTCCTCAGCCACCAGAACTGCACATACTTTGTGTGAAGCCATTATTCTTATATAATGTATGCTTTCCTTTATCTTTGCTACCTTGAGTATATTCTATTAAGATTTACCTGGAACTATCACTCTGAGGGGGCAAGAGTACAAGTCACCTGTGCAAAGATTCTTTTAGTCCAGATGAATTCCTGACCATGCCTTCTGTTTCATGCTAGTTTTCTTTTGGTCCAGAAACCATGTTATTTTTTTGTGTGCAGGAAAAGCACAATTTCCAAAGTACCACTGAGCTCAAAGGCATTAATGCAAAGTCATTAGGGCAGCTCTGGACACTTTGGCAAGGCCAAAAACTTTTGCATCAACATGTACCTTATAACCATTGGGGCTACATCAGTATTTAAAAAAAAAAAAGAAATTTATACTATGCAGAAAAGTATTCCTATATTCTAAATTGTTAGCATCCATTCCTGTCTCTATCTCATAAAAACATAATTTATAGATATATCTTCATCTTAGATATGAACCAGAGATATGATCATCAATTTATATTGAGCTGAGTCATTTTTCTGAAGCTCAGAAGAAAACCATCAACAAATGAGATAGAGGAAAAAGAAGTCCCCATGAACCCACAGCTATACAATATTATTAGAGAATACAAAAACATGAACAGCGCTTAAGGATAAGGCCCACAGGAAGAGAGGCTCTCTCTGTCTTACATGGAAAGCAAAAACAAAAACAAAAACAACCACCAAAACATGTCTCCACTCTCTTCAGAGGGTAGAGCAGCACATCGGTGTAGACTTTAACAAGCCCTCAGCCTTCAGGGGCTGGTGGCTCCTCCTAACTGAAAGCGCATAGGATTAAATATCGCTCTCAGTCAACACATTTCTTTTAAGAAAGTTAAATCACAGGAGCACGTGCACCACTGCATGTCAAAACCCAGAGTCTGAATAGATATGGCATTAGGAGTAAACTAGGAATTTATGTCACTCAGAATGACAATGAATAGACATTCATGGAGTTCCTGTCTGATTCAGTTCAAAATCGACAGGCAGGCTGTAACACCAAAGGAATCTTTCTTTGCAAATGCTTCTGTATTAGTTTTTAGCCCTATGGACTATGATCGCACTAAACTTTAAAACAAAAAATCACAGGAGGAAAATAACAAAGTGCATTATCACCACACTTTCTCAAGGGTCAGGGGTAGTTAAGCAACAGAGATATGAGCTCACTGTATGAAATAGCAAGAGTGAAGCAATGCTGACGTGAAGGCTGAAGGTAGAAAAGAAAACCAAATGTTCCTTCATGCTGTCCTAGGTGGGTTTCTCTGTGGCTGTGTTCCAAACGCCACACGGGAAGGAAAGGGCTTACATGTCCTGATCAGTCCCTCCTCAAGGGATGCTAGGACATACATTTTGTGTGGGGCGGGGTGAGGGTTGGGGGATGGAGGGATGACACAGACACTGACACTGACAGAGGCAGGAACTGAAGCCGTACAATGCGGGGATGCTGTTTACTTGCTTACTCTCCCTGGCTTGCTCAGCTACCTTTCTTATATGGTCCTGGGCCTCCTACCAACAGGTGACACCACCTACAATGAGGTGGGCTCTTCTATAACAGTCCTTAATGAAGAAGATGCTCCACAGACTCACCCACACGCTAATCTGATGAAGGCATTTGGATTCGCAATGGAGACTTCCCCTTCCCAGATGACCCTAGCTTGTATCAGGTGACAAAACTAACCAGCAATGTGTCACCATACACATCCAGTTTGTAATATGACAGAACACCGTGTCACAGGACAGGAGATTTTGTCATAAATACTGTGTTAGTATTCATTTACTTTTTTCTATAGTCAAGACAATGTTCTAGACATGAGCATATTTATACATGAATATATACTTGAGAAAATATGCTTAATTTATAAATATGCTTAATATATTTTTAAAAACCCACCATAAAATGTATTAGTAGATCATAAAAATTTTAAACAAAACTTGAATATCAGTACTCAGATTTATACTATGAATAATAATATTAAAATTGTCTAATGTTTAAAGAATAAATTGTCTAATGTCCAAAGATTCTCATGATAATTAGAAAACTTATGTGGTTTTTCAATCATTTCTATAACTGCAACACAAATCTATTATATTATTTGGGAAATAGTTACAAATGCAGGTTTTAATTTCTCTTTTTATGATCAAAGCTTTGAGCTGTCCAACTAATCTTAGAAAAAGACAAAGAAAAACTATTTTCCAATTGGTATTAGAAATGTGAAGGTTTGAATCCATTGCTAGAGGATGCCTATTGTATGAATAGGTAGATATCCTTTTGAAACTGTTAAAAATGAACTAGAATATGGGCACCTTGACTACAATCCCAGCATTTATACTCAAGGCACAGGCAGGAAAACCCAGGGCTTGAGGCCAGCCTGGACTATACAGGAAGTCCATTTCAAAAATGAAAAACCATTCTCTTTGGTAGCCCCACCATGTGTCTCTTCTGTGTACACTCACACACTGGCTGCTATTATGAGAAAAGAAACACTGTTTATCCGGGTCATTCTCCACTTCTTGCTACTATAACATTCCACTTGTAATATTGACTTCAAGTAAATTATCAGAAAAATCTGGCTGTTTGATGAAGCAATTTTCTTGATTCTTAGAGAATCTCTTGACGGGAGAGTTCTGTTTTGTTGTTTGTTAACTTGCTTTTGACATTCTGTGTAGAGCAGCTGACTGGGAACTCACTACACAGCCAAGCACGGCTCTGAATTCCTGCTCCTCGTGCCTCAGCCTTCCAAATGCTGGAGTTACAGGCCTGTGCTATGTGCCCCACCCAGTGAGGCACTGGACACACACTTTCCTAACCACTCTTCCTTTACAGAAACAATTTGCTATCTATTTATATTTTATTAGTTGGCAAAGTTTATTGTGCAAAATAGAAATTACACTTATCTTTATAACTCTACGGCACTTTCAAAGGCCCATTTAACAAAGAAACTCTAATCAGAAAGAATGGCTGTTAAGCGGATCATAAGGTTACTTTAGGCCATGGCTCAAATCAACCAACCAATCAGAAAACAAAACTGAAGAGTATGCTCCCTGCTTTTCCCCACTGAGTTTACGAACTAAAGTCCAGAGTAACCCTAGCTCAGTGAAGTGGGGAGTAGTCTGAGACACAGGCGGGTGTCCAGGCGGAGGTAAGCCAGTCCAGCCAGTCACTGAGGACACTGTCTCAGAGAGTAAGGAAGGTGAGAGGCTGAGCTGCCTGACGTCAAGCTCTAACCTCCACACACAAGGACATGTACATGCGTGATGAAACTCCCTCTGCAATTCATTTGGCTTATGGAAAATACCATAAAAAGTTAATTTTAAAGTTTGTAAGTGGTCATTCCAATTAACAATTGTATTTACCAAGAAGTTAATGCTTACACTCAAACACAAAAGTTTAGTAAGTCAGGCACCTTTGTAATTAAATTTGAAAATAGTAATCCCTTCATTTCTCTCTAATATATATGATTTCCAGATAGTTCTGAATTACTCTGAAATATTTTCCAATAAAATTGAAGTACCTGACACTAAACACAGACAGAAGAATTCTCTGATAACAAAGAAAGACTCTGAGAGCATATGACTTATCTTAATAAGCCCAATGGCCCAGGGCCTACTTAAATACTTGTTGCAAACTTTGAACGTATTTCTCTTCGGGCTCTATCAGAAAATATGAACACACGAACTCCAATAAGAGATCCTATCCCCAAGCTGGGTGTGGTAGCACACGTCTTTAATCCCAGCCAAAAAAAAAAAAAAAAAGAGATTCTATCCCTCTTTTGGTTTTTGGTTTTTTTTTTTTGCTTTTTTTGGGTTGTTGTTGTTTTGTTTTGTTTTTTGTTTTTTGGGTTTTTTTGTTTTGTTTTGTTTTTCAAGACAGGGTTTCTCTGTGTAGCTATGGCTGTCCTAGACTCACTTTGCAGACCAGGCTGGCCTCGAACTCGCAGCGATCTGCCTGCCTCAGCCTCCCAAGTGCTGGGATTAAAGGCATGCGCCACCTCTTTTGTCTTAAAAGGACCTTTGGCATTAGAGGATGTTTTCACTACTGTGAGATTCACCAAACAACACACTATTAACTCAGCTTGAGTCCATCTGTGATTCTATAAGAATGACATAGTCAAGCCATTAAAGTGACAAAACTCACATTTCTGACAGAAGGTAGGTCTTATGGACCACAGCCTGTATATATAATCAAAATGTCAGTTTGGCAAATTCTTAACACAGAGACAAGTTCAGAAGCATCAGGTTATCCCACACTGCACATAGTCTCTTTATTAATAAGATCTTATAATTCTGAAAATCCACTAGTTCTAGCCTTTGGCGATGGTTCTCCCCAAAGAATCTACAATCTCTGGAGGCATTTGAAGCTTTAAACATTGAGACCCAGAAAGGTTTACTTAGACAGGAAATGTAAAATAAAATTCAAAAACAGACATATTGCCAATGAATACAATTGTCATGCTTCTCAAACTGGTTTTGACTGGGAGCAGCTATTAATAGAGTGGGGAAAAGTGGGCAGGCGTGGCATCTCATCACAGAGAGTCATACTCCAGAGAACTACAAGGAGGAAATGGAAGCTGAGTCTAAAAGGACATGAATCCTGACGGCTGACATCAAACCCTCTTCAGATCAACTTCAAACTCATGATCTTGATAATCATTCTACTGTAAGGCCTTCAAAGCACAAAGCTGGTATTTTTAATGAATTTTAATATATGATGTGCTTCTTAACAACAATACATCCACTCTTCTGCTTTGGTATAATTATCATTATAGGAGACTGCAACTGTCCAATGTTAGCATTCAAGTCTAGCATAAGATCATCACACCATCACAATACCGAGCACCTTTGTATGCACAGCTGTGTGTGACAGGTCTGGGAGATCATGGCCTTCAGCACCTCTCTGTGCACAGCTGTGTGCAGCAGGTCTGGGAGATCGTGGCCTTCAACCATTCTTGAGCATAAGCAACATCAAGGTTTCCAACTGCTGAGACTCCCTGTCAGCCCTTTGCGACTGTACTTAATAATAGCTGGTGCATCTGCCATCGTGTTTTAGCTATCATACCAAAAAGTAGACGTATCAGGTACCAAGGGATAGAAAATAAACAGGAATGGGGAAGGAGATATGAAAGTGTTTGGAGGGAGAACAGGGAGGGGAGAAATACGATTAAAATATAATCTGAAAAATAAGCAAAAAAGATAATAATTAGGAATATGCTTTAAAAAAAATTCTAAGTGAATACTAGGTTAAGAAAAACACTGCAACAGTAGAATAGGAAGAAGGTAGCTCTGAGGGGATGGCGTGTGACAGTCAACAGAGAGAAAGGGATACAGCTTCAGTGGAGGGTGAGGTAACGGCTGCTGCAATCACCCAGATCAGGTAGAGTGGAACAGTAAAGCCCCCAACAGCTGCCTAGAAACACTGAGTCAGTCACAAGATTAAAAGATATTATATGGGTAATTCTATAGGAATCTTTTTCCCCCTGAGACAAGGTTTCACTGTGTAGCCTTGGCTGGTTGGACTTGCTTTGTAGACCAGGCTGGCCTGAATTCAGAGTGCTGGGATTAAAGGCGTGTACCAACACGCCTGGCTTAAATGGAAAGCAATAAATTAATTTCACTTCATAGATATACCATGCAATAGATTTAAAATATGAGTATATTTTGTTAAATGAATCATTTAACATTAATATGGACTGTTTTAGACTTTACAGTTAACATCAAACTACAGTTTATTCTTTTTATTAATATGCTTATATGTTTGGTGTTGTAGAATAAAGCTACTTTAAAATCAGAGCATATTTATGCACATTTATTGTACACCAATGATATGTGAATCCTTTTCAAAACAGTGATTATCTCAAAGAAGAAGAACATACTAACTAGTGTGGTAATCCTTCCAAATCCAGTACTTACAATCAAACTTCAGGATCCAGCATCCATTGAGAATCCCAAGCATACACTTCAATGTACTCTGAGCTTCCTCAGGAACAATGACATGAGTTACTAAGATACAAAGAAAGCAGTAAGGAAAACAGAAACAGAAACAAAGCAGTTCTCTAAGTCTATTTTATTAAATTACATTTAAGTTTTCTTCAAAGGCAACTTTCACATTTAGTATGTTTCATTTATTTAGTATTTTTTAATTTGGCCATTAACATGAAAAATCAGATCATAAAACACACCATAAAATGGTATTAACAAATACAAATCTTTCAGCCTTTTTCAAATAATTTATGATATTACAATGGGAGATTACAATTTCAAATAATTTATGATATTATAATTTGCTATTACAAACTCAAAAATGTATTCTTCTCACAGTGCTCTATCCTACAATACGAGTAAGGCTTAACTTTACAGTCCTGTTGAGGATGTATTGGGTAGTCGTGCACTGCCATGCTAGCACATGAACAGCCTGGGCTTTTCCCCCCAGGACCACAAAAACAAAATAAACACTTTACATTTCTTCGGTATATTAAAACTGTGACGTATAGAATCATCTTAGATTACCAGATGCAAAATATGTAAGCACAACTCAATGCTTAAAACATATACAAATTATCAGAGGTCATTCTTTAAATTAAGGAACTGAAGATTCTTTTCTACCAAACAAATTCCTCACCTGTACTGTCAAACTCAGCACACTTTTTAGCCTTAAGAACTCTCTCAAGTTTGCTGAGCATGTTCTGTTGTTGGGAAGAAAGCCCACTGCCTACAAGCATCAGTGGCCCATTCTTTCGGTGCCCAGCATTCACCTGTTAGTGGAAAATGGAGAGGCACCATGGTAAAAACATGTAAGGAACAGAGAAGGCACACACTCACCTGACAGGAGATCCACTTTATTCATCATCTTATTCCAGTTAATAATACCTAGTAATTCTAGTGAATCAGCGCCCATCACCCTAATACTGAACGCACTTGAATAACTATTTTTCTGTTTAGTTTCCTCTCCAGTCAGTGTTAATTTGGGCAGCTCTCTCCACCCAAGCAAGCTTCTTTCCCTGATGCTGAACTGGATTCCTGTAGGGTTCCCTAATTTCATCTTGTCCATAGGAACTATTAAAATACAACGTTAAAATTCCCGCTAAATATGACCATTCCATATCCCTCCTCCAAAGAGTTAAACCCAAACTTGGTCAATTCAGCTTAAGCTAAGATTATTTTGAAAACTCAGCACTAATGCTAAAGAAAGAAAATCAGCTTTTAACGCTGAAACAAAGAGATGAACATGGGCCAGAGAACTGAGGAAAGCAGCCGCACAAAGAGGAGGGAGCCCCTGCTGCTGCTGCTCAGAAAGAAAGGCTGACTTACAGAGACTAGTGCTTTCGGCTTAACAACTAAACTCAGCACTTACAGGAGACAGACAGACAGCGCTGGTGAGCAGCGTGTGGGACGAGAAGGGACAATTCAGAGGAACAATGACACCGTGGAGCATCCAGCACTAAACAAACAGAACTAGAATGAGAGTTAGACAAAGGTGGCTGTGAAAGAGAAGGAACGGTCCAGAGAGGACAATGCAAAACCAGCAGCACTATTGGACTGAAGACATGATGCCACACACAACACAGGACGCTGGGTCTGTACACGCAGGGAGTGCAGTGTGGACTGGAAGATGGGGCTTTTTAACGCTCTGCAGAGAATGAAGTACACAGCAAAGGCAGAGGCATCATCTCAGTTCAGCAACTAGATGAGAGGAGGCTAAAATTTAAACATTAAATTCACATGTCAGAAGAGTGACAATTTATCAAGACTCCCTATACATCTATAAACAGTTAACTCAATTCATTAAAAATAAATCAGATCTACTATATAGTAAGCATACAAAAATATCATGATAAGCTTTTCAAATGGCAATGCTTGGCCCTTATGATCAGAAAGGTAAATTATTTACTCCCTTATGGTTCTGATAACAAAAGTTGGACTGGACACACACACACACACACACACACACACACACACACACACACACACAGAGAGAGAGAGAGAGAGAGAGAGAGAGAGAGAGATTATCATATTCCCATATAAATGCATTACTAATCTCTGTAAGAAAACATATCCAAGTCAACTCCAAACAGTGTAAATACTCCATAACATAAAAATAGTTTAGTATATTTTTAAATTGTTCAATTATGATATTAAAAATCAACTGTCAAAAATTCTTGTCCTTTAAGTAAGTGCCATCAAAATAGTTTTGCAGAACACATTGCTTCTTGATTTACATGAGGCTGCTTTAGCTAAATTAGTTCTTTTCATTAAATGCAAAAGTGAAACTATATCATTTCTAAATATAGCATATAATACTATTTGTGCCAGCCAAGGGGAAGTATCAAAATGGGTCAAGCATTTTCCTATAAAAACTGGTACTAATTTCTTATAGTTAAGGAATGTGAGAATAAAGCATAAACAACTGCAAGAGTCACATGTTGACTTGGGATTGCATATCATAGGTACCAAGGGTTTTATTCAAGTAAGGGGTCTCAAAGCTATGATGCTCAGAAAATCCAAAGGTACTACCCTCACATTCCTTGGCATTAAATAAACTCAATACTTAAATTCAATATGGTATTTTCCATAGATAAAATTATTATTATATCATCATCATCATCAAACTTATCAGACTAGTAGGGCTAAAGCATCTGAAAAGAGGGCTGAGAAGATGTCTCGGGAGCTTACAGCCAGGCCTAACAACCTGAGTCTGAGCCCTGTCTAAGCAGCAGCAGGACAGAGTGATTCCTGCTGCCCAAGGTTTGGCCTCCACATGTGTACATAGTATGTGCACATCTAGACACATGCATTCTCTCACATAAACATAAGCAAAGACAAGAGAAAATCTTAAAGAATCAGGAAAGACTAGACAAGACAGACATGCTGCCCTAATGGGCCACGGGCAAAAGTCCCTAAGTGATCGTAGAGTAGAGGCTGCTTCTCAGCTTAAAGGCAGTGCCACCAAGTCTTACTCAAAACACAGTTCTGAATGAGGCACAGACGGATTAAACTGCATCTGCTTATCAGCCCGCCATTCAGCACATCCCCTGAAGCAGCTCCTCGGTAGGGTTTGCAATAAAAATATTCTAGACTCCACTATCAAGCACATGTATGTCATGTGGGGACCAGAGCGCAACATACCCACAACTCTCAGGCTTGAAAACTTGCTCACACACTACTCGCCACACTGTTCTCCACGCAAGGACCTGTTACAGTGAACAAGTCCCTGCCGCATGCAATTCATATTGTAATGAGGAAGAGAAAAATAAACCAGAAGGAGATCATGAGGCTATTGGAGCAACTAGATTGTAAAGTGGACCAAGGGGGTGGATGAGGTGAGCAGACGTGGGAGACTGCTATTCTTAATAAATGGTACAGCGCTGGGGGTGTAGCTCAAGGGTGGACTGCTAGTTTCAGTATAAATAAATAGCTGACAGGTACAACCAGGTTTGGAGGAAACAGGAAGCAGGATATAGGTACTCTGGCTCCTCAAATCTGTTCTTGACAGAAAAAACAGCTATAACATAGGACCTGAAAGACAATATATTTGATAGACTAAAGACCCAGCAAAACAGTTGGGTTGAGCAAATGAAGTCTGGTGGTGGCTGGGGCATCACATTCCAGACATACTGACTACATATAATTACCACCCCCACTTACACAGACTTGTTCATTATCATCCGTTAGCTTCCTAAGCCTCATATCAATCATTAAGAGAATTAGATTGGCCATAGTGTTGTAGAACCTTATCCTTTGAGGCAGAAGCAGGTGAGCTACAAGTTCCAGTCTATCCTGGGCTACATAGGGAAGGTCTATCTCAGCAAAAAGACGTAAGAATAAACTCTATGTCACATGACACACAGAGTGTGTCTTTTAGATTTCAAAATAAAAATATTTTTCTGAAGGTGAGTACCATAATCAGACTCCCAGAATACCATAATGGTGTCTGTATTTCTGACATATTTAAAATAATCCGTGATGATAACTTAGATGATGTTCTGGCAGGAGTTCAAGTACAAATGAGTTAAATAAGTACGAAGTTATAAAGTATGGTGGAACTGAATGAGGCCTGACCTAAGACTTAAGAAATCTGAGTTCTCACTGATCCATTAAAAAAATAATAATAATGTCTGGTTAATAATCCTGGGCAAATCATGACCTTTCTAGGTATCAGTTTTCCCACTTTTAAAAGCTAGAAATTAAAGTGCTGACTTTTAGGTCCTTTCAGTTCCCACACTATCATTTGGAACGCATTTATCAGACTGTCGTCTAAAGCAGGGTATGAAGGTAACCACCCATGATAGCACCTGTGACTACACCAAATTATAACTGCGTCAGGCTAAAGCTGTAACTGAGCGATGGCATCAATCACTATTTCATTGCCCTTTCTGGGTGAGAGGAAGCTGCAGAACAGTTCTGGCTCAGCTCAGCCTGACCATCCAGCAAAGCAGCCTGGGTTGAATGAGTGAAGTCTGGTAGTGGCTAGAGGTATCATATCCCAGACATGGCCCCT
>OU015743.1:29895417-29928779 GCA_907169655.1 Acomys percivali
TGAAGTCTGGTAGTGGCTAGAGGTATCATATCCCAGACATGGCCCCTTAACAGTTGCAGATGACCTACTAGTTCCACTAACACAGATTTGTTTATCACTCATTAGCTTCCCTAGCCACATGTCAATCATTCAAACAATAAAAATGCTTGCTCATAGTGTTGCGTACCTTTTATCATCTGAACAAACATGAAAACACAGTGAGCTCACTGGACCTCGCTTCTCTCCATCCTCATCTCGTTGCCATCACTCAAAACTTCAGACCACACTAACCCTAGATATTACCGCAGTAGCCTGCACTTAGCCTGAGTTTTTTACTCCTAGCTATCCTGCAGACCAACTTGTTCTAGGTATAAACGCACTGATGATGCACCATTAAGCTAAAGTCCCTATTAAGGAAGTTAACACCTTTTGCGGGCTGGTCCCAATCTAGCTTCTCACCCTGAAAGTATTTCAACATCCTCTACACGCTCCGCACACTAAACCCTAGAGTTCTTTATGTTTCTGAGGGCTTCTTAGGCCTCCTTTCCTTTAAGTAGCTGTAGCAATGGGCCGTGCTGGATTTCCACACAAAACCCATTCGTCCCATTTTCTACACTAACAAATACCAGCTTCTCTTCAGGTAGACACCCTACAAGATCTGCCCCATCTCTTTCCCTGAATACGTCAAAACCAATTTGTGGCTAGTTCTAACCAATTAAATAAAAGAAAGATCTCCACGGCTCTAAGAAAATGCTCCGATATCTTCTTTTAGCTGGCCACTGTCACATCTGGAATTGTAGCAACCAACCTACAGGCACAAGGACACATTAACAACAGAGCTGCTAAATCAAGGACAGCAAGTTAAAGAAAAAACATGGGTTCTCTGTGCAGTCACAACTGCCAACAGGATGATCTTTATAACAGTCAAATGTTTCAGAAATGGAGAGTTCTGTTATTTTCCACAGCAGCATTCACCAGCTCTTTCCCTCAGACACTCTGTCACCTTCTGTGAAGTTCTTCCCGACAGCTCTTGAAAGTGAGCTTGCTTCTGCTGCACACGTTATAGATGCTGCACATTTCATTGCTTTTATTATATATTACAACTTATAATGGACTCTTTTTTTTTTTTACATTTATATCTTCTACTTGGCTGTGGGTTCCCAAGGAATGGGTCTTTTTTCCACTGTCTCTCGTCTAATTCATAGGCTCCCGTATCCAACTGCTATGTATCAGCTCCATCAGTAGATTTAAAACTGGAACAGAAATGAAGGATTCCCCACCTCATGCCAGCAAACAGATTCACCATAGGAACCCCAAGGCAAAGTACTGCTGGGAAAACATACATAAACTTACTATTTCTTCCAGACCTTCAGTGCTATTCGCTTAGATGGAGTCACATAGGCACTTGTCTCTCACAACCCTAAGTGTTTTTCTTCTACTCTTGCACAGACTCCCTTTCGTAAATGAAAAGAGCAAATGCTCGGAACAGAATAAAACATTGTCACTCCTGCACTCTGAAACCTTTCAATAGCTTCCATTCTCAGACTCTCGCTGTCTTCAGCACTAACATAGTCTGAAATTGTCAAGCATGCCCATTATTCTAGTTCAGGGTCTCTATACAACGTCCTTTATGTGGCCACCTGGCTGCCTCTCCCTCATAATTCAAGTTGCAGTTCAAATTGGTTCTTAATAGGCCCTCACTAATGCAGTATCCTTCAGTGCACCTCCACCCAGTTACACACTACAAACCATCCTGAAAGCACTTGTGTACCCACTTCTGAAACAACTGCTTTATCAATTTACATGTCCTCAGACCATCTTTTTTTCTCTACCTCTTACTGGCAAGCAAGTTCCCTGAAGTAAGAGTTGCTTCAGTCAAATTCATTGTTGTATGATCACTATCTAAAATACAAAGGGTTCAATAGTATTTCTTGATACGTCTTTGAATCCATAGTTGTCAGTCTCTGGAAGTGCTTGATAATTGGTGAATGAAAGCTATCTGCTAACTGGAAGTTTTCATATTATGCTCCTTTCATAACCAGGTTCAATAAAAGACATAAATATTCCAAACCTAAATCTACACTTACCACTGAGCACTGGCTAGTGGAGATTGCTTCACTCTTCTCTGGTAGCAGCAATAATGATCTTATGTTTTCGTTTTCTGTATAATCCACAGGCCGCACGCCAAATATGTTACTGGTAAAATAAGTGCAAATGGGTTTAAGCAAATAAAATGTATACCTTTATTCTTAACAAACAGCTGTGCTTCTAGAACTACTTTCATCATCCTTAATAATACACAATTGTTAACTAAGGTGACTCAGCTCACCTTAGTGGTGAGGGTATACTATCACGGCTACTGAATTCAGAGAGGAAGAAAAGAAGGAAGCCAGACCACGCCATTCTTTAGGGACTCGGCCTCTGGTGAGGACCCAGGTTTGCCTTAGCTCTTCCCCGCAGCCCCTTTACCCTTTCCTTACAGCCCATCTCCATCCCGCCGTGACACCGCTGACCCACAGAGAAGCACAGCCTCCACGCTAGGCTGGGACGAGGACAGGCAACCTTTATTCTCTTTCCTGTCCTCCATTAAAGTCTCTCCAGACTCCAGGCTGAGTGCCCCTGCAGCCTGTCCACAGGAGCCCCTCCTCCCAGCCCACTTCAATCCCTTCAGGGCTTGGTGTCCTGGAACAGACCTAGGTTCCCCTAGCTCTTCCCTATGATGCCTTTCCACCCTTCCTTCCAGCCCATCTCCACTGCTCTGCTCCTCCCCATCAAGCCGCAGAATATATCTCTACCAGAGACCCTGAGACTAGGAGTCAGAATCACTCTCTGCCAGGGAGCCCAGGGCCACCACACTTGTCTGGGACTCAGCTTCCTTCCAGCCCACCTCCATGCCTAGGGACTTGGCCTTAGTGTGGACCCAGGGTCTCCCTAGTTCTCCAGACAGTGGAAAGACAGCAGGAGATTAAAAAAAAAAGAAGAAGAAGAAGAAGAAGAAAGAAAAGAAAAAGAAAAAGAAAAAGAAAAAAGGAAAAAATATCCTGAGGGTCTCTTTTAGAAGTGTGACCCAAACACAGCAACACTGAAACTTCAAAACTCCACTCTTGTCAATAGACAGATAAAAACTAATGCTGTAGTTACGTAACATCATAAATGAAATGGACACAGCAGACAATTATAGAATATTCCACCCAGACATTAAAGAATATGCTTTCTTGGAACTTTCTCCCAAACTGATCACAGATTAGGATACAAAGCACACCTTAACAGATTAAAAAAAAAAAAAAAAAATGAAGTAATGCCCTGTAGCCTATCTGATCACCAAGGGTTGAAACCGGATATCAACAGTAGAAACCACAGACAGTATACAAACTCCTGGAACTTGAACAACTCACTATTGAATTGAAAAAAAAAAAAAAAGGTCAAGACAAAAACCAAGAAGGAAATTTACAACATTTTATAACTGAATGAAAATGAAAACACAACATATCCAAGCCAATGGGACAAAATGAAGGCATTTCTAAGAGGCAAGTCCACAGCACTAAGCATTTCCATCAAAAGTAGAGAGAGTTCATATTAGAAACTCGGGGACACATAGGGAAGCCCTAGAACAACAAGAAAGGGCACCCTAATAGTAAGTAGAGGGCAAGGAAGGGTCAAGCTCAAGGCTGAAAGCAGTGAAACAGACAACAACAAATACAAGGAATCGATGAAATGAAACTGAGTGGACAGGGAGATGGGTAGAATCCAGGAGTTAGAAGGGGGGAAATAATACGATCAAATACATTCTGTAAAAATATTTTAAATTAAAAATGTAACCAACTTTTTTAAAATGGAAATTTTCATTTTGATACCAGTCAAGGGAGTGTGTTAGCCAAATAGAACTTAAATGTAAATTTTTCATAATTCTGTATTCTTTGTATTCACATTTTCATTTCCTAAAGATTCTAAGTCATTAATCACCATAAGTGAGATACTTTCATGTGCAAACACCAATCATTTATAGAGCTACTATTGGTGCTATTGCGTATATAAACAAATACAAATTTAGATTTACTAACAGAAAAGCCATATAGATCCACTATAAGGAAAATTACACAGAATAAACAACTAATAAAGCAATGAGGCACTTTTATGTGTATATATGTGTGTATGTGTGAATGAGAGCATGTGTATCCAATCTAGTATAAATGACATGGCCACTGTAAAGCAAACTACTGTGGTTCAGAGAACAGCCTGATGCAGACTTCAGAACGCATACTGCTTTACAAGTCACAGCATGTTGTACTGGAAGAGACTTCAGAGATCATAGTATGACCCATTATTTCACAGACCATAAGACAGAGCAGCAGATTCCACTGATCTGTTCTGGTCACATTTGCCTCGCGTGCTCAGAATATGGCCATTGTAAATAATTTGCTAAAGGTACAACACTTGGTCAACCATTTGTCCTCTTTACAACTTGAGAATGCTTTAAAATAAATTTTAATATGCCATACTATGGTATTAAGCTTTTAAAATTAAGTTATCCTTTATAATCTCTAATGATTTTTAAGAATACAGTTCTGTGCTTGTCAAACACGCACAGCACTCTAGATTTGATCCCAAGCACTGAAAATATAGTGTATTAAATGGGAAACAAAAACATCAACAAGGCACTATACCAATTTTATGAACTGATCTAAGTGTGCAGAAAAGCATTTTGAAGGAAAAAGGATGAAACTCTAGGGGAAGAAGGCGAAGGCAAAGTGTCAACATTGTTTGATGAGTCACAGAAGTCACACATATAAGTATGTAAGCCTCTCCAGAGTCAATGACCTTGGTGAAAGCTATTATAATAGCATCTTGGGAAAAGAGAGCTAGTGGATTAAGATAAGAAATGAGCCAGGGCAAATCTCTCATGACAGCTATTCATGACCACCAGGCTCAGCTGCTGTCTTCTTTGCAGTGCTGAATAAACAGTGACAAGTCTCCCTTCTCAAGCTCCTTCATGCCCAAGTCCACACCATGCACCTTCCCTGGCAGCATTCTTTCTCCAGCCAAGGTAAAAGGCATTTGAGGTTCCTGATTTACACTAATGTGGTAGAAGCTACTGTTTCCAGTTACAACAGACAATGTCAGAGCATTTCAAAAAGATCACATACACGCTATTGGAGACTTCCCAATTTCATATTCTATCATAATCACATAGCAACTATACTGTCTCCTCATATACATGATATAAATGACTATCACAAAATAGAAGCCTGATTTGAAGAATAAATATCCTTAAACCAACTGCAAAATGGATAAACAAAGTCTTGGTATGCTCTGTTTTATATGTATGCACACAGAGAGCACATGAGGACTAAAAGGATATTTTACACCTCAAAGAAAAGCTTAATCAAGTGAACTTTAATGCATATTAACTAATGACATCAGTATAGTTATTTACATAAGCAGAAATAAAAGTTCCCTATGATAATATTATAAAAATGATAAATGAAAGTACTTTACAACAGATCACCATCAGGTAGCCAGAACATCTGAGAGAGACAGAGACAGAAACAGAGAGAGAGAGACAGAGAGAAAGAGAGAGACAGAGAGGAGAGAAAGAGAGAGAGGAGAGAGACAGAGAGAGAGAGAGGAGAGACAGAAAGAAGGAAATGGTCTGGGTCAAATACTTGTATTCAAAAGAATTTCTTTATAAACTGTCTAGCAGGATTTTTAAATAAGGTATTTATAACATCTTATTTAAAGAAGATATATACAAATTACAGAATGACACATTTCGATACCACTGGTTCTGGGAAAGGTTAAGGCCAGGCCCGCTACATAAAAAGCATGGCCTACAGCACTCTGTCATAATTTTGTGTTTTGTTACCAGTTTCCAAAATAAGGACAGACACAGGTTTACAAGCAGAAATTTAAACAGCAAGCAAAAATGAGGTATATTCCTGTCTTACTATGTGGACACACACAAAATGTCCTTTCTTCCCACGATATTTGGGTACAGGTATAGTGTGAAAATTAATTGAAAATTCACATTGCTTATCCCTTTTTTACAAAAGAGGCATCTGAAGGAAAAGTACCATGTTATTGCACACGCCAGTCACTATACTACTAATTACAATAGTGGTAAATTATTCCCCATCATCATATAAGAAAGGTTCTTAAGATTACAAAATTAACTCAAAAGGCATAGTTTAGTATTTTATTAAAAAGGACCACAAGAAGAATGCACAATGATTCTTTTCTGAGTATAAACGCAACATTCTCTATTTTCTGGCATGAAGTGTAATCCTGGACGCTCACATCAAGTATCTGTAAGACGTGTGCAGAACTTTTCCTTCTCCACAAACCACTAGAGTAAATACTAACTCAACAAACACATACAGAACTGACCAGGTATGTATCAAAGCAAAGTAATGGGGTAAAATGTAGGTAAAGTATATACACCGGGAAATGAAATGGCCCTGGGCCAAGACTGAAAGTTGGCATATGGTAGATAAATGTGAAGAGCCTGAGGCGGGATAAGCAATATGGCTGCTGAAAGACAGCCTCTACTTGTAGGGAGCTGAAGCCTCACTATCTGAGCATGTGTGATAGGTCCATATATCAGACATAGGAAAACGAGCAGGAAGGAATACTACAACTGTGAAAATGTACAATCAAGTGTGTCTGGATCAGTGCAACACCAACAATACTTAAGATATTTTCAGAATACAGGTTTATAAAATTATGTGTAGTTCTTGACAATATATTCATAACTCCCACCATGTATCACTCCTAACCATTCCTTTAATGCTTTGTATCAAGGAAAATCTCTTAAAATTCACTGAACCGAACTCCATATGATTACGTAGAGATAATATTCTTCATGCCTTAGAAATTCTTCTAAAAATGCTCTTTTCCTGGTTACTGGAGCACGTTCTATGATCACTACTCTATTCTTTTATTAATTTTCTCTACTGATTTATAGCCCAGTATATTAGCAGGTTTTATTACTTAATACCCTCTAGCATGTGCCTGTCCCTACTGCTTGCCCTGTGATTTTACTTTAAGTGTCTGTGAGTATTGGGGACCAAAGGATAGATCTTACATCAATCAGACCTGGAGACAAGGGCCTTTACCCAGTGTCATTAGCCATTTCACTGGACCATTGTTTCCTGTACTTTTGTTTGGTTGGGTTTTGCTTTTTGAGACAAGGTCTCACTATGCAGCTTTGGCTGGTCTTGAAGACCGACCTGCCTCTGCTTCCTAAGCGCTAGGGTTAAAAGCGTGAGTGCATGCCTGGCTTGCTCTCTCTCTCTGATTTAAGCCACAATTTGGAAAATACATTTCATCTAAAAATTTTAAAGATAAAATTAAGGATTTTACATTTCAAACCTTCAAAGAAAACCTGAGTGTTCCTAAGTTACCAAGTTTTGCTACCTAAGAGCTAGTTTTTAAAACTGGAAAATGCATACTACTGAAACATTCTGACTAATAAACTGTATGAATGAATAACACGTGTTTATAAGATGTACATATTATAAAATCAGAAATCATTTGTCATTTACATACAAAGAGTATGTGTATAGACACATTGAGGATGTGATAACCATTGTTTTGTAATCAGTTTGAAAAATATTCATTTACTCAGCAAGATGGCTTTTCCTTCTCTTTCAGGCACTATGGAACCAATGGCACAAAGATAGTTGCCATCTTGTCAGAACTCAATGAGAGAAGCACACCGGAGGACTTTCAGTCCTGTGAAACTTTCCAGGGCTTGAAAGGGACACAGAGGCAAAAGAAGAATACTCCATGCACAGGGAAAGATGGAGGGGACTGTGTGACAGTCTAGGAAATCATCAATACTGACGAGGAGGAAAGGAGAGAGGAAACGGAAGGAAGAGGAGTGGGGAGGCAGAGCACACCCGTACCACAGGAAACGGGGGTCTGGGAAGCAGGAGCTATGCCTGGCTATGAAAGCACAAAGGGACAGTGCTAAAGGGTAGATGGTTCTCCTACAGCAACAAGACCCTGCCCACTTCTCTAGATGGCTTGAGTAGGAGGGATGGT
This sequence comes from Acomys percivali, assembly GCA_907169655.1. NCBI lineage: Eukaryota > Metazoa > Chordata > Mammalia > Rodentia > Muridae > Acomys > Acomys percivali. The sequence goes on from OU015743.1 coordinate 29,903,440, forward strand.
ATGCTAGCTCATGACAGCCAGGTTATAGAGGAACACTGCCCAAAAGGAAGTTCTGGTTCTAGGACCAGTTGTGTGACCTTTGACACAGACTACTTCAACCTCTTGTGCCTGTTTCCTCACCTGTAAAATTGGGCTTGTAGAACTTATTTTCTAAGACTATTAGGAAGACAAAATCAATTAATACACTGAAAGTCCTTAAGACACTGCTTAGCAGATAGTACCAGCTCAGTGACTGCTAACATTGCTGGATCTGCACTGCTGAGAGACAGATACAGAATAGAAATAAGAAAACATGGTAGACCACATTATGCCTGGAGTATTATAATTTCCCCCCATTTAATTATACTATTTCACACATATTTTTGTAATAATAGTTTGGCTGGTTAATAAGACAAAATATACCAAAACATGATTTTTAAAAAAATATTGAAATATGAAAATTTCATTTTCCTACATGGTACAATCTGAACTTAAAGAATATGAGACAGGGGACTTAAAAACTCTTCTCTTAGTCAGTACTCTTTCTTATCACTGACTGATTAAAGAGGTGCACTTCACTTACTGAAGGGCTAAGCTAAGGTGTTTAATGCTTCAGCTATACCCAGAAGGCAGTGTTCAGAGAACAATAAAGTCCTTTCGTGTCCCCTCCCATATAGGAGTAACATGACAGACACCTACCTACAGCTGTGCCCTGAATCAGCTGTAGCAACAGGATAAAGTAAGGAGAGACGAGCAAACAAAAATGTTTATCTGCACGTGTGGACCACCCAACATTTAAAACCATAAGCTAGGCATTTCTACTAAGCTAACCCTAAAGGGCACAGCAGCACATCAAAAGGGTCAGTGAATGGAATCCTGCGTGGACAGCTATAAAAGCGCAATCACAAAGACTTAATTTTTCATGTCACTTTGCTTGCTCTGAGCAGGTAAATCCATGATCTTTCAAAAGAGCAACATGTTTTTTTAACACCATGAAACAGTTATCTTTGCTGTAGATGATTTGTTTTTTAAGAAATTTACTAGGACAGGAAAACAATTAATAGGTCCAATGATCCACATAATATTTTTCTACTTGAAAATTCAATGTCCGTCCAAGGAAAAGTTCTTAACAGCAGACCAACCACCAGTTCCCTATGTGACAGTGACACAAACATTCCCTTTAATGCGGAAAGGTCTAGCAGGCAGAGCTTAACTACACGGAGTCATGGGTGTCACTTTGCTAGGTCAGGCCACTTATTACCAGCTGGCCCCTGACCTCTGGGAGAGCACCTGTGAAGGCAGCCCGTCCCCTGCCTCGTGCCCACTCCTTGTGTATTCAAGAGTCCTCACAGTGCAGTGAAGAATCATGGTGTACAAACCACAAGACAGGCTCTGTGTTTTGGCTCATTAATCCTCACTATGCTCTCAAGAAATAGGAAAGCAGCAGGCAGCACCATGTTTTATAGGTGAGGACACCAAAGCACAGAAATTAACCTGCCTGCGGCTATAAAGTCAATAATGGAGTCACAAATAAAAGCTGGGTTCCCTAACACGACCAATGCTCCATTCATTAAAGCAGTCACGGCTGATTTAAGAACCTGAGGATGGAAACTACTCGGCTTCACCTGACCCAAGCAACCAGTTGCTCTATCAAATGGCTTGCGACACCCACAGGAGGGTCATATCTGTAAGGTCTTCACGTAGTTATATATTACCTCTATGAGATTCCTGTATGCAAATATACACAGAGAGACAGAAAAGATCATGTATACACACACAGAGAAACGTGTGTTGTTTGTTTATTTATTTATTTTCCCCAAAGTTTGACCCAACTACCTTACAACTTGTGATGGGAAACTAAGAAGGGCTGGCAAACTTACTGAAGCTAAAAGCACCAGGGTGTATTACATTCTCCATCAGCAGTTTGATTTTCAGTTGTGCTGAGTGGCTACCCACGAAGACTTCTAAGACAGAAGACGTGCCCGCTGCGGTCCTTACATCTCTCCCCACCAAGGCCAAGGCTTTTGTTGTGCTCATCTAGAGCCTGCAGAAGCAAGCAGGGCACGGGGAAGCAATTCTTGCATTTTCATTTCAACTACCTAATTAACTGAAAAGAGTAAAGTAACATATAGGGAGACAGGAGCCAAGTTACAGATTAAAGATATAAAATCTGCATACGGCATTTGCTTGCGATCCTCTAGACAATAGCGATTTTAAGATGCAGCCGCCAGCATTTGCTAATGCTCCTCTGTGCCCTGACACTGCAAAACAATTTGCTCAGAGCCTCATTTGAATAATGTGAAAAATCTGGGAGATAATTCAACTGCACTTGCCCAGTATCTGAATTCTTACACACTTTAACTTTTGTTGGAATAATATGCAGAAAGCACTAACAGGATATTTTAAATGAGTCTGAAATACTAAGTACCACAAGAAATTAAATATCTAATTTTTATTAAGTATAAAAAAATTAAACATGTAATTTTTATTAAGTATGACTCAATCTACAGAATATAACCACTAAGTGAATTTGTCTACGAAATCCAAGTTTCTAAATGGATTTGAAATTGTTTCTGAAGAGAATATATCCCTTTCAAATGTGTGAGTTTTGAGGAAGAGAGCCTGAGCGTAGATTCGAACACGCAGCCTGATCATTACATCTAACTTTAGCTGTGGAAGACGAGAGACCGAAATGCCAGCTTGGCTGGCTACTGCCTCAGCACATTCCTTCATTCAGGAGCACAAATCCACTTAGAAAACTGTAGCTCATACGTACACAGCATTCCTGGAGGCACCGTAGGACAGTAACACCTTGACTATATCCAGGTGGCCATTCTTGGCCGCATCGTGGAGTGGCGAGTCATTCTGATAGCCAGTGGTGTTCACCAAAGCACTGTGCTGCAGCAGCAACTCTACTATCTTCAGGTGCCCATGGCTGCAGGCTTCATGCTGGTCAAAAGTCAGTTTTAAGGGGAGGGGAGAGGGAGATGATGGAAGAAAACAATGTATTAATAAATACACCTTAGACAAATTAATGAGAACTTTGTCAGTAACTTATTCTTATATAACTACTGTCTAGCTGTTGACAGAGGCAAAGCCACTTACAGTACTTTTCATGGTAAAATATGCAATGATGAAAACACATGTATTCATGGGAAAGGACAAGCCTTGCATCACATGCTTTTCTTTAAAAAATACGCTTTAGAGTAACCACAGCTCCTAAATGTTTTACAACATTAGAATAACTCCTAATGTATGTATACCAACCAGATCAAACACAGATCTGGAGTTCACCAAGGCTGAAGAGAGTTCAGTGTTTTGGGCCAAACATGGAACTGTACACCACTGTTTACACATATCCACCCAGCGGAGTGACATCCTAGGAAATAGACACTGCTGGGTATCTGGTGTCAGTTACGACAGAAGTAATAATGCTGCGTGAGGCAGTCTTCACAATGTTAGCTAGCCTGTGGAACACAATAGACTGAATTCACGCTAAGCCTTCTTGGCTTATAAATTTAGCAAAAAGGCATTGTACATGCACTACATATTTATTTTAACATATATAAATATCAGATATTTATATATTATACCTTTAAGCCATTTTTTCACCTGGCCTAATGAGTCTCATTTCTGTGCTGAAATTCTAGTCTATAAGATAAAGGTCTGCCTTTGCGGACATTTTTGGGCTGCATTCTAATCCAATGCTTACTGTCTTCATTAACACATGATAAAACTGCCTCCAGGTGTGTTTTCCATTCTTTTTCCAGCATATTCTTCACATTGCAATCAACACTAACAGTAATGAACAGATTTTTTTTTTTAAAGTATTTAAGATAAAGTCTTCTACGGCCATGGCTTCTACTTGTAAATGGACCGAAGAAGAGGCATGATCACACCACATCCTTCCGACCCCTCTGTCCAGGAAACCACAGTCTACCTGGTTCCAGTGGCATGCAATGCTGCACAATGAATGCAGCCTCACTGACACATGAGCTAGCCTCCAACCATGCAATGAAACTGGACTCCTATATCTCAAAGTACTCAAAGGTAGCCAATTACTTTCCTGTCACAACGGAAAAGCTAGATGAAAAATAACTTGCTTTTCATACTTGGTCAAAAACATAAATTCTTCAGACTAGAAAAGAGTGAGGTGGCAGAGCATGATATATGAACAACCACAAAACCATAAACTAGAATCATAAGCATAAAACATACACACACATAGACAAAGACACACACACAGAGATACAGATCCCCACACAGACACACACACACAGACCCACACATAGACACAGACAGACACACATACACATAGACACAGATCCCACAAACACAGGCACACACAGACCCACATACACACACACACAGACCCACAACACTGCAGAGATATACAAAGGAAATCTACCAATGGTGTCCATCCAGCATGGTCTTTAACATTTGGGTCGCTTCCATTTTTCAAGAGATACTCAACAGAAGATACATCTCCCTGGTAGAATAACAAAAAAAAATTTAAGGACACTAAAATATATCATGAATGAAATAGGCTAGCGAGGCTTTGTTTAAAAGATTCTGCCTTCTTTGAATCAAACAAACCTCCCCTTACAGTCTGTATGGGGATCTGTATGATCTGTCTCTCAACCATGAGATGCCAAGTCATCTTGTCTGCGCTTGAGTATAACTAGCAATCCATATTGAAAATGCAGTTCAAGATACAAAGTAAAGCCAGAGACTATCCTAAAATGCAAGTCATCATTTCATTTGCAAAAACGTCATTTTTTGCAACATTTTTTGAACATATACAAAAATAATTTCTGAGCATTAAAGTAAATAAAGCTATTTACAGCCAATAAGCTAGTCAAGGAAACCAACGTTAAAACTCTCAAAAAAAAAAAAAAAAAAAAAAAAGTACCGCTTTATCAGCAGTTACTCTCTTTACCCCAAGTCACTAATTTAGTTTATATTTACTTTATTTGCACCAAAGGTATCTTCATGGCAGAAGCAACTGCTGTTTAAAATGCCAGGAAAGGGATTGAGAGAACCAGTCAAACAACACACAAAATCAGCATTTAATTTTTATCCTCTGCTTTGAAACTAAAACTGTTAGCCATTATCAACTAAGTGAATGGCAGGAAATGCAGCTCCCATCAATCCACACACATCCCTCTAACAGGCTGAAGAGTTTTCCATCTTTCTCTAGTGATCCGTGAAGGAACTTCTCAACAGTGGCTCACTGGCACACGGGGTAGAAGGAAGAGAAAAAAGATAAGAATGTGGTCACTTAGTCTAGGCTACACAGAGAAGCCCATCTCGAAATACCAAAAAAGAAAAAGAAGCAGTCACTTTATTGTAGTGTCAGAGCCCGTTTTCAAAGGAGGTGAGCAAGGTGTTGAGAACAAGTGAGCTAAGATGGGGTGAAGGACGGGGAGACAAGAGTCCGGTCTCCCTTCAAGTTAAGATACTTTCAGTTATTAAAGGACATAAAAATTAAGCCTCCTTCCAACTCTGAGCCTTCTGTGTCTTATATATCTCTATCTAACTTAAGCCTAACATAGGTGAGTGGGTTGCAGGAAGACGGAAGATGGTTTGGTCAGTAAGGGTCCCCCTGTTGCTAGCCTTTGACAACAGTAACTCTTAGCAATGAGCTTCAGGCTGAGATTCAGGCCTGCATCGTCTCTCTTCTCCACAGTCCGTGCATGCTACTTAGCATGCCCTCCATCACCTTGTAACACCTAACCTTCCTTCCTCTCCCTTTCCCAAGAAACACACTCTCTAAACTATACAAGACAGGAGTCTCACTACCACATGCATCCCGCCCAACGTGTGTGGAAGGATCAGGCTGGCAACTATCTGCTACACTTGATTACCTATTTAATTAAAGTATTGGTTAACGTTTAAAGGCCTTTTTAAAAAGCTCTAGCTATAAAAGATATCATCTCTCTTTAGAAGCGCCTGAAAGCTTTAGGAAAAGAGATAACATTTTTACAATCGGATAAAATTTGTCAAACTCTCTTAAAATTATTATCAGTCATGGCAAGCAACACAAAACCAACTCTTTAGAGTAACGAAAGAAAAAAACGGCATAAATTCATGGCAAAAAAAAAAAAAAAAAAAAGGCAAAATATGAGACCTAGCCTACTGGAAAATGCTGGGTAAATAAAACCTTACATGCAAGTAAGTTAGTCTCATGAAATCCTTTTTGAGGAAGATAGCAATCTCTTAACCCCAGCCCCAATACACTTTTACTTTTTAACTGAAACATGAAAACATTCAGAATCTTCTAGCTTTCTGAAATGTAAATATATAGCATTATTATTATTATTATTATTATTTTATTATTATACTACCAATGATATGGATATCATTGGTATATGCATCCTACTGTGGAACACTTCCTGGAGCCTCTCATTCCTATCCAACTGAAACTCAGACCATTTGCTTCTCAGAAATTACCTCTACTGGGATAATAGAGTAGAAGTGATTTAAGTATGTGATTAAAGGCGTGCACCACCACTGCTCAGACCTAAGTTTTGTGTTTTAGAAAAACAATGTTTTTTGAGGCAAGATCTTATGTATTCCAGGCTACCCTTGAACTCCCTATGCTGCCAAGGATGATCCTCAATTCCTGCACCTCCTTATGTATGCAGTGCTGGGAATTCAGCAACTAGAGCCACCACACCTAGTTTCCAACAATGCTGACAGTCTAAGCCCTGCATACCCGACCAACTGATCTATATCTTCAGCTCCTAAAATTTGCTTTTCCTTTTCAAAAATAATTTACTTTTATTTTATGTGCATTGGTGTTTTGCCTGCATGTACATCTGTATGAGGGTGTTGGATCTCCTGGAACCTGAGTTACAGACAGTTGGGAGCTGCCGCATGGGTGCTGGAAACTGAACCTGCATCCTCTGGGAGAGCAGCCAGTACTCTTAACCATTATTAACCACAAGCCATCTCCCCAGCCCCTAAAATTTATGTTTTTATTTCCATATTTGGGGCTCCTTCTCAAATAGAGAATATCTTCAGATGGTAGCTTAAAGTCTTTTTTTAATCATGTGCAACATTAAAATATTCTAAATTAACCAAATGACTAAATTATAAGAGAGCATTAAATGCATTTTAACTAAAATACTGAATATTTTGGAAATGGTTATACAACCAAAAACAATGCAAAACTCACTGCAATCCCCACCAAAATTACAATGAACTAGAGTCTAGAGAGGCTGGAGAAGTTCATGTGTTAAGAGTGCCTACTGCTCTTGCGGAGAACATAGGTTTGGCTCCCAGTACCCACATCAAGAACCTGCTTCATGTTCAGGAAGAAGCTACTGCCTGTAGCTTCACCTCTGGGTGATCTGATGCCCTCTTCTGGGCACCTGCACTCAAATGCACCACCACCCCATACTGAGGGGGGAGGGGAGGAGGGAGGAGAGAGGAGAGAGGGAGAGAGAGAAAGACAGCACCAAAAAAAACTAACTAAACACACACATAGAGCTGACACAAAAACAGACACACAGAACCTAGAGAAGAGGTTAAGAGCCCACCACAGAGCTGCAGGCACCTGAATTGTGACCAAGACACCAGAATACACAGAAATGACAGCCTTTCAGTTAAGTGGTGCTTGAAAAACTTGATGTCCACACGTAAAGCAAACTAGATTCCCAATCTCTCACCTTATACAAAAGTCAAGTCAAAACAGATCAAAGGCATAGAACCTCACAGAAGAAAAAACAGGGAAAACACTTCACAAAACAGGAACAGGTAAGAAGGTTCTGAAAAAGACTACAGTGAAAATAATGCCAGGACGAAATGGCATGAAACCAAAGAACATCTGCAAAGAAGAATCAAATGAAGATACAGCATACAGAAGGGAATAAAATCTTTGCTAACATCTGAGAGGATTAATATCTACAACATATAAAGAACTCCAGGGGGGGGGAGAGAGAGAGAGAGAGAGAGAGAGAGAGAGAGAAAGAAGGAAAGAAAGAAAAAAAGAAAGAAAGAAAATTAAGTGGAACTTTGAGAGACAGATGGCTCAGCAGTTAAGAGCACTGGCTCATCTTCCAACGGATCCAGACTCAGTTGCTAGCACCCACATGGTGGCTCACAGCCATCTCTAACTCCAACTCCAAGGGATTCAACAACATCCTCTTCTGGTCTATGAGCACTATACATAGACATCCATAGAGGAAACACCCATACACATAAAAATAAACAGATGTTTAAAAAAAGAAAAGAAATCAATAATCCCAATAAATGAGCTAATAATAGAGAACACAAAAGATGAAGCACAAATGACCAATAAACAAAAACACTAGCCATCAGTGTTTAATTCAAACTTAAAAATTAAAATTCCATGCCATCCTAGTTAGAAAACAAGTAAAAAAAATGCTGATAAGGATGCAAAGAAAGGGAACCCTTACATACTGCTGCTGGGAGTGTAGGTTAGTCCAGTGATGGAAACCAGTTACTATCCTCAAACAAAAACTAGGCCTGTGAGATGAGTTAAAGGTGGTTAAAGGTGTCTGCCACCAAGCCCTGACTTGAGTTTAACACCAGGAAACAACATGATGAAGGAGAGAATAAACTCTTTAAAGTCCTCTGATCCCCCACACACTTGCCCACCACCTACTCACACAAATAAATAAACATAAAAGCAAGAGAAAGAAAAACAAAGTAAACAAGATTAACCATTGTGGTGGTTTGAAAGAAAAGGTCCTTATAAGATCATATAGTTGAATGTTTGGTCCCTAGTACAAATGTTTTGGGAGGGATTAGAAGGTATGACTTTTTAGACTAGGTGTTGTCACCAGGAGTGGGCTTTGAGGTTTAAAAGCCCACGTCAAACCCAGTTCCCCAGCGCCACCCACCCTCCTCCCTGTCTCCAACTTTTGAGTTAAGATGTAAGCTCTCAGCTACTTCTTCAGTGGCATGCCTGCCTGTCTGCTGTCATACCGCCCACAACCACCACCATGATGGCTATAGATTTAATCTCTAAAACTGTAAACAAGGCCCAAATTAAATGTTTTCTTCCGCAACTTGCCTTTTTAGAGTGTCTCCTCACGGCAACAAAACAGTAACTAAAACAGCCATGTAAATACACTCCAGGGTACTTACCCAACGAACTGGAAGTCATCACACTTCAGATACTTTGACACATTGATGTTTGTTACAGTACTACTCACAATTAGCTAAGTTATGCAACCAATCTATGTATCTGTTAACACAGAAATGGGTAAATAAAATGCACATATGTACAATGGAATTTTATCCAGCCATATGATGAATGAAACTATGTAACATATAGGAAAATGTGATGCAACTAGAGATAATCACATTAAAGGAAATAGTCTCAAATATCACATTTTCTCTTATTTATAGATCCTAGATTTATATGGATTTTATAAGCATATATAAATGTAAAAGTACCTTTTATTTGCCAGATGTAATTATCATCTCTGAGATTACAGCTCAATAGGCTCACTTGTTCTAGCTCTTTCTGAATTCTGGCTGGCTGGTTAAACTCAGCTGTTCTGCCTCAAACTCCTCTCCAAGCTGACGGATTCAATCTGGCTTCTCTTGGCTTCTGAATGAATTGTTCTGCTTAAAAACACTGCCTCTGAACTCAATGAACTAAACTGCACTGGCTACACTATCTCAACTGAACTCAATCATACTCAAGTGAACTGCACCAAACTGCCTGTACTATATTTCTTCTCTACTCTCTACTGTACCCTACTCTCTGTCTCAAATCTACTGCATTCTCCTAAGTGGCTCCTCTTTCCTGTCTATTCTTGAAAGAGTTGGGTGTATCTTATCTCTGTCAAGTCTTTCTCTGATTCATCACTTTTTCTGACCCTCAATTAGATATCACTTCCAAACATGGGTGCTTCCTTCTACAAACTAACTTTACCTTCACTGTTTGGGATTAAAGGTGTATCATTACAGCCGGATCACACAGTCCTAGAAGATTTTTGGATGTGATCCCTTGAAAGAGCAGCCACATTGCTGCATAAAAATTCCTCCACATAAAGCCGAGCATAGTGATGCACACCTTTACTCCCAGCTCTCAGGGAGGCAGAGGCAGGCAGATCTCTGTGAGTTCAGGGCAACCTGGTGACTCAACCGAGGTGAATCCAGGACAGCCAAGGCTACATAGAGAAATCCTCTCAACACTCCCCCTAAAATTCCTCTACATTAAAGCCATGTATGACTCTGGCATGGAAGTGGAAGCAAAAGTGCCTAGAGGAATAGAGAAGACTACTGGTGAGTGGCAAGGAGAAAGGGGAAAGGGAAGAATGGCCTGTGAGGCTTTGTTGTCAATTTGACACAACCTGGAGTCACCGGAGAAGAGGGAACCTCAACTGAAGAATAGCCTCACACTGGCCTGAAGGAAGCTGTTTTGACTGGTGACTGAGGTGGGAGGGCCCAGCTCAACAGGGAGGGGCAAACCACAGGCCTGGGCTATGTGAGAAATTAGTTCACATGAGTCAGGAAACAAGTGAGCCAGTAAGCACCATTCTTCCATAATTTCTGCCTGAGTTCCTGCCTGGTCCTCAACCATGGACAGTGGCCTAGGGGTTAAGAAGAAATAAACTCTTTCCTCCTCTACGCTGCTTTTGGTCTTGGTATCCACAGCAGTAAGACAGAAACTAGAGCGTGGAGAGATAGCTGAAGGATGTTAGATGCTGTATGAAACATTATTATGAAACTCAATACTATGTATAATGAATATATGAAGAAAAAGCGTCTGCCCAATTAGAACTTTACAATACTTGCCTCAAATCCCTAAGGTATAAATCCCTAAAGTATAAACTCCATACTTGCTTTACAAGTTATCACAATTTAGTAACTTTTGTTCTATACTCAAGCTCCAAATGAATTCAGGAAACTCTACCAAGACACAAATTTGAATTCCTATTAAATGGCCCTGAATACTATATAGATGAATTGCCAGAACCATACACCTACCTTACCTTCAACATGAAAGCATCCACAAAAGTGTTCACACACACATTCACACACAAAATTCTTCCACTTTAATTCATTAACAAACAAAACTCAAGCAAACAAGCAAAACAGAATAACCTAAGAAGCCCAGAAAACACTAGAAACACAAGTGAGAAGCAGAAGTCACACGTCAAAGCCTAACAGGAAGTGAGTGGCAGCCATAAAGATGCACGCAGACTGTTTCCTAGACTTCCTGCTTTGCTTTCATGTCACCTCAACAGTCCACCCCTAAAACATATCGCTGATTAGCAAACTGCTGGCTTTAGACCCAAGCTGCTTTCTCCTCCCTAATCCTTAAAGGTTTGTCTTATTTTCATCTTCCTACTTCATGTAACTTTAATGTCATGCACATAAATAAAATTATGATAATCAGGAAGGGTCTACAGTAAATGAGTAAGTTTGCACTGATATAAAGTTTGCAGGAAATAAATTAACTTTTGCTTCTTGTTGCTTTAAATTACTTTCTTCTCTAAAAGAATTTTTTTTAGTAGAAGCACTCTTTCATTCCTTACAACTTAAAAGAATAATTGAGATTTCCTTAAAGCCCTGCAAAAAAAAAAAAAAAGGAAAAAAAAAAAGTCATCTAAGGAAACTATTTATGGAGACTTGTAAGAAATTCTAAATGCTTTTGGCATTTTCAAGTAATATTTTAAACGCCCCCAAATAAAGGCGTGTATGCCCAAGTGAAGTTGTATATCTACAACTTTGTAGTAAAAAGACTCTTATATGGTCTCACATACTGTGAATGCGTGCATATTCCAGCAACATAAAGAAAAGTTGCAAAAGCATACAAACAAAATTCTTTTTCCCTATTAGAAGACTGGCTCTTCAAAAACACCACTTAAAAAAAAAAAAAAAAAAAAAAAAATCTATAGGACATTACAATTAAGTACAATAAAATTTACTTAACCATTATAGCTAAGCTTTTCCACTGAAACTGGTTGCCCAGATAGTAACTTTGCCTGACTCAGCAATTAGATGTTGCAGTGGTTTTGAATAGATGTGGCCTCCGTAGACTCATGTGTTTGAATGTGGGTGGGCTTTGAAGTCTCCTATGCTCAGGCTATTCTCAGAAAGACACAGCTCTGCTGCCTGCAGATCAAGATGTAGAACTCTAGGCTCCTCCAGCACCACCATGTCTACCTGCGTGCTGCCTTGCTTCCCACCACGATGATAACAGACTAAAGCTCTGAAACTGTAAGTCAGCCCCAATTAAATGTTTTCCTTTATAATAGCTGCCTTGGTCATAGTGTCTCTTTATAGCAATAGAACCAAAAGAAGCTAAGACAAAACTCCAAACTAAGACATGTCATTTTTAAAAGAGAAAATAAAACCACCTTTGGGAATGGAGTTCGACAATATAGTAAATAGTGCTCTAGCTTCTCTGAATTTACAGTGTAAGTAGTTTGATAAGTAAATAATCCTGACAACTCATTTCTACAAAAAGTTACTAGTCTTACAAAGGCAAAGCTGGTGACCAACTGAAGGAGCTAGATGCTGACGCTGAAGGAAGACAGTAACTCCATTTTGTGCTTGGTCTCCATTATAGGACCAGGCCTGACTCTGAAAAGTCATCAGTTGTAGGGGAAAAAAAATCCCCCATCTGAAGGACAGCCAATCAGAAAAAAAGGGAAGCTAGGAAGTAACCACAAAAGAGTGGAGACTCTTATCCCAAACCTGGCCATACGTGCTTGGTGCTCTTACATGGTTTGGTATTTCACCTTGTGGGTAACCATTCATGACACAAGAATGCAGTCTGCCGGCCACCTGGGCTGAGCCAATCAAAAACTGACTCACGTACTTACCTTGTTGCCTATCAATAGGTTTTAGATGACCTACTCTTGCTGGTATTCCCTTCATTACCCATAAAAAGGCCTTGAGCTGACATCCAGGGTCCAGGGTCATCAATTTGTAAAATGGACGACCCCTGGATGCAGGATTCTTTTGAGAAATAAAAACTCTTACAGATTGCAAGTCATGATGCTAGCAAGAAGGAAACAAAAGACCATGACTTCACACACAGTCTAACAGGACTGCCAGGGAGTATGAGTGGCTAAGCTACACTCTGAAGCACAGACTCTCAGTTCAGTGACTGTCTCTCTCTACTCAGAATTAGAATTCATTAGCTTTTCAGCACCTTGTCGTCAAGTTGCCATATTAGTATATAGTAGGGCTGCATTACATCATGAAATGCCAGACTCTTCCACTACTGAGGGTTGAAGTACAAGCAGGCACTTCTGTATTGCTTGCTTCTGCAACACTGACTGAACACCTTCCAGAAACAACTTATAGGGATTCTGCTCATGGGGCTTTGGTCCATTGAGGCACAGAGAGGCACTGTGGAACAAATCCATCATGGCAAGTAGGAGGCAGAGAGGAGCAGAAATAACAGAAAAAAAAAAAAAAAAAAAAAAAAAGACTAGTGGAAGATATGCCTATACGGACACACTCTCAATGACCCGCTTCCTCTAAAGGTTGAATTACTCAACAGACTGACCACTCTTTAGGTCAGAGCCCTTACTATATGTCTCAGACACATGGGGTGTGCTTAACTAATATCATAGGCATTTCTAAAACAGAAGTTGGTACCAGGGATTAGGGTATTGCTGTGACAGACCTGACCATGTTGTTTGGAGGAATATGGAAGACTTTGGGACTTTGGACCAGAAATTGGTTGAATGCTTTAAGCAGTGCTTGCTTAATGGACCAACTCAGTAGAGGCATAAACAATAGGGCTGAGGGTGAGGTGAAATGTGAGGGCCCAGGGTAAAAGATTTCAGAGGGGAAGGCTGGCTGGCCACACTGTTGTGATATATTGGCAAAGAATGTGGCTGCTTTTTGCCCTTGTGCTAAAAATTTGCCAGGGGCTAAACTGAAGAGTTTTGGATTAATAGCCCAGGCAGAGGAGATTTAAGATAGCCTTGTACTGACTCCTTGTGTGGTTATTAGTGGTCACTGTTATACAGATCTACAGTGAAGAGGAGAAAATGAAACAACGAGAAATAGAAAACATACAGTTTGAAAAGGAAAGAGCATCAGGAAATGTAATGTTGGAGCCCAAGTTTGGTGCTCAACAAGATAAAAAGTGTTTTTAAAAGCTTGATGCTAAATGGAAGAAATGTAGTGACTTCAGGGCAAGACACCATCCAGCTTAATCCTGCAGCCTGTCAAAGGAATAAACCTGGGGGGTTTCCTCAGCCTAGAAACCATCGACAAGCCAAAGACGATGCAAATGTAAGTCATCAAGAGGTTACATGTCAGTCTAAGAGAGTGGCAGAACTTGACAGCTATGGCCACATGGTCCTAGCTCTAGGGTCAAGGGGTTAGGGTTGTGGAATCTTCCTCCTCTGTTAGGGAGAGCCTTTGAGGCTAGCCATGAGCAGGCTCTGCCTGCATGCCATCCTAGAGGTCATTGCATGACCCTGTAAAGGTAAAGTCTAGATTGTGTTGGAGACCCCAAGATTTGGGAGGTGTAAGGATATACCTGTCGAGGAGAGCTAGAGATTGGGTGTGGAGCCAGGCCAGGAGAGAGAAGTGTGTTACAGTCAACAAAGCTGACAGGAGTAGATCTGAAGAGTGCCTTGCCATCGGACATGGAGATGGGGTCTGGCCTGCTGGGATTCAGTGTTGCTTTGGTGCAGTATTTCCTCACTGTGCCCTCTTTCCTCTCTCTTGAAATGATAATGCATATTTTGTGCCACCGTATGTTAGAAATATGTGACCTAGTTTTTAAAGTTGATTTTACAGGAGATTACAGTTTATAGACTGCCTAGAGTCTCAGAAAGGACTCAGGACTTTTAAACAGTAAGTGTTGAGACTGAAAGACTATGGAGAGGTTTGAAGTTAGAGTAAATGAACTTTATGATGTGGCTACAAGCCTATGGGTGCCAGGGGGGGAAATGTGTAGTGGTCGAATTAAAATTACCCCCACTGCTCATATTCTCAAGCTACTGCTCTGGCACCATGCGTGTCTGCTTCCTGCCATGATGATTATACACTAACCTCTGAAACTGTAAGAAAGCCCCCAAATAAATGCTTTCTTTTCTAAGAATTGCCTTGCTCTTGGCATCTCTTTACAGCAAAGAACAGTGACTAAGAGAGAACTTGGTACCAGAAGTGGGGTGATGAGGGGTGTTGTTTGTTGTGTGCCCTGGCTAGCCTTTAACTAGCTACATAATCCAAGTTGTCCTTGAATTCACAGTCATATTCCTGCCTCAGCTTCCTGAATGCTAAGGTTGCAGGTGTGAGCCACTGGACTCAGCTCCAAGAAGTCTGACAACCAAGATTAACCAGCACAAGTACTTGCACTTGGCCACTGCGAATCCACCTGTGTGCAGTACAGCTGCAGCCTGGGCAACCCTGACTCCTTGACGTGCATGAACTCCTACTTCCTCATCTTTGCTTTGGTTACCTTAAAGGTCACCAAATCTGAATTCGCTGTGCAAAATAAACTCCTGTCTTCCTGCTCCCTGCTCCATTTTATGGTAGCTTTAACATTAGGGCCGATACAAATCTTTTTCTGAAGTAGGTGGACATGTAACTAAAATAAGACTGTAGAATTAGAGTATTTGGCTTCCTCATATATCTAGATAATTCATTCTTCCTAGAAATAAGAAAATTAAGGCGAGAATTAAATGAAAACTATTTCTAAATAAAAAACAATGTTGATAAACCCACTGGTATCTTTTTTCCCTCCCAAACCATGTCTATCAAGTTCAAACACAGATGCTGAAAGCACGGCTCTTTGGTAGAGTGCTTGAGTAAGGCCTGTGTTTGTTTCCCAGAATTGTGAAAAAGCAAACAAAAATCAAACAGGTGGGAGTACACATTCAGCTCATAATAAAATTTTAAAAGAACACGATTGTTAATTAATGGTTTAAAAAACAATATAAGTCAATGTGTGTTTAAGTGTAGTAAATCAGAATAAGTCAAGTAATAACAGTAACAACAGAAGATAATCAGCTTCAAGAAAACAAAACAGGCAACTTTGATTTGGACAAGGTTTTTCAAGTAGATGGCCAATTGAGAAAGCAATTATGAGAAGATCAATGAAGAAAAGTCACCAGGCACTATCAGGCCACTGTTTTTTCCTATCTGTTCTGGTATGACTCTTTCCATGGCTAGGACACAGAATATAATCTACAGTTTGTGGGTTCATGTTGAGTTTTATTGGTTTACTTGCTGTCTATAGCTCTAGAGTAATATCTGGCATATAGTTGGTAAAGTTGAGAACATTTTCTCCTGTCTTCCCCGCCCCCTTAGAAAGAGTTTATTAAGGCCTAGCCTAGACACTAGGCTCTAGAGATTCTCATGAATAAAAGTAAATTTTTCTTATAGTTGGAATAGCATTTTCTACCAAATTAAGTAAATGCCTGGCTTGTAGTCTGAAAATTCCCAGAAAGCAAGACATAAAAACTACATCAGCTTATATTCTTACCACTAGAAAAATGAATATAACTATAACTACCTATGTCTAGAAAGCATTAACAACATTACAATAGTTTATGTGTGCATATATATTTTATACATATGACAAGGATAACTAAAAAATATTAATTTTCTAAGTCAGGCCTAACAGATATCAAGTGCAACATAACTGGCAGTAACTCCAAAACTTTGAGTTGTTCAAAGAGTCTATTATCCCTAGAGTGGAACTATTGGCACAGTTCCCTCCCCACAACCTTTTATGTCCATCTTCTACATTAAAGTCTTCACGTCACTGGACACGAAGAGAGAATGGGGCCCTTGTTCCCTCTCCTGCTCCTCAGTGACGAGGGGAACACATCTACCAAGACAAGTGCAAAGCAACAGAACCTACTGGGCATGGACTGAAACTTGCAATACTGTGAGATTAAACTAAATCTTTGCTCTTATTATCTCAAGTATCTGTTATAGTAACAGCAAACTAATGCAGTCTCGCTCCAAGAGTTGGCTCAGAGTAGGCGACCTACCTTAATAGAAGCGACATGAAGCAAAGTCTCTCCTCTGTGATTTCTTTTCCCGCCTGTGACACAGGGTGACGGCTTCACCGTGGAGGGGCTTGACGTTATTTCACTGTGACTTGAATTGGTCAGTAGAGGTGGGGGTGTGCCTGATGAAGGGCTAAGGCAGTCACTGGATACATTACTATTTTTCCTGAGTGTGGCATCAACTTGAAGTTGGCCTGAAGGCAGTGAAGAACAGCCAGCCAACAGCACATTTTCTGCAAGCACTGTGGGCTTACCCAGAGCTCTGCTGGTGCTCGGAACAGTGCTCCCACCGTTCTGAGAGGTAGAGCTGGGAGGCCTGCCGCAGCCTTTACGGTTCCCTTTACGCCCTACTGAACGGAGATCTTTCACACAGGCCTTCTTCTCAGGAGTCTCCTCAGTCTCGCTCACAGTGTCTGGTGATACTGTATGCTCAGCCAATGGTAAAAAGAACCCAGCCAAGCTTCCAGAGCATTCCGATTCTACAACAGAGCCACTTGCTAATAAGTCTATCTCACCGTTTACCTGTGGACTCTCCATCACTGGGGATTGGCTACAGGAGACAACCCTCTCCTTCAGTTCCTCTTTAGAATCAAACCTACTATCTTTTGTTTCTGGCCTTAAACTCCCCACCTGGTTGATCACAGCTATAGATTTCTTCTTCGGCTTTTCTGCAGATGTTCTGGAAGCTGTTTTTGCTCTCTTAGAAACAACTTCAGGAGAACTTGGGGAAACAAATTCATACACTGAGTCTTCTTGGGCTTTGTCAGCCTTTGTCTTTTGAGGCTGGGTTCGTGCTGACACTTTATTCACAACATACCTAACCCTCTTACTTCGAGGACTGAACCACATATTTATTGATTTCTTCTTCCTTTCTGCATTGACAAATGAACTTGCCCTAGATGTGTCATCCTCTGGATCTGACAGGAAAAAAAGGAAAGAAAGATGCTTTGAGAATGAATTTCTCCATCTTGAGCTACTGAAGAATTCGACTTCTCTTTCTCCTAAGGATTGCTACTTCTATTTCTCTAGTCTTAGCCCACCAATTCTTAAGAGCCTAGAACTGCTTCCTTTGCCTATGCTTTCACCTCTCATCTTACAAACACATCTACCAGGTTAAAAAAAAAAAAAAAAAAAAAAAGCACCGTATGTAGGGAAGAAGAAATGGAAAATAGTTTTAATAAATAAGTAGTTTTTAAGCCTGCAGGAATGTCACCCAGACTGTGCCTTACAATAACAGTATTTAGACTATAGACCATGCTCTAAAGAAGCCACCACTCCTTCCTGGTGACATGAGAATTGAGTGCAATGATGACAGTAAACAAAGAAGGCTGGCTACAGGAGGAGCAATGTTACCAAATGACAGCTGATCTCCCAAAGCCACTGAAAAGCATTTGCTGAGCTATAAATGGTCTGCACAGTGTTACTGAGACAGAACCTTAGGAACCCAAACGATGAGCATGAGGTATCCATTCACAGAGAGACTAGACATCCAAGTCAACAAGATCGTCTCTGCAATGATCAGTAGGTTTTAAAACCAGGCCACTTCTGATACAATCTTGAGTCTAGAGAAAGGTCAAAACGAAATGTTAGCAGGGATTACTTCTTAAGAAGGCCTCAGGATTAAAAGATTTAAAGGCTAATCCGCAAGAAGTCTAAAAAGTTGTATTTGGTTTTCATTTATTATTTTAAACGCAGATGATTACACTTTCAACTAAAAATAAGTCAAGTCTTGATTTATCAAGGTTGATAGTACTAATAAAAAGCACAGCTGGGCAGCTACCGGGAAATTAAGGTACGTGAACAATGATAACACATTCAATGGACTAAAAACCTCAAATCTAAATAAGATAACAAATTTCAGTCTTGGCAGCATGCTGCTAACTTATAAAATAGCAAATGAAGACTATACAGCTGTGTGATTTACATGTACAGTCATTTTAGTGATGATCATGCACTAACACCTTTGCTCAGAGATTTTAATCACCTCAGTTGGTCTAACTAAGCAAGGATAACCACAAACAATAACTATAAATTCTGGATTTTATGCAGTATACCCAAGATAAAGCTGAAAAGCAAAACAACTCAGTTGCTAGAACATAAATCATATTATTAACAGCTACAACCGTTTTATGGGTGAATGCTTCTAAGCTTGATAAATTATCATATTCATTTCATGAAGAAAAACATTGGTCCTGCCGCTGCATAACAAACTTCTTAATGATGACATTTGAAAAAAATCTTACTCTCTGAATTTAAATATTTCAGAATATACTGTGAATTTCAAGAAGCAGAGACACATGTGTTACTAAGGAGCTGCTGAGCCAAGTTTTTTTTTTCTTAAATTTTAATAATAAGCATAGAAAAGAGAAGCAATTAGAAAATGTGATTTTGCAATCATTAATCTACATCAAAGGATTATAATGATGTACATTGTGCTTTCCAAATTAGTCTCTATTGTAAGTAACAGAACAGAAGTTGAGAAATGTGACTAGCTAGTTCCTTATTTGAAAAAAAAAAAAAGCCAAAGGCAGGTCTTCTGTATACCATCTGTAGAACATTAACACCTTCACTGAAGAGTAATTATTGTGTAAATGAAGATGTATTTAGCTCTACTCAAAATAACAACAGCAACATGGATGGCTATCTGAATGCTCCTCTTCATCTAGCATAAAAAGTTACAACATATAGGAAACACTGTGCAATCACTTCAGAATGACCAGCATCTTTCCCAAAACTAGAAAGGAGAAAAGCAAATTGCGATCCTATGAAAGCATAATCAACGTTCTTTATTTTAATGTCATCAGCACCAACATGTTCCAACAAAACTTGACCAGCACCTGCAAGGGCTGATTTAATATGATGGGTTTAAGGGGAACATAGAAACTTTAAATTTAACTCTATTAGTGGAAAACAGATTGTTATAAAGAATAAGGTAAATTTATCCATAAATGGCCATCAGAAAAATGACAACCTCTTCTCTTTGAAGTACACTGAACCGAGAAAAATATGTGGAAATGCTTAGAAGCTCATTTTAGCACATCTCCCATAAATCAGGCTTCATTTCCAGTAGACCACATACCATGTCCATGAGCTGACAGGCTCTCCTAATTACCCACCTTAATTATAGTAATTATATAGTTTAGAGTAAATGCAAGTAACCAGGTTCATTCGAAAGATAAATTATGAACTGTAAGTTTTTGTTTAAAGACAGAAAAAATGTGAGAGCTCATTTAGTTCATCTTTTTAACATGTGACCATTTAGCAGCTACGTCATTTTGGGCTGAGGTAAGGCTTCAGAAATCACTCAGTCCCGTATCATTTCTTAAGGTGAGATCATTTTCTTACAAAGAAGAGTAATCCTCACTTGTTCCCAATCACTGGTTCCTTCTACCTATAAAACATTTCACCTTCTACCATTTAAATTTAGTTTTAGAAATACCTTCTAAATAAATTAGCACAGGCCCTCATTACATGTACAAACAAAGGGATCTACTCCAGGAAAAAAAACAAAAACAAATAACCAAAACTCAAAACTGAAAAGCCAAATACCATTCAAAGTTGGCTTGTTTTGAGACTTTTAGAGGTAAATCAGACAGTAATATGACTTAAAATAGAAAGAAAAATGTACCATGAAAATACACGTATCTGAGTAGATATATTCAATAAATTTCTTTAACATTTCTGTGATTTCCTATTAAGGTAGAGAGAGAGAGAGAGTGTGTGTGTGTGAAGTCCTCATGCTTGAAGGTCAGAGGAGGCGGCTGTTAGCTCTCTAGGAGCTGGAGTCATAGGTATGTGCAGCATGTTTAGCTTTTGGTGTAGGTGGGACTGAGCTGAGTCCCACAATGCCAATTTCTATACAGCATAATTCAACAAACTTAAAACATACCAAACAACAACAACAATAATTAGGAAAACAGTAAGAAAACATTCTAAAAAGGCTCAGGTTCCACCCTGAACCTTGTTTGAAACTCAATTTTTCCATCTACAAAATACAAAAACTATATTTATGATTCAAACACCCTCTGTTCACTACAGTAAATGTCTAGTCTACCTTTTTGTGCCTTAAGGCACCTAAAAGCCTAGTGAGTCATAATGATGGCAATTAGCTTACAAAGGTTACTCCACCCTCTTCCTATTCTAGCCCATTAAAAATGTTAAATTATTTGTTTATACATTAAACTGTTAATTTCCTTCTACTCCCTAAATCCGTATGCTGAGGCCATAACTAATACCTGATACCCCAAGTGTAACCTTATTTAAAGTCTAAATTAGACAGACTCATCCAGAATGAAGCTGTACTGGTGTGGGTGCTCTAACGCGGTGTGCAGACATGAGGTCAAAGTGAGCACAAGCCACAGGTCTCAGAGAGGACACTGCTGAAGCTCAAACTCCAAGCCTCCGGAACTGAGACCTTTTCTTTTTTCTTGAGCTGCCCATTTTGTCACTCTTTGTTCCAGCATCTGTAGTAACTTAGCACACTATTACAGAGTAACTGGAGAAGAGTCAAGTTAAAATATTAGGACAATCTTACAAGTAGAACCCCACCTTTCAGTGTTTGGCCAATAATCTTAACTAGCATTCAGACATACCTGTAAGACTCAGATGAAAGCAACTTTCAGAGATATACCATTCATACTGTACAAGTAATTAAAGTGACTCATTGATTCTTCTCCATTCCTCTGGATATGGAGGTGTAAAAAGCACCAACTACCCAACCTGAGTGCTAGGAAATGGAACTCAGGTCCTCTAAAGGGTACTGAGTGTTCTTAACTCTGCACCATCTCTCTAGCCCCCTCAATACATTATTTTTATAATCCTTAAAAAATTTATGATTTTTTTGGAAATTATAATTACATCATTTACTCCTTTCTCTTCTCTCTCTCTCCGATGTCTCCTAAATTATCCTCCCACCTTGCTTTCTCTCAAATTCATTGCCTTTTCTTTGTTGTTACACACACAGAGACTTGTTATACATATATATTATATATGCACATACATGCGTATGTGTGTGTATATATATATGTATCATAGCTGCCTAACCAATGACACCAACAGACATACTACCACAGAAGGAAAAAAGCTCAGGAGCCTGAACTACAGGAAACCAAGGAATGCTAGTAGCTAGAGAAGTGTCTCCTAAGTAGTTATCCAATACCAATAGTTGTGAAATCAATGTGTTCTTGAGACTAACAACCACAATATTTTTAAAGCAATTCCTTTACAAAATATATATACAGACCTGTATCCCGTAAGTCACAATACTACTATAAGATATTTTATCATTTAAAAACGGAGCCTCACACAATGATCAGATAGCGAGATGTAAACATGGGTTAACTATGACTTCCATTCTTAAAAAGACAAACTGTGTCAATAATACTTGAAAGCATTTGCCTTATTTTATTCAGTCAACTTTACTAGTAGCTGACAGCTACAACACTGCATCAGAATTCAAAGAACAAAAGACTTAAAAACACAAAGGCAACAATTTTATGTTACCATTATCAATCTTTCATGGCATCCTGCCAGACAGGTTTGCCTATAAACAATGCATTTTAGATATGATTTGGTCAATGAAAAGACAACTCCAACATCCAATTATGAAAATTCAAAACACTTTACTTTCTTTTCACAGCCAATTAGTTCTCAGCAGAAAGCACAATGGGAAGATATATAGTTAATATGCAGAGTCTAAGAACAATCTGAAAAACATTAACCCCTCATTTAAATAGAAAAGAAAGTGTTACATTTCTGCTCTTTCAAAATGTATATACCTAATTAATTCAGTCTAGAAAGTGATCTTTGCTAGCGTATTTTGTATTCTATGTTGTAGTGGTGTACTTAAGTGACTTAGGCACTATAATAAATAAAATCACCCCAACTGTAGAAGGCAGCCCATGTGGGGTGCTGAGACTTCGGGACTGACGTCAGGAAATGAGCTCCATTTCTCTTGCTTCCCGTATTAACTATACATGTGACTGCAGGCAAGAGTATTTAACTTCTCTGGACCTTGGTACCTCATCTATAAAGTTTAGACTTAATTAACTCATTTCTCAAAATGACTGAAAAAATCCTACTAATCTCAAAATCTGAACTACTTCATTCATAATTCCTTGTCCAGTCTCCTTCTTCGTGGGCTCATTGTTACTAATTTGTCCACACTTTAAACAGAACAACGAAGAAATATTACTCACCTGAAAGTTTATAGCCATGGAGCAAATGTTGAAGCTTCCTATAAAGCTGAATCATGCTGGCCAACTGTCTGTTTATCTGGAGGTCTAGGACCCAGGCTGGGGTGGAACACACTGGACATCCTGAGCCAACACAGTCACTTATACAATCACTTTTAAAAAGGAAAAGAAAACTCTGAAGAATCTGAACTGCAAACACTAACGAGTATCAACAGAAAAACAAAAATCAGGTTCTTATGCATACCATGATAAAAGAGTGTGCTTTGCGAATACGCTATCTCTGATCAATTTATGAGACATTATTTAGCATGACCATCTGCCTAATTCTTCCCAAACAAGTCTCTGTCTCCTAAAACAGTAAGGAGCTAAAGATGTGAACGAATATAGTCTCAATATAAAGGACTATGGACCAGAAACCTCTAAATCTGTGACCCAAAATAAGCCCTCGTCCCTGTCATCTATGCTGGGCATCTCAAATAGGTGCTTTAGAGACACTGTTGAGGTGATACCTGGGGAAGAGATGGAATTTTAGGAGATGGGGCCTAGCTAGAGAAGTCTCCACAGTATGTCTGTGAAGGTTCTGCCTAGTGCCAGATCCCCAGTTTCTGTTTCATACATGCCATGACAAAACATCTACCTCTACCACCACCATGGTGTCCTCCCTCCCTCTCCTCTCCCCCTCTCTCTGTCCCCCATCTCCTCTTCTCTCCTCTTCTTCTCTCTCCCTCTCCCCCCCATGAACACTTCCTGCATTTGACTAGTACACTAACCCCAAGAAGCAAAACTAGTGTTCAAGCATGAGTTTACCAAAGTCAACCACTGTAACTGAACCTGTGAAACTCTTGAGCTCAAATGAACCTTTCCTCAGATAATTTATGTCAGGTATTCTGGCCTATCAACTGTTTAAATCAGATATTGTCACAGCAATGGAAAACCTAACAGCTTACAAGATTCTCCCTCACAGCTTTCAGAGGGCATAAACTCTACCAACATATGTCAAAACTTGACCTTCTGGTCTCCTGATCTACAATAATAAATAATAATCTAATGCTTTAAGTTACCCCCTACTTGGAAATTTGAGAATTAGACTGAAGTAATTTTTGAAAGGATATTAGCTCATTCAATTTTTTTATAATTTTTTAATTCTAAAATTGTATTTCCCCCCAATTTTCTAGAATGTCTAAGAAGACATATCTGAATTATGTCAAAGGTACTGTTGCTTTTCCAAAACCTTAGGAGGGCTACTTACTAAGCTTTGGAACTCTAGACATTACCCTCTGAGCTTTATTTTTTATTTGTAAATGAAAGCAGGTATACAACCAACTCAAGATAATGTGCAGACATCACAATTACATCACAATGTACGTCAAGCTCTCACTACTCACCTACAGAAGATGTGTTCACACCCTCCTAGGCACACAGGCTCCTTCAGGATCTCGGCACTGATTGAAGAAAGGAAGAGCCAAGCATAAGGCCTTGTTAGACAGCCATTTCATGCCCAGGATTTTACAAACCCAAGACCCAATGCTACTGTTTTCTCTCTTTATCAAACCAGAAAACAGTAAGGATACATTTATTCCAAAGGCTTTGATTCTGCTGGTCAGATACCTGACAGACATACTTGCTGAATTCAAATAGCAATTGTCAATCTCAGGACACGTTTTAGTACTGTTTAGAATGGATTTGTTGAGAGAGTAGAGAGGGTAGAAGTTCAGTGCTCAAGAACCTCCAAACTTCTTTCACCGTCTAAGGTACACCTTCCCTGACTGACTTGAAGTGAAACCCTTAGATCTCAAAGTGTGGCCTACCATCCAAATGAGAGCATTCCTCTGAGTTAAGAGAGGTGAGACACAATGTTGAGACAAGGGGTACAAACCAGGGCTATCCCAGAAAACTAGGACCTCGGATTACCCTGACCCTAATAACCCACGGGTTCCCACTTAAAAACAACAAACAAACCACATTGCTTCTTGCTATTAAGCAAGCCATTTACCTTTTGACCAAATATGAGTATTCGGTACAGAGCTAACTGACTGTTTTGTTCTCTAAACAATTACAGATACGAATCAAGCTGGCAGTACGCAGAATAAAGGAGAATCAATCCACTGACAGAAGAAGGGCAGAAACAAAATCTCCCCAGTGCTGCCTCTGAAAGTCCTGTGAAAGCGGGGGGGGGGGGGGGGGGGGG
>OU015743.1:29928879-29965231 GCA_907169655.1 Acomys percivali
GGGGGGGGGGGGGGGGGGGGGGGGGGGGGGGGGGGGGGGGTGTTCTTACTAATATATATGCATTAAGCCCCGACACTCAGTGAGGGCACTGCATCAAGAGCACAGCACACAAGTAAAGACTTCAGGGGACAGACACTTCCTGTACTTGACGTACTAAACTAACCCAACACCTATAGGTGTTTCCACCATTATCATGCAGTGACCTCTGCACACAAACCATGTTATCAGTAAATCACAGTTCTCTGCATTTCTGGAAAGATCAAAAGTTTCACATGGCACATTTTAATAGATATGAACATTAAAGTGAAATTGAGCTCTCAATAAGAGGCTAGCTAAGAGAGTGTACACAGCCTCGTTATTCGCAAGCTGCTGAAAATGCTGCTCACTGACATTATAAAATCCATTACTTTCAAAAAAATCACAAAACCATTTTTGGCCATACCATATGGGATAGGTTGATATTGAGTTTGGTGACTGTGGCGCTAAGATGATTGTAAACAGTATTCATGTGGTTCCTATAATTTTCATTATATGAACTACCAAGCCTAACTACCTCTTTCATAATTCCACTTGGTCCTCTACAACACGGACTTCCTACACCTTTTCTGTGTATCTGCTGATGCAACATCCTGGCCAACCCAACAGTGCTCCGTCTACAGTGAATTCTGACCATCCTTGTAGTCCCTTGGATTCCCCATTCAGCCCAGACCACAAGGTCTAATGACTCAGAGCCACGTTTACTACTGACCTCAGAAGACACTCATGAATATAGGTTCATAATGCCACAGTCCCCAGGGCTCCCTGCCCTTTTTCCGACTCTGGATACCACAGTAAAGACGGAAGGACAACTGGCACGGTGTTGTCCACCTAACTTCCCTACACTCAGGACACAGAAGCAGGAGGCTCCTGAGTTTAAGGACAGCTGGCGCTACATGAGTTCCAGGCTACCTCACCTAAAAAAAAAATTAGACTCTATCCAAACTAGGAGAGGGAGAGAAAGAAACAAATGTCTTTAAAAAACAGTGTTTATTCACCTTTGTACCTCTACAGTGGTGAAATAAGACACTAAGCAGTGGCTACATGGTTATTCAAGGCTATCTGTACCCTCAAATGATGAACTTGTGACCATCTGGACAGCCTGCTATCTGGTCCACAGGAGGAGCCCTCCTCAGCTGTTCTTCCTTCCTTAGATGCTGCTGTCAAGCCTCCACACCCTCCCTGCTTAAAGTCTGTGAGCCTCAACATCTGGATCACCTTCCTTTCACTCACATATAAGCACAGCACTAACAGGTAGCCTCTCCTTCAACCTGGAAAAAAAAAAAAACGAAAACAAAACCAAAATTCTGCACTTGCTCCGCTCTGTTCCACCATCTCCCCCAACTGAACTAAGTGCTCTCTGGTAAGTTGCATCCTTGCCAGCTCCCCTGAGTGCTTTCTTCTTTCTCCTTCCTGACCTCTCCATGGAGTTACACCGCCCTCATCTTCCAGAAGAAGCCTCCTTTCCACTGAGTCTTAATTTTCCTACAACACATCCAGCTGGTGATTTCAGCACTGCCTTGGCTGCCTCCCTTTACTACCTGTGTCAGCAGATCTCCATGATGCAGTCGGTCCAAGGCTACTGGCTTTCTCTGGTACTGCTGAAATGAATGTCTGCACTCTGTTTCTAACCCTGGTATCTCCTTCCTAAGATACATAAGTTACCCTAAGATACCTCTGAAGCTTTTCTACAGTTCTTGCTCTTCACCCTAGCAGTATGTTAGCATGCTGACTGCTAATTAGCAGTGGCAAACCATCGATGGAGGGCTATGGTGGCAAGGGCAGTGGTTTTTTTTCTTTTCTTTTTTTTAGTAAAACTATTCTAATAGTGGACTAGACTGGATCTTTTGAGGTAGTCAACAAAGGAGAAAAGATGTGGGAAATGTGAGTGAGTTCTGTGCGGGTTCTGGGCTAAGGGGCAGTGAGGAGAATGTGATGATGGCCAAATAGGAGAAGTACAAGGCAGACACTGTAGGGGCGGAGTTCATTTCAAAGACAGGCTTCAGGGATGGCCAGCCTTCAGTTAAGAAGACCCCAAGAAAGAATTTTATCTTACAACTAAGAGATACTAACCAAGATCTTAAATGCACCAAACTTTAACTCAATTATTCAAGCTGCAGGAATTTCTGTTGGGTATAGTAGATGCTTATAAATAATGAAACTTCAAAACGCCGGCATCATCTAGGTAAGCTTTGAAGATCTTCCAGAGATTAAGAAATACACTGAGCCGGGCGTGGTGGCACACGCCTTTAATCCCAGCACTCGGGAGGCAGAGGCAGGTGGATCGCTGTGAGTTCGAGGCCAGCCTGGTCTACAAAGTGAGCCCAGGATGGCCAAGGCTACACAGAGAGACCCTGTCTCGAAAAAAAAAAACAAAAAAAAGAAATACACTGAATCCACAGAGGATCAAGACAGCCAAGGCACAGATGAGGCAGATGACCTCCTTACTAAGGAGGCTCTACAGAGGGTTGGACAGACACAGAGATTCATTTGCCGGTGTGGCCTCGGGTCTGTCTCCCATGCTGCACTGGATGACGGCCGAACACCCATGTGCACAGGGCAGCACTAATGGGGCTTAGTGTGTCAAAAAAAAAAAAGAATTTTTTTTTAAAAAAGATGACATTGGGAGCAGGGTGGGTTGGGAGACTAGGACGAACTGGAGGGGATAACTCTGATCAGATTTCATTGTACACATGTATGAAATCCTCAAAATTAAAGAAAAATGTTTAAAAAGTAAATTGGTTTTGCTGTCATAATGACAGCTATCTGAAAATTTTCAAAAAAATTAAAAAGAAATACAATTAAAATGTCATGTTTATTGTTTAAAATGAAATCGGCACATAGGACCTTTCAAAGTTCTAAGAGATGAGAGAGAATAGTGGAGTATGGACTTAATTAATAATGGGAAATTA
The DNA here is from genome assembly GCA_907169655.1 of Acomys percivali. Classification (NCBI taxonomy): domain Eukaryota; kingdom Metazoa; phylum Chordata; class Mammalia; order Rodentia; family Muridae; genus Acomys; species Acomys percivali. The sequence continues at coordinate 29,931,828 of OU015743.1, forward strand.
CTTTGTACTTTGAATGCTATACTGGTCACCTTCTGCAGTACAAGGTTAATATAGAATAAGAAAATTCGGCTTTAAGAGTAAGAATTAAGGAAATAGCATCCAAACTAGAAATGGGGACATAGATGTTATTTAGAAACCTAGAAGTAAAAAGTCAATCGCACCCAAACTATAGACCCTGGAGTGATGCGAGGGAAGAACGGGGTCACAACAGGCTGTTTGCTATGCTCAGACATACGCCTTTAAATTAATGGCACAACTACTCATTCCATTACTGGCTGTCACTGCAGAAGACTACGAGCAACCTTACCAATAAGGTCACGGCTAAGCCACATCACCCCTTCATGTACAGCACCCCCTCACATGAAGGCATTCACAAGAAATTGACAAGCATGAGTTATCAGACAGGATTCAGGCTTATCTGCCATTCCCTCCTTCAGGAGGATTACACTAAACACTCTTACCGCTGCAGTGCCCTTCAGAGTCTGGTGAGGCAAAGCCATGCGTGTGACCCTTCTTGTTGCTCTTCAGCAGAAGCACTGCTATGGCCGGGCCAGGGTCGATGACAATCCCCACATACCCTGTGTCCAGCGGCAGCCCCGCAGCTCTGCCTGGCCTGTTCTCCAAGCCTACACCACACGTCCTTCTTCGCAACAACTGTGTACACCCGGCACATTCCGCACACCACCCAAACTCTATACAGGGAGGACAGTAACAATCACACCTAACACATAAGCAAAGAGGACTTGTTGGAGTTTAGTTCCATCCCAGGGCTTGACGCAGTTACCAGGCACATGAAGAAGACTAAGCCGCGTCTGTCACTCTTTCCTAAGGGGCCTGCAATCTAGTGGGGTATTGGATAAGCAAACTGATATAAGACTTAAGGGAGATAGAAAATGTGCCAACATTCCAAAGAGCAGCGCTAGTATTTAATTGGGGCTCTGTAATTTAATGCTGAAAACACTTTTCTTTTAACTGCCAGATTCTCACTTCTTTCCACATGACCCCTAAAAGTTGTTTTGTTCCCCAATCCCTTTTATCCACCTAGCATAGACTGCAATAACGTTTTGTGGATGAAACAAGTGAAAGTGAAACTTCATCTGTATTAGCATTTATACTCAATCCTAACCCTATTTTCTATGATATACAAATATACTACCAAAAAAATTGCAGCAAAGACACTTGCTTGGCAAGGGTGTTTAAAAACTCTATACCTTTAAAAAGTCAGGATTACCACTCTCTCTCAACTACACTCACACTTCTCCAACCATGTGTAGGACATTTGCAAAGATCAGTGCATTATAACTTAAGAGACAGGCTAAAACAGTGAGATCAGGCAATTCTAAAACAAATCCTACTGTCTTAAGGTTTCTATTGCTGCAATGAAACACTATGAGCAAAAGCAGCAAGTCGGGGAGGAAAGGGATTATTCAACTTACACGTCCATGTTGCAGTTTATCACCAAAGGGAAGTCAGGATAGGAACTCAAACAGGGCCAGATCCTGGTGGCAGGAGCTGATGCAGAGGCCATAGAGAGCGCTGCTTACTGGCTTGCTTCCCATGCTTGCAATGGGAACTGTGAGCTCTTATAGAACTCAGGACCACCTGCCCAGAGTGGGCTCGGCCCTCCCCTATCAATCACTAATTAAGAAAATGCCTTACAGACAGATCTTACAGAGGCATTCCCTCAATTAAGGTTCTCCCCTTTCAGATAACTCTAGCTTGTGTGTCAAGTTGACATAAGACCAGTCAGCACACCTACTGATAAAATTTTCTTTGCCAAGGAAAACTGAATTCAATTGAGATTATACTAATGGAGCAGAACTGTTTAACTGAATGGCTCCCCTAAATTCCCATGAGGTACCAACTGCTAGTTAGTATTAGCTGGAACAAGGACTCCGGTGCTCTTACACGTTAGGGTATCCTGGAGGTATTTTTAAGTTACAGATCAGTGTGTTTAACATGAAATTGTACAACCTTCCCAAGCTAATTAAGCAATGTGTAACACTTCCCTTTAAGAGAGCAAGAGAGAAAGCAAATGAGTACTACCGAATGCATTTGGCTTGGGCTTTGTGTTTGTCTGAGACACTCTTGCTGACTAGGTCAGGCTAACCTCAACTCATAACGCTCCTGCTTCTGCCAAATGCTGTGACCACGGACATGAACCGTCATGCCCAAATAAGCATACTACTCTTTGTGGCTATTTTTCCCTTTCATTGAAGATTCTTTTCTCACACATATCCCGATGATGGTTTCTGCTCCCTCTACTCCTCCCAGGTCCTTCCCACCTGCCTTCTCATCCAGATCCACCCCCTTTCTGTCTCTCATTAGAGAGTAGCAAGCTTCTGAGGGATGATAGTAAAATAAGATAAACCAAAACAAAGGCAGAATAGGACAAAACCAGCCAACAGAAGGCAAAGAGGCCAGGAGAAGGCACAAGAAACCTACTCATTCACATACTCAGGATTTCTATAAAACCACTAAACAAAGCCATAATATATATGCAGAGGGATCTGGTATAGACCCGTGCAGGGCCTGTGCATGCTGCCTCAATTGTGTCCTTGGTGTCCTCCATCCCTGCTGGCTCTTACACTCTTTCTGCCTCCTCTTCCTCAGGGTTCCCTGAGCTCTGAGGAAAGGGGTTTGATGGAGACATCCCATTTAGGGCTGAGTGGTCCACGGTCTCTACTCTCTGCATCTTGTCTGGCTGTGGTCCTGGGCATTTGTTCCGACTTGCTGCATGACGAAGCTTCTCTGATGATGGCTGAGCAAGGCACTCATCCGCTTCCCTGGCTGGAGTCTCTTTGTGACTATTTTATATGTCGGATTCAGGTAAAGCTCATGGGGAAACTCTACATTTGGATTTAATTGCTTAGTGTCAGCAAATGTTGAATGAATGAGACAGTTATCCCAAAAGTAAATGCACAGCAGAATTCTAGTAATGACTAATTATAGTAGATCCTATCCTAGGAGAATCCACTGTAACAAGCCCCAGTGGCTATCCTGTAGGCCCGACCAAACAGTGTTGAGTCTGTCTTCTGGTCCCTTTCCTCCCAAGCTCAACAACGTCTAAGCAACCACTGCTCTTGGCTGTCTTTGAAAGCTTCGTCCCTTTCATCTTTCATCTGCCATCCGAATGCAGGGTTTCAAGGCTCACATCTAGCCATCCCTTTCTTCCCTTCTCCTTTTCTAGAAATAGATTTCAGTCACATGCCCTCTCATCTGTCCATTGTCATTGTCTAACGACTCGTCTGAGCCCAGCCTGCTTACCGGTGATACCTCCACCTGTGGTACAAAGGAGAGAATAAAAGCATCCAGCCGCACTCGGTAGCATGCACCAGCAATCCTATCAGTAGGGAGGCTGAGGAGTGAGACTCGGGGAGTGCGAGACCAACCTGAGCAACATAACGAGACCTTGCTTAAAATTAAATAAAGTAAAAGGTGTCCCATATGTCTGATAAATTTCTCTAGAAGTCACAAGCCCTATATAACACCAGCTGGGCCTTCTCCCATAATGAAACTGCATGTATGGTAGTTTCTCTCCAAATCTCAGAAGTCAGGCTGACCTACTCACACATGTGCCTTGAGGCCATATCACTGTTCAGTATCGGTGATTAACACTAGAAACCAATGGAGGATCCTCTGTGCTCTTGGGGAATGTAAGTAGGTCATCTTGGTATTGCCACTTTGAAACTGGGACCTACTTTCCCTAATTTCTTTCATTCATTACTTTAACACTAAGAAACATTATATCTGGCACCATGGCTAAAAATGTGAGCCTGTCTTTATGAGAAACATATCATAATTGAAGGAGGCAGACACCAAGCAAGTAAAATGACACATAAATAAATTCTAGACTGAAGGATATGGTGCAAACTGGGCACTAACAATCTGTACCCCATTTACATATATGGGTAAATTTTTATTAAGAGCTTTAAACAATGCTAATAATTATTAAGTCTGTAAACTGGAGACAGCTTTAACAGTCAATTCAATGCTGGGCACAGTGGCGCACACCCATAATCCCAGCAGTCGGGGAGGCAGAGGCAGAGTCAAGTGGATCTCTGTGAGTCCGAGCCAGCCTGGTCTACAAAGTGAGTCCAGGTCAGCCAAGGCTGCACACAGAAACCCTGTCTCGAAAAACAAACAAACAAAGCCCATTCCTTTATGCTCATCATTTGCTAGTTAAGGACACCAGAACTCCAGGAAGGCCACATGAATTGCCTTCCTTAGGAAGTCAACTGTGCTGGTTTTTCTTTTTAATTGTCAATTAGATACAACCTAGAGTTACTTGGGTCAAGGAAACGTCAATTGAAAAGCTGTCTTACCAGATTGCCTACTGAGCTGATTGACCCCATCCCTAGGCAGTTGGCCTGGGTTGGATAAGTAAGGCAGCTGAGCTCAGGTTAGAGAGCAGGCAGTACCCCATAGTTTCTACCTCAGTTCCGACTTCTGGCTTTCGGTCTTGCGTTCCTGCCCTGGTCTCCCTCACTGACAGACCCTTTCCTAGAAGTGTAAGCTAATGTAAATCCCTTCATCCCCAAATTGCTTTTGGTCGTGGTGTTTAATCACCATTCTTACTTAGCATACAGTCATTGGCTAGTATTTCCACAACCACCACCATCACCACAGTGACCAATGGCTCTAATGAGACAAACCTACCCACATCTCAAAGGCACAGCTGCAAACAAAGCCCAGCGGCTCTCCTCCACCACATGGACCTAAGCAATCCTCCCCATCTCCTGGGCCTTCATAACTTACCCTGAACTGTATATCCTTTGTATGCCTTAAAAGTGAGCACACATGCCTTACAGGCAGAAAATGCATTGCCGCTATTATGCCTGGGTGATTTTTTTGTTCTAATGAATAACCAACCAGTGCCACAGCAAACCAAAGGGAGCACTCAACCTACTTAAGGACCACTGGGCCTATAGGAATCACTCTTCACTCTCAAGATTCAAAACTCCTGAAGAGAGGCAAAAGCTGAATGCTGGAGTCAGGAAATCTGTGCTTTATTTTGAGGACATTCCCATAGAGCAGGCAATCGTAACAGCGTTAAGAAGAAAATGATGTGAACAAAGAGTGGTAACCCTGACCCAGGCTCTGAAGCTGGGCTGGGCTGGAGGCAGGCGTCTATCCGTCTTCTTTCATTTGTATGTGTACCAGCAAGCATGGTATACATGTGTGGATTCGAATGTGTAGGTGCATACCAAGGCCAGCCTCAATCATTTTACCTCATCTTTTGAGACTATCTTTTACTTAGCCTGGAGAAAACCATTTCAGCCATACTGCTGACCAGCAAGCCCCTGAGGCGTACCTGTCTCCCCCAACCCGCCCCCACCACCACATTAGGGTTACAGAAGTGCACAGCCAGCCTCACTTGTACACGGAAGCTGAGGATTTGAATTCGGGTCCTCGTGAGCAAACGCTCTAACCACTGACCAGCCTTCCCAGGCCCTAGAATCCATGTATAGTGAGTGCTATGGTCCCAGCACGCTCAAGGCTGAGGCTGGACGATCCTAAATGTAAAGCCAGCATGGACTACATAGCAAGATCCTATACCTCAGCCCTCCCCCAAAAAAGACAAAGAAAAGCCAGGTGCACATCTATAATCACTCTATTTGGGTGGCTAAGGCAGGAGGATTACTATGCGTTTGAGGCCACCCTGAGCTTCACAGTTGAGTACCAGGACAGTCTGAACTACACAGTGAGACTACACCTGCATGGGCGTACACATATATAAGCTTTTTATACCAACTATCTTCAAAGTTATGATTACTTTTTAAGCTTCCCTACAGTGATATTAAAAAACACACACACACAAATACAGCTGGCATAAAAAGCCCAACCCTCCCCACACCAAAAATATCCCTAGAAGTACCTAATTCATTTTCATGCACAAAGCAGCATCTCAGGACACCTGGAGCTCAGACAGGGCAGTTCCTATATGCATTTTCTGTGTCCTTAGGAACACATTAGTACTCTGCTTTCTGCCAGCCTCTCAAATAATAAGGTCTTCCGGCTTCCTTTCCCCCAATCTTTAAATAGCTTCTATTTGGCTGTGACGCTTGGCCCTAACACAAATGTCACATCTGGCCTCTTGAACACTTTCACCAGCCTCACCTTGAAGCCAGTCATGTTAAAGGTCGGGAAAGGATGCCCTGTAATGTAGCCAATCCACTTCAAGAACAAGGCATGCTTGCTACAAAACAGAGCCAATGTGCTGCGCAAGACAGGTGACAGCTGGGAACACCAGACAGATGACAGCTGCAGGCTGAGTGTGAGGGTAATCGGGGTAATCACCAGCCTACTGAGGAGAACTCTGAAGCTCTGTATAAGGACATACACAACTTCAACTAACGTGGCACTCTGGGTGATGGTGAGCTTAGGCGAGCAGCAGACCGTCCAGGGTTGTTCCTTTCTAGCCGTAGGAGGGGAGAGGAAGAGAAAGCTTGAGAGACAGGGAAAAAGGGAAAAAGAAGTACTCCCAATGTGATAGAAATCATTTCCTGTGGAATGCAAAACCATACGCTCAATAAGTTTCCTTTGTCAAGTTGGTCAGGGTGGCATACATCTGTCACCCTAGTGCTAAGGAGGCTACAGCAGGAGATGATTTAACTGAAAGATAGCACAGGCACATAATATGTTCCAGGCTAGCCTAGGCTACATAGCAAGTCACTGAATCAACAGAAAAAGGAACAATACAAAACTAAGGCGTTGCCTCTGGGCCAAATCAAGCCAACAACCTGCTTTACTACAGCCCTCGAAAAAAGAATGTTTTTCTACTTTGAGTTTGGTTTGGTTTTTGAGACCGAGTCTCACTATGTAGTCTTGGCTGGCCTGGAACTCAATGTAGACAAGGCTGGCTAGAAACTCAGAGAGCCATCTGACTGTAACTGCCTCTTGCTCCCTGAGATTAAAGGCATGAGCCACCCACTCCCAGCCTATTTTAACCTTTTAAAAGAAAGAAAATAGAGACAGTTTGTGGCTACAAAGCCTAAATAACATTTGTTGACACTTCATAGAAAAAGTTTCAAAGTCTTATATGAAATTATATCCTCTAATGGTTAAATTTAGTTCATCTAATATGCTAATAAAAAGAAAAAACACAGAAATCCCATATTCTCTGGTCAACTGGATAAGCTACATTAAAGTCTGGGCCTAATTACTGCTGTCTACCTTCAGGACCTTAACTCTTATGGAAAGCTTACTTAGGTGAGAAGAGTTGGCAATTGATAATGAGGGAAAATAATATGTTTAATTTTAGAACAATCTATAAATTATGAATGTATATTACCTAGTCAGTCTCTTCCAAATGATTTCACAAGCAGACAAAAGTAATTTTTTTCATCACACCTTTCTGTTACCATTTTCGATAATCACCACAGGAAACAATTTACACGTATTTACTTTTCCCCCCCTCTTCCAAAGAATAGAACCTTTGGGACCCCTGAGGCAAAGTAACAAGAACACTGGGATATTTGTCTGCTTTGCTTACTGATGAGTTCTCCAGACTCAGAACACTGTCTGGCATGTCTGAAGTGTCCAATAAATGTTAACTATCAAATTTTATTGTTAAGAAAATAACACAGCCGGATGTGGTGGCACATGCCTGTAATCCCAGCACTCAGGGAGGCAGAGGCAGGCAGATTTCTGTGAGTTCATGGCCAGCCTGGTCTAAAAATAGAGTCCAAGACAGCCAAGACTACATACACACAGAGAAACTTTTGACTCCAAAACAAACACACACAAGTAAGTAAAATAACACATGAATAAAAAAAGTCATTTTTACTGAGGTACAGAGAGGATCAAAGATTTGACTGGAACCTGAACTCATGTGGTCAGATGGAAAGGCTGTTTCCATGTGAGTGTCTAACTTTGGTTCAACTCTTTAGGGCAGGGGTTCTCAACCCTACCTAATACTGCAACCCTTTAATACAGTTCCCTGTGGTGTGGTGACCCCCCCCTCCAACCATAAAACTATTTTGCTGCTACTTCATGACTTTAATTTTGCTACTGAGCAGTGTCTCAGTTCCTAAGATCATCAGAAATGTGTTCTCCAACGGTGGTGGCGCCCCGCAGGTGGAGAGAACCGCTGATTTCAAAGGTGAGCCATCACTGACTGGCTTCTGCTGTTCCAACTACAAGTTCAGTTTCTAAGCCCGGAAGGATGATCCACATGCTTTAGGAAAACATCCGCACAGCTCAAAATGTCTTCACACTACCAGAACTGTCACTCTTCTAAGAAGTATAATGCCATTCTTTCAGATATTAAAATTTTGTAAATAATTATAGTGAAAAATTTGGTGGCAGTTAACTAAAAAAAAAAAAAAAGTTGCAGCTTAACATTGTAGTAACTGAGTTCTAGAGGCTGAAGGATCAACATCTACTACTGCCAAAGAGAAAAAAAGGAAAAGGAAGGGCACTTCCTGGGTCCTATTCGACAAACAGCTACGGGTAAGAAAATACCACTCATTAGAGAGTATTTCGGACAGAATAAAACCCATGAGAAGGGGGGAAGAGATAATCTTTCCATCGAAGTCAGGAAAAATAGCGATGTCTATCATACCGCTGTCGTCCAACTACCCCAAACAGGTCCCTAGCCCACCCCCGCCCCCACCCTCTATGCCGAGGCTCCTACTAGTAAAAAGGACCAAAAGGTCAGCCTCAAAGGGGCTGTTGTGGCCCGCCTTAGCCCCGCCCAGCTCCGAGAGTAACCTTCCGGGAAGGGCCAGCGAAAAGAGTTTTAGCCACGCCCCCAAAGCAGCTCTCCCGCGAAAATTCGAAAAGTGCCGTTTGAATCCAGTGTGCTGCAAGTGACTGTAAAGGTCACTCAGAAAACACAGGGACAAGGACATGGAGAGGCAGGCGACACCGGGTCGCTAGGCCGGTGCTTACCAGCGCGAGCAGCGCAGCAGCTTCTCCAGGCGGATAAGCGCCGCGCGGCTGTGGGCCCAGGGCCCGTCGGCAGCCGGCTCCACAGCGGGCACCGGAGGAGGCTTGTTGCCGGAGCAGACCCTCGGCCGCCGGCGCGACATTCCCTCGGAGGGGGGCGGCGGAGGTCAGGTTTGCTGGAGCGCCGCACCCGCTAGCCGCGGCCGAATCCCGCCGCGCGCAGAGTTCCAGAGCCGGTGGGACGCCAGGGGCGGGGCTGCCGAAACGCGGTAAAATTCCCGGGGATGAAGGGGCGCGGCTTGAGGCCACGCCCTCAGGGCTGGGGGGGCGGAGTTTCAAGAGAGCGGTCAGCGTCTCGGAAGTGGAAGGGCGTGGCCTCAAGCTTCAGGAGTCCTGGGCCGGACTGTGGAAATGGAGGTCCCTGGGCACCCCGCTGAGGAGGTAAAGGTCACGGACCTCAAGCCCTGGGAGGCGGGACATAACTCGCTCAAACTTCCTGGGCGCGAAACCGAGCGGCGCCGGCGTCAAGGCCACGCCTCCAACGCCTTGATGGAGCTCCCCTTGGATTTCACCCCCAGCAGGGCCTGTTTACCTACCCGGAAGTCGGATTCTAGCCCCCCGACAGCCTCAGAAATTTATTGCTGAAGCTGTAGGAAAGAGTGACATTTTCTCTGTTGAATTTGGAAAAGCTTTTCCAGTGACAACAGAAATACTACATTTTATATGAGAAAGTCTTATTTTTTTTTCTCCTTGCTGTAGGATATAAGAAACCGGCTTCTGCCTAATTTTAACTAGCTGTAAATATCCGGTCAAGGGCAAGTCTTAGAAGTTCTGGTTTGCTTTTAAAATAGGAAAAAAAAAAAAAAAAATGCTAGCCGGGTGCGGTGGCACATGCCTTTAATCCCAGCACTCGGGGAGGCAGAGGCTGGCAGATCTCTGTGGTCTACAAAGAGAGTCCAGGACAGCCAGGCTACACAGAGAAACGTTTATATATAAGAATAAGCTAATGAGAGGTACCAGATATTATGTTGTAGAGGAGTTTATTAAATAAGCATAGGGGGGAGGGAAAAGGGAGGGGTACCCCAGAGAGAGACAGAGACAGAGGAAGAGAAGGGAGAGAGAGGAAGAGTAAGATGAAGTAGAAACAGTAAGAGGAAGTACAGCGAGGGCCACGTGGACAGTTTGTCTTTTCATATGGCCCTGGGCAAGACCACGCCTCCGTGGCAGGTAAGGAATGACATTGCAGGTAGGTGGACTGAAGCAGAATCCTAACAGAAACCCTGTCTTGAAAAATAAACAAAAAGCATAAAGGCAAATCACTGTGAGTTCGAGGCCAGCCTGGTCTACAAAGCAAGTCGAGGACAGCCAAGGCTAACACAGAGAGACCCTGCCTCGGGAAAAAAAAAAAAAAAAGCATAAAATGTTTTGTTTGCTTAACATCCCCAGATGCTGCCTCTGTTTCCCCAAATTGTTGCTACAACCTTCCTAGTGGAATCCACACATCTACCTAGGCCTCTCTAAAGCCATCTAAAACATTACCAAACACAAAATTAATATTGATACTACCCTGATTAAACTCTAAAGGTCAGAAATCCTAGCACAGGGGAAGGGGTAGTGGGCAGGGCAGATGGATCTCTGAGTTCAAGGCCAGACTGGTCTACAGAGTTCCAAAACAGCCACCGCCACACAGAGAAGCCCTGTTTGAAGAAACCAAAATAAATAAATAAATAAAACTCTAGATGTGGTAAGGTGGCCTGCCATTGTTCTCCCGTGGGGTTTTTCTTCATAAAAGCCTCTGTATTGCTGCCTCTGGGCTTTTACACAAAGGCTCACTTGGAACCTGCAATTTCCTCTTAAGCAGGAATCCTTCAGATCTCAGCTCAAACGTAAGTGGGTGAAAGGATTTCCTGATCCTGCACTTAGATTCTCCTAGGTACTTTTTACCTCACAGTTCATAGCATGTAGCTTTATGGGCGTGTTTCCTCTTGTAGCCCCAAATCCCAAAAGACCAGAGAGCCACTACACCTGGCCTCTTTCTTAGCATCGGGCCAGCATGCCCATGCCTTATGAAGCTCCAACAGAGCTGAGGATTTGGATTCCTGCACTGTACGAGCCTGGTCTATTGTAAGTGCTACACTTTATCATCTGCTTCAAGCCTCATCCGACACACTACATACAACTTGAGACTGAAGACCACACGGGACTGAATCACTGTGTCTGCCCCACGTTCATGAGTGGAAGCCCTAGCTACTAAAGAGTTAGCATTTGGAGGCAGTGCCCTGAGGAAGCACCTAGGTTAAAGTGAGACTTTGAGGGTGGGGCTGATGACCCAGCCTGCCTCCATCTTAGGCTTTTGAAAGCTATCTTAGAGTAAAAGCAAACCAGATGCATTCCTGTTCATCATTAAACTTCTTTTTCTCAAGGATTGGGCTATGCCCAGCCTGTAAGGTTCATTACAAATGGTTCCCTACTGGCTGTTCCAGGAATCAGTAACCCTGGTTTGTTTCCAAAAGTTGTAGCCATTTTGCAACCCGACCTCTGTTTCAAAAGGTTGTAATGACTTCCTGTGCTATGGGGACCTTATGACCACCTCGCAGTCATTTCTTTGTCTCAGGAGGTCTTTATACTTATGTTCTGCTCCTGTAAACCCACCTGTTTTTCCCACCGAATCTCCCTGAGCTATAAAAGCTTCAACTTCCTCACCTCCAGTGCTGACCTCTTAAACCTCTCTTTGGGGGGGGGGGGGGGGGGGCGCAGCCCATGTACACGAATAAAGGAGTTTGCTTTAATTAACTTGGCCATGGTGATTTGGGTCAGTGGTCTGTCTCCTCTCATCTCTGGGATTAACAGAAGCACCATAGTCTTCAGTGGAGGAAGAATTGACTCACTTTTTTACCATGTGAGAGCACAGAACGTGGGAAAGCTCCTCATCCGAGCCTGGTCATGCTGACAGTGATAGGGGATGACTGTCTTCCAGGCTGTCATAAATTCTTGATGTTTTGTCACCAAAACTATGATTTTGTAATAGCAGCCCAGCCAAACAAAGTCCTTTATAAAACGAAGAAGTTTAAAAAAAAAAAAAAAAAAAAAAGCATTTAGGGTGTGGCTCACAAGAGAGGATGCTTGAATCTCACTCAAAAGAGCCAATAAAATAGATAGTAGACAGCTGAAGTCGATGGCGGGGAGGAGGGGCATGGGGGTAACAGGGATGGGGATCAGGAAGAGGGGAAGAGATGGGGAGAAAAAACAGAACTTGGTTGGAAGGGCTTCTCTGGGACAGGGGAGGCCCCCAGGAGTCTATGGGGATGACTCTAGCTGAGACTCGAAGCATTGGAGGATATGAAGCCTGAAGTTGCCATCCCCTGTAGCCAGGTGGGACTTCCAATGGAGGGAGGGGGACACCAAGCCACCCATAGAACCTTCAACCCAGTTTGTCCTGCTCACAAGAAGTGTAGGGATTAAGGTGGACCAGAGATTGAGGGAATGACACACCAATGACTGGCCACCTGAGACCCACCCCATGGGAGAGAGCCAACTCCTGTCAGTATTAATGGTACTCTGCTATGCTGACAGACAGGAGCCTAAAATAACTGTCTTCTGAGAGGCTTCATGTAGCAGCTGATGGAAACAGATGTAGAGTCCCACAGCCAAACAATAGGCTGAGCTCAGAGTTTTGTGGAAGAGTGGGAGGAATGATTAAAGGAGCCAAAGAGGTCAAAAATACCACAAGAAGACCTATAGAGTCAACTACCCTGGGCCCATCGGGCCTCACAGAGACTGAACCACTAACCAAAGAACATGCATAGGCTGGACCTAGACCCCCTACACTTATGTAGGAGATGTGCAGCTTGGTCATCATGTGAATCCCTTAACAATGGGAGTAGGGGCTGTCTCTGACTCTGTTACCTGTCTTTGGATACCTTTCCTCTACCTGAGCTGCCTTGTCTGGCCCCAGTGAGAGAGGATGTGCTTAGTCCTGCTGTGACTTCTTGTACCGGGGTGAATTAGTATCCATGAGGGGCCTCCATCCTTTAAGTATAAAGGGATGGAGGAATGGGAGAAGGGGGCTGTCAGGGTGGAACTGGAAAGAGAAGAGTGAGGGGGCAGGATCAGGCTGAAAATTGAAATAAATAAATAAAATGGGATTGGGATAGATGTGAGGACATCTTACTGAGACTCTAGGTAAGAGAAATATAGGAGATGGGGAAATAGAAGGACCCAGAGGGTCCTAGAAACCTACAAGAACATCATGATGGGTGGATCGGGGCCCAGGGGGGTCTGTTCAAACTATTGCACTAACCAAGGACAATACAATAGTAAACATCGAACCCCTACTCTGATCTACACAATGGACAGGTCATTCTCCACAGTTATGTGGAGAATGGGGACTGACTTTGACATGAACTCTGGTGCTCCATAGTTGACCACCTCCCCTTGGTGGGGAGGCCTGGTGGCACTCAAAGAAAGAATAAGCAGGATACTAAGATGAGACTTGATAGCCTATGACCATATAGTGAGGGAGGAGGTCCCCCCTCCGTCATAGACCTAGGAGAGGAGAATAAGGTAAAAGTGGGAGGGAGGGAGGAATGGGAGGATACAGGTGATGGGACGGCAATTGAGTTGTAATCTGAATAAATTAATAAAATTTAAAAAATAAAATAAAATGAGGTAATGCAAAAAAAATAAGTAAGTAAATAAAATGGGGGAAGCATTTAGGGTGTGTCTCAGATGTCTGTTGTGAGGCAGGTGTTTTTCTTTCCAGTCCTCTTTTCCCCCCTCAACTTTAGTAGTCCTCTACAAAGGCCCAACAAGTTTCAGTGACTTAACCAAAATTGGACGTTTGAGTAGGAGAAGGAGATGAGCAAAACAGAAATCCAACCCCCAATCCCACCTGTCAAGTGATGCTAAGCAGGCACTCTGCCACTGAGCCACATCCTAAGCTCTCCTGTTGGGTCACATAAAGTAATTAATGAGATGTTAGGACAAGTAAACTAACCACATAGTTTTCTCTAAAACTCAGAGGCACTTGAAAAGTTAGTCCTCGGTCAAGCCATTGCTTACTCTTTGCTAAGCCTTAGCTTAGCTTCAAATGTTAAAACTTAGAAAGCCACTGAAGCACTCATGAAATAAATGGATAATATTAGGCCTTAGTCCTACAACAACCGCACACAGATGTGTTCTTGAGATAGGTTTTGCTATGTAGCCCAAGATGATTTGAACCTTCCATCGTCCTCCTTCATCCTCTTGAATGCTAGGATCACAGGTTGAGGTCAAATCTTCAGGTCTCTGAACATTAATCGTATCTGAGGAATGGAGAAAATCAGTCATGTAGATTCTTTATCTTATCACTTGAGCATAAGCATGAGTCAGCTATATCGAGAACCATCCAAGAAGTGGTAGCAGCGAGGACAGCCACGTACTTCCTGAAGAACAGGGAACACATTGATCAAGTGCCTTTTTAATTATGGCACTACTTAACTGTGATCAGAGTAAATGAAAATTTTACATTTTGTAAAATACTTTTGGGAGCAGATGACTGCAATTGGCCCATTTCCTCAATATTGTTGAAGCAATTGTGATGCAAGCAAAGTGAGTTCTTAGTTTCCTGTTTTCTTCCGCTCTGCAAAGGCCCAGGCCCCTCTCTCTGGGGCTCACGTCATTCTCAGCAGCTGTTTAATGGTGACGATAGCAGGCTTAGTAGATAGATAATAGACTTCGAGCATGTGTGTGTAACATAGCCTTTGTAGGATAAGGTGACCAATAATGGTGGATATACTAGAATTCCTGGGCGGTGGCAGAGCACTTCACAGGATCTGTTCCACCCCCAAAATAATGGAGGGCGTTAAATAACTACTAGAATTATTCTCTCAGAGGGGGAAAAATCTGTACATAAATCCAGTCGATCAGTAATGTGTTACTAAAGCCTTAGTGTATAGCACTTCTCACTTAAAGGGGTTAAGTGGTTTCCTATTCCCTTTTGGGGTTTCTTCATAAGAACCAACTGTGCGTACAGAAATTTAGGCTTGTCGCTCCACTTCACTCTGCATGTGCTCCCCAACTAAGCAGTACTCCAAAGTTCCTGAGACTCTCAAAACTATTCATCCTCCCCCAAATTAACACTGTAATCCTAGGAGGATTCTGAGGCATACAAATTGCTCCCTTTAACCTATTTGCCTACCCTGCGCTCCCACACACTCACACAGCTTCCCCACAGGCCTTCAGTTATCCTCTGGAGAACTTCTGGGCACAGAGGCATCTCAGTCCAGGCCTCTTTCCTGAACATCACGTTCAATGTCAGGTAAAGGTTTGTTGAAAATTGTCACAACATTAGTACTTTCCTTTACTTGTGTTGTGAAGGATTTTATAAGCAGTCATGCTTTTCTCACGGTCACTTGGATGAGCACATGTAACAAGAGAAGTGGATACATGGAGTGTCAGACTCTACAGACTTCTCTCCCTCGGAATGTGAAGACATTTCACCGATCCCTGCCCCACACTAATTGCTCCCTGGCTTTTCATTCTGGAGTCATGCAGTGGGGTCAACCTCTTTGACATTTTGGGAGTATATTCTCTTTGTCAGATCCAAATGTTATTTGGAAAGATCTTTATGGCCGCAGTGCTGGAATGCAGAGGCATGTAGATCTTTCAGATGAGGGCTAGCCTGGTCTTCAGAGTAAGCTCCAGGACAGCTAGGGCTACACAGAGAAACTCTGTTTCAAAAACGAAACAAGACAAAACCAAAAAAAAAGGAGGAGGAGGAGGAGGAGGGAAGACTTTTATCAAATTCATGCTGAAGAGGAAGAAGAGGAGGAGAAGGAGGAAGAAGAAGAAGAAAGTTTGAAAGTAATTGATTCAGAGCAACCAAGTATGTTAATTAATGAAAAGAAAAAAATCCTCACAGAATTTAGAATCATGGTATCTGCTGTGGGCCTCTGAGCTAGCCTTCCTGTGTGAACAGACTATTAAAATAAGCTAAAGTAATATGCTGTGTGCTGCCTTTTCTCCCCCTGGAATCCAGTGTGGCAAATGACTAAGTACACAGTGCTTGGCATCGAGCAAACTGCGTCATAAGCCAAGCCCTGCCATTTTCTAAGATTGTCTCCTTGGGCCCATTGTTTTGCCTATTGTAGGATTTCTCTTCATCTTTTGTAAATTTAGGGTTCATTTATGGCAGTCTCTGGGGCAGCTGTAGAATTCAGTGGAGAAGTACCAACTTCACAAATAGGAAGTCCCACTACCTGTGGTGAGGGGTTGGGGACACTTAAGGACAGAGAGAAGAGGAGCTGGAGGAGAGAGAGAGATGACAAAAAGAACAGAGGACAAAGAAGTACTGAAGTCACACTCATAGTGTTGTTGAAAGGAGTCACAGACCATGAGTATAGAACAGTGGAGCCACTGTCACAATGGACTATATGGAATTAAACACATAAAGTTAAAACGTAATTCAAAATACACACTCAGTATATGCCCCCACATTTAGAGCTGGTTGTACTATTGCTGAATTTAGCTATGCCAGGCATATATACCTTTAAATTCCTTTCTGAATAACTAGTCTATGCAAGATTCAATTCATTCTATTAGGCTACCCCCCCGCCCCTGGGTAGCTTTGGTGTCGTGGTCCAGCTTTGTAAACCAGGCTGACCTTGAAATCACAGCCTCCCTCTGTTGGGTTTAAAGACGTGCACCAGCACACCCAGCTGAAACATTCTTTCTATAGCAATTCTTTTGCAAAATGGTGCAGTCACCATGAAAGCAAGCGGAAATCCTATTTAGTGATCAAAGTGCCTTTAGTATCATCCTAAATAAAGCCACTACTGGATCCCTAAGATTCCTTGGCTTGTCATAAGAACCTGATAATAAGAATCTTTATGACTGAGTTTAATTAACTTGGACATCTTTTGTTTATATCACTGTGTGGCTCCTTCATGAGGAAAACATCCTCAGCAATTAATGCTATTTTTTCCCCTGTGTACAATAGACAGATTTTATGAAGAAAACACACCAGTAGGATGAAAATTAGTCAATATCTACCCCCCATGGATATCATAATGATTAATGTGAATCTCCTCTTGATCCATTCGGTTGTGCCTGTAACTATTGATCAAGATATCAGCTGCAGGGGACTGTTTGCATAACTGAATGCTTTCGACAGGCTGCCATCTCTTTGACTTGCACATACAGATTTGGTCTCAATGTCATGTAGACCTTGGCATTCAGTGAAAAATTACCCATGGCTATCGAAGCATCCAATTGATATTTTGAGACAGTTTATAGCAGGCTGTAAACAGCATTTTTTTGTGGGCACTCCCACATTTCTGTCATAGGATCAAAAGCAGCTAGTCTAAGGGCATAGCTACAACAATAGGCCCTTCTAGAAATTGCTTTTGAAAGGCTTGTATATACCTTAAGCACTTCCTAGTCACTTGTCAAATTCCATCTGACACAGACAACTCATTGGCCATTGCTTTTTGTTCAACAGATGTCAGAGTTCGGCCCATTGCACTGCGTTTTATTACTTGCTATTTTTAAGGAGATACCTCAGGAGAACCCCCACCCCACCCCTTTTTGGTACAGTGTAATTACTGAAGCGCATAAAAACAGTTAGAGCAGGAATTTATCACTTTCAGGTGGAAACACTACCAGCCAAATAAAAGATAGAGTAGCAATGCCAGAAGCAATTTATAACAGGCTCGCTGACATTTTGTGTTGAGAAGCCCCACCACTGAATAAGCATTAAGTCGTAAATCTTCGTAAACGTGATTAAGGCAAGCAAGTTATTCTTTGAAGGGATACTATAATAAAAGAGTGCCATGATGCAAAGCCGAAAAATTCTGTTGACTAAAATCACCAAAAACAGCTGTCAGTAAAATTTAAAAACAGCTTGTTTAAAATTCTGTTAGAGTCCAGCAGCTGTTTGTTTGCACATAAAATGTTCATTTAGGAAATGAGCACTGGCCCTGCTTGGGGTTCTATTGTGCGTCAAAATTTTGTAACCAATGTAATCCAATTCATGCAATGATTCAAATTTCTTTCAAAAGACAAGTGAGAAGTAACCAATGTATTTGAATATACCTCATAAACAATGTGCGTTCAATAAATACAGGAGGAAATGGACAAATGACTATATACCATTAACATAAAAGTTGTGATCAGTTATAAAAAGTGCATTTCAGCTTTATTATTATATGCACTATTTGGGGAATTATGCCCTGTTTGTGTTGAATTCATTTCATTAGCATTGGTAGAACCCTTTTAAAGGCCATTAGGCAATGCACTTATTAGAAGGCTGAGTTAAGATTTAGTTACCTAAATCTCATGATTTTATGTGAGATTATTAAATCTCATGTTGACCTTATTGCATATGCTTTTATTTATTTAGTAAGTCACTACCTCAAAAGATGTCTTACATATTTTTTTCATATTAAATAAGAGTAATAGAAAATGTCTCATCCCTAGTATATGGGTAAAAAAGCTCCTATATACAAGAGGGTGCTCACATTATAACGTTATTGGTACATCCTAGCACTTAGATTCAAGAAAGCCTAGATTTAAGAATTATAAAATAACAAATCCATTATTTTGTATGAAATGTTTAAAATTACTTTTAAAAATAAGTAATAAAGGGCAGCCATTGTGTTAGTATTCCCCTCTAGTCCCAGCTACTCCAGAGAATGAGAATGAAAACCGAGAGTTTAAGATCAACCTGGAGCAGGTAGAACATTCTGGGCCAGTCTGGGCTACACAGCAAGGTCCTGCTTCAAAAACTAAAACAAAGTAGACTGGATAGCACACATCCTTAATCCCAGCACTGAGAAAGAGGAGTCAGAAGGATCACATGTGCTATAGTGCTATAGTGAGACTCTGTTTCAAACATACAAACACACACACACACACACACAAAATGCACACATGCACAAAACACACATACACAGAGTCTACTGGTTTTAATCCCTAGAAAAGACTCTGTATAATCCCAATTCATTATGTAATCATGACATCACTTCATAGTGTAGGTACTGTTATCATCCATCTTGACTGAAGGGGAAACAGGGTCCTTAGGTTTTAGTGAATTTCATAATGATACACAGCTTACAAGCAAGACAGTGCAGAAATAGACTCAGACGTCCCTGACTTCAAAGCCCAGACTTTCAGAACCTATGTAACCTAGTGTGAGTTCGGTTCAGCTTCAAAGGATGACGATTAAGGCCAAACCTATTGAAATACCAAGAGTGCACACTAATTCCCAGACAATTGTGCATTGTGCGTTACAGAACTTTTAAGTTGTAGTCTCTACTCACAGAAAACAGGCTGCCTAGTCATTGACAAGGCTAATAATAAAAGAAACTGGAGATGGTGCGTGACATAATAAACTGGCTGTGTGTATGATAATATAAGTATCACAAAAGGTAAAGTTAAAGACTGTTTAAAATTGCTTTAAGAAGATCTGTACACCTGTAATCCCAGCACTCAGGGAGGCAGAGGCAGGCAAATCTCTGTGAGTTCACGGCCAGCCTGGTCTACAGAGCGAGTCCAGGATAGTCAAGGCCACACAGAGAAACCCTGTTTGGGGGGAGGGGAGGAGGGGAGGGAGACTGGTATGACTGTGGTTAGCTGTGTGGGAGAGAGGAAAGAGAAACTTGAAGCCCGGAAAATAGTAGAAGAAACAGTAGAAGGAAGAAAGATTATTTCAGATGGGCAAAATTGTGAGCACACACACACACACACACACACACACACACACACACACACACAAAGGACAGGGAAACATTGCATCTATTTTACTGAAGAGCTCAGATACTGAATTGAAGCGCAGAATGCTTTTTCTACAGTCAAAAAAAGCCAGAGAGTAGCAATCCATTTAGCTCAGCCTAATTCCTATTAAATAAAAGAAGTGACTGTGGCAAGTAAACATCTGGATGCATTGAGGGTGAGGGACTGCCAGAATTTTGTAAGAAACCAGTGGAAAAAAATCACCTTTACAGAAGGAGGCTCCCAGGAATCAGCAACTAATGGCTAAGACTTTTGTCTGCTCATGTGTTACCCTCAGAGACAGCTGGTAATGTGGTGCTTAGATGTTCAGAGAAAAACCCCTAGTCAAATCGAAGGAAGGAGAGTAACGTGGGAGAACTGAAATAGCTCAGGGCTATTGGAGATGGGCAAAAAGCATTGCTATATTAAAAATAATCATTATTTATTCACATGTGGTTTGGGTTTCTGTTTTTGCAGTTTTAGATTGGTTACGCAGTCCTAGCTGACCTGGAACTCACTGTATAAGCTGGCCCCAAAAGTTGCTGCAGCCCTCCCAAGATTCCAGCCCCACAGTGCCAAGGCCCAGCCCCATCTACAATTATCCAACTTTGGCATCCTCCATGGCATTTGGTACCTGGTGTATGTAGGCTTACATTGATTAAAATCTTTCATGGATTTTACAAGCTGTTTCTTTAAAACAACTATAATTTAAAATCATTTGTGAATATAAAATTCACAATGGATTACTATTTTTTATTTTGATTTTCTGAGATGATTCTCATGTAGTCCAGGCTGGCCTGAAACTCAGGATGTGGTTGAGGATGACCTGGAGTTGCTGGCCCTCCTGCTTCTACCCCCAGAGTGTTGGAGATGCCATGTTATATACAATTACTCCCAGCTTTAAACAGATTACTGTTTTTTTTTTAATGTAATAAATATTGAAAACTTACCACTTCCCAAATATGTTTAGATATTTTCTTTATCTATTCATCTGATATTATTTACATTTTTATCTTTATCACTAAATACTGTAGCACTTAAAGGGATATTTTTGTATATCTCTTGCCAGCCCGGGGTTCAGTGACATCACCCTAGTAGGTTGGAATTAACCACACTGAAAGCATTTGCACCTAACATGCACAAGGGCATGGGTGTGCATGTGTGTGGCTGTTATGTTCCGAATAGCCACCCCATAAAAGTCAGCCATATTTCCTTGCAATGTGCAAAACAGAATCAGAGAGAAGGGGGGAAAAACTATATCATAGACAAAAAGTATTGACTGCTTTTTTTTCTCACTAAATTAACATGACTATCAACCAAGGTATATGTTGAAACTACACTCAGAAAAGTCCCTGTCCGGTATGACACCTGGCGTCTTGACTGACAACCATGCTATAGAAGTTCAGCTGTTCTAGCAGTTCCTAAGCACAGTACTGCCAGGATAATGCGGTGGATTTGCCAACGTATTGTGATAGTTGTATTCAACAAGCTCTCTTGTATTCAACAAGCTCTCCAATGTGACTTAGTTCTTCAAGCTCCTTAGCTTATCCTCACTCTACACCCTCTTCCCACACCATCGTCTCTCCAAACATAAAGCTGCAATTAGAACACTTTACAGTGTAACCTAAGTATCTGGAGAAAAATAAATGGGATCAGGATAGGGGCACAAGAAAGGGATAGCAGCAGGTCTCACTCTAACCAGAGATTCTGGTATTGAGCCACAGCTCAGCACTCAAAATGCCTTTAAAAAATACATTTTTAAAAGTTTTTAGAGATGGGCATGGTACTGGAGGACTGTAGTCCTAGGACTCTGGAGTTGAGGCAGGAAAATCAAGAGTTAGAGGCCAACCTGAGCTACATAGAGAGTTCAAGGTCATCCTGGGCTATAAAAGGACACTGCACATCAAAGAACAAACAATATATTTTCTTAATAGTTCAGATAGAATTTCTATAAATTCTATATTTAATATGTATAATATATGTAATCTAATAAATATATACTTCAATAAATATATAACATATTTAAGTCTATCAATTAAGTAGTTCCATGAGGAACTACTTAATAAGATGGTTGGCTAAGTGAGTAAATATTACAAAAATCAAAGCAGCAGTAGGAAATGTTTAAACTATTTCTCATGAAACCAGGAGAGAAAAGTCAGTTTGGTGGGCATGAGAAGGGAGAATAGAAGAAAACGGGGTAAGAGAGGAATCTCTCAAGGAGGAAAAACAGTGTGCTACAGGTTCAGGAGTTAAGCGGGGCTTGGTGCTGCACACCTATAATCCCAGCACTCGGAAGCAGAGGCAGGCAGATCTCTGTGAGTTCGAGGCCAGCCTGGTCTACAAAGCGAGTCCAGGACAGCCAAGGCTACACAGAGAGACCCTGTCTCAAAAAAACAAGAAGGTTCAGGATTTAGACAGCTAAGCATGGTGAAAACAAGATGCGTCAACTGTATAATGCACTTTTCAATGCATAAAAATACTGTATGGAAAAAAATCTGAAATACATAGATTTGTGAGATCTGTCTCCGTGGAAAATGCCAGGTAAACTGTAGAACTGAGTATAAGGGTGAAGAAATTTCGTATTCTAATAGGTCCTTTTTTGTAAGCAAAATTAACTGTAAGCATTGTATATAAATCATTTAGAAGGAAGGAGGGAGACAGGGAGGAAGGAAGGAAAAAAGGAAGGAAGAAAATGAGAGAAAAAGAAACGGAAGAAGAGAAGGGAAGCGAGGAGGGGAAATCCTATTTTGAAACCCAACCCTTTATTTTAGTAGAACTGGGTAAGAAAGGTCTCTTTTTGTTGTTCTGTAAGTAGGTATTTTCTTTGGTTTTCACTGTGTAGGCCTTGCTGAGCTGAAATTTGAAGTGTAGACCAGGTTTTGACTCACAAAGTTCCTCAGGGTTAGGTTTATAGGCATGTGGCGCCACAATCAGCCGTCTCCTCTGTCGCTCCTGCTGTTATGACTGTGACTCATCCCATCCCCCATCCACCCCCATTCCTGTCCCCACTGGAAACATCCTGCTTCCAGAACAAGATGGTCAAAGGCTCCACGGCCAGTTATCTAGGTTTCTGTCATCTCAGGACTCTCCCACCACGCCAAACACCACTCTGCCAGAGGCAAGAAGTGACAGCCCTGTGGGCAACAGATAGGACCTGATTGTTTTTCAGATTGTGTTATCCTTTATTTTCACACTCAGTGACTTCATGCCAATGACTGTCACAACTTTCTGCCTTAGTGCTATAGGCGACTGTGGATGTGTGATAATAATTCTCAAAGCCACGAACGGTCAGCAGAAAGGGAAAATGCACTGTTTTCCAACTATCTTTTAGTGGTGAAGAAGATTTATAGCTAAAATGAAAGATATATTTTTAAGCATTTAATAAAAAAAAAGTCATGAGTGTCAGTTACAGGGGCAAGAAATAGCTACTGTAGATCAGAAGAAGACTAGGGCAGTGTTCTTGGAGCTACAAGATATATACTCATACCCTGACTGTATGCTGGATTTATTGCCCTGGTGAAGCTACTTAATGTTCAGTCTTTCCAACCAGTCTCATGCCCCAAATGATTTTTGGAGTGTTTATCATTTGCCAGTCCCTGTGTGTGATGGTTCACCTCTACTGTCAAATTGATGACCTCTATAGTCATCTGGAGAAGACAACTTCATTAGGTTAACTGAAGTAATGCCTGCCCACTGTGGGTGGCACCATTCCCTGGGCTGGGGTCCTGGAGAAAATGAGCCAGTCTCTGCCTCTTGACCACAGGTGCCCTGTGACCAGCCACCACTCTTGCCATCGCAGCTTCCCCGCCATGATGACTTATATCCCCTTGAACTGTGAACCAAAAGAAATCTATTTTTCCTTAAATTGCTTCTGTGCGCATATTTGATCACAGCAATGGGAAAAGCAAACGGTCAGGTGCAAGAAGGACAGAGGTGGATGAGAGACAGAGTTGACTCCATCCTCAGAGTTTACTAACACTGCTTTTCCTTTCATTAAATCTAATCTAAGGAAAATAATAATTGCCTTCTCATCGTGATGCTGGGAAGATCACCCGGAAATGCCTTATATAAAAGCAGTTTGTAAACCATCCGTGTCAGAGGTGATTATTATACTGCTCTTTGTTCAAACTTAAAATAAGAAGTGCTCAGCCATCCCAACCTTTGTTAAGTTAAAACAAAATTATTAACTTCAATTGTCAGTGCACAATTGCCCTTAGGAAAAAATACCTTCCTTTAAAAACCTCTGAAGGTTTTGTGCAACTCCCATTGTGATCAATAGATAATGCAGCTTGCTTTGAAATTTCTATATTTCATTTCCAAGTAGGAATTAAATTTCCTTTCTTGAATTATAGGGTGCCAGAACAAACAGTTGAAGCAGTGAGCAAGAGTAAAAAAAAAAAAAATCTAACTATTTCTACCTTGGTAGGTAACTGTAGACAAAAAAGCCCTGTAATTTAAACAGAAATATCCTCAGACTTTAGGTAATTTTTTATTATACAACATTCATATAAGATAGTGAAAAACCCATCCCTAAAAATAAGTCTTAAAAATATTGAATTAAAATAGTTATTTTATCTGCTTATTTGGGGCATAAATTTAGTATTGAATCAAACAGAGCCACAGCTTAATTAATGTCCTCTCCTGTTATTTATATGCTATGTCTCATTAAATAAAATTAGGGCTTGAGCATGCTCCAAGATCACGGCAATCTTGATATGCTCAGTTCTGTTGAGTGCTTTATAATTATTTAAAAAAAAAAAAAAAAGGTTAAGCATTGCTTAAGATGAGTATGTCTAACTTTCAAGTATTACTTGGTTCAAAGCATACGAGTTTGAAATAGTGCTATGACAGTAGATATTTGAGGGAATTGACCTGTTCCTGCCTCCCGTTCTTTTAACCCTTGTTATTGTCTAAATGATTAGAGCAATTAAGGATCCTTTGTTAAAATACTGGTCTTAAACAGTTCTTGAAGAACTTCTGAGGTGAAACATAGTTCTTTACTATGTCATAAGCCCCTTTCATCCACACCTGAGCTTATTGTAAATGAGGTCATTTTTGAAAATCCCCTGAAACCACAGAGTTGGGGGGAACCAACAACCAAGCTCCCACCTCTCCCTCAGACTCTAGAGAAGGAGACAGTCGGAGGCTGATGGTTAAGTGGATCACTGGTGGAAATGAGTTGATCACTGTTCTTGCATCATGCAACCTGCATCAAAACCCAATGCAGCAGCCAGGATTGGTGGCTCACACCTTTGATCCCAGCACTTGGGAGGCAGAGGCAGGCAGATCGCTGTGAGTTCAAGGCCAACCTGGTCTACAGAGCAAGTCCAGGACAGCCAAGGCTACCCAGAGAGACCCTGTCTTGAAAAACTAGAAAAAGAAAAGAAAAAACCGAAACAAAACCCCAAAGCAGCAGGGTTGAGCGGGCAGATAAAGCAACGCCTGGAGACTCCTGGACAGCAGGAAAGCCATGCCTCTCTTCTTGCATACCTTACCTAAAGCATCTCTTCTCCTCACCCCCTCTAACATCCATTATAATAAGTGAATAAATGTGCATAAATATTTTTCTGAATTCAGTGAGCCTCCATCCTATTGATTAGAATCATGGTAGGAACTTGCAGTTGGCTACTTAAGTGATGGGGAGGGTGTGCACAAACTTGTAGGATGAAGTCCTCCACCCTGTGATCCAGGTACCTCAAGGTACCTCCAGGTAGATTGTATCTGAGCTGAACTGAATTGGCAAACCACGGCAGTTGGCTACTACAGAACTGATTGATTGGTTACTGGAAGTGCTATACATTTCTTGTTGACTGACAATCACAGAAGTCACCTGCTGGGTGAGAGAACTGAAGACATCTCTTTGTCACCTTTGTCTTGCTCTGTTACAATAGCAATGGGAAAAGTGACTTAGGCACTATGTTGGGTACCAGAGGGTACAAAGGAGAATGAGTGACCCAAACAAGTTCTCACAGAGTTTACAATCTGTGTTTGCCTTCCACCAGCTCTAACACAAGGAAAAGAAGAATTCCCTTCCTTAGTGTTGCTATAAAGAACAAATGAGACTATTTTGTTCCTCCATTTTCAGAAGTATTGGTACTTGTCTCGTTGATCACTGTCGTCAACATTAGAAAATGAAGGGTACCAACATAGACCTCTCAGGACAGTAACGTAGATAACTGCATCATCTTCACGCTAGTTGTTAAGTACACATCTGGATGCATTTCTCCATCGTTCTCTAGTTGACATCGTAATCATAGAACAGAAGTGCTCTACCACATAGAGGTATAATGCATATGAATATTACAGCACAGAATCCACATGTATCCCTACAGATGTGTCGCTTGATTCATTATTATTCAATAAGAGTAATGAGGAACAGAATCTAGTAATATGGGAGGCCTTTTTCTTTACTCAGTAAATTACTGCAGACAGTCAGACATGTCTAAAGTGTAAACCATGTGTCCATTCAAGCAAGAAGGAAAAAAAGAATCCAGACCACTAAATAAGACTTACATGGTATTTAAGCATGAACAATGCATTCTTGGCCTTTATAGAGCATGGATATGTTTTATTGTTGTTGTTTTGTTTTGATTTTGGCCTGAATATATGTCTAGGTAAGAGTATCTAAGCTTAGAGTTACAGACAGTGGTGAGCTGCCCTGTGGGTGCTGAGATTTGAACCCAGGTTCTCTGGAAGAACAGTCAATGCCTTTAACCGCTGCACCATCCTCCAGCCTCATAACATAGGTGTCTTAAAGTCAGTTTATGATATGCCATAAATCTGGTGAAACAGCTTCAAGTAGTGTTAGGATATTTTACAGTGCTTTCGTTCTATGCAAACATGGATCAAGAACTCTGTGTCTTGTCACAGCAACAAAAACCCTGCCCTGGCTAAGGAAACAATATGAATTCCAAGCAAAGGAAAAGTGAAATATGGCAATACTCTTTTTGGGAGAGTGAAAATAACCATATTCCAGGAAGGTTTTACTCAAGGTATGGCATTTTGTTCCACGTTTTATTTCGCATGAAGTACTTCTTAGCTTGTTTGTTAAACACTGCGTAGAAGAAATGTGGAACCAAAACCATTGTACTCATTCTTTTATGAGGTTTAATATAATTTTTAATACAGTAAAACCTAAAAAAGTTTGAGGAAAAATAAGTATTTTAGCTCAAAAAAATTGAATAAAAGAGACTATTTAAATTGTGAATTATTTTCCACTTTCTAATTCCTTTCCAATAGGACTTTAATGAGGCACAGTATTCTTTCTTCAAAAACATGTTGAATATGTGTGAAACTTAAAATATCATAAAATATTTGATAAAGAATTAATCACAGCTGGGTGTGGTGGCACACACCTTTAATCCCAGCACTCTAGGAGGCAGAGGCAGGTAGATCTCTGTGAGTTCAAGGCCAGCCTGGTCTACAAAGCAAGTCCAGGACATAGAAGGCTACACAGAAAAACCCTGTCTCAAGCAAAACAAAACAAAATAATAACAATGATCACAACTAGTTGTCTATACTTCACCTATAACTGTTCAAGTGAAGTGTAATGAAATCCTTTCTAAAACATGTTTCTATGAAGAGTAATCATTTTATATGTCGTATGTGAAGCTTTACTACCAGTCAAAACAGTCTATTAAGATCAGACACAGGTATCTGAAAATACGCTTTAAAATATAGATACAAAGCCTGGCGTGGTGGTGCACGCCTGTAATCCCAGCACTCGGGAGGCAGAGGCAGGCGGATCGCTGTGAATTCGAGGCCAGCCTGGTCTACAAAGTGACTCCAGGACAGCCAAGGCTAACACAGAGAGACCTTGTCTCAAAAAACCAAAAAATAAAAAATAAAAAATAAAAAATAAAAATAAAATATAGATACCTGTCTAAGACTAGACCTCCACCTAACTGTGTGCTCATCACTGACTTCTGTTATAAACCAGAACATGGAGTACACATTACCCAGAGTTCATAAGAATGTACCAGGAACAAATGTATCAATGTGGCTTGTTCCTCCTTATGTGGACGGCCTTGGCTAAGTCATAATAAACAAGCTCTTCAGACATATGCCCTTTTCAATTACTCAGTACAGGAAGAGATCAAAATTTATTCAAGTAGTGGGAGACTGCTGATACTTAGAATTTTTAAAAAGTATATTGCATAGGGAAGAGATTAAGTTTCAAATCCAGAGTGGAGATTTGTTTTTACATAGTTGAAGATAATAATTCAATAGGGGCCTCCTGAGGTTTTGTGTGTTCAGCTAGGCTTGCTTAGAAAATGAATTTTGTTTGTTTGGTTCAGAGAGTATTTTAAAGGACTCCTGAAGTGTCCATTTTTACCAAGTGATATATAAACTGAGCATGGTGGCCTGTGCTTGTAATCCCAACACCAGGTGAGGGCAAGGATTGCTATGACCTCGGGACTAGCCTGGGGTACAGAGTGATGCTTTCTCAGAAAAAAAAAATTATATACTAATATCCATACATAAATCTGTTTCAAAACATGTTCTTTGATTTATGTGGTATTTCAGGAGAAAGTTCTTTGGTTGGTAGGATGGTTCAGCGGTTAGGTTATGGCGCTTGCCTGAAGCCCTGATGACAGGAGCTCAATCCATGGATACCACAAGATGTCAGGAGAGAAATGGTTCTTAAGAGTCTTCCTCTGGCGGTGGGTTGGTGTCTCCCTCCCTCCACCAGAAGTCCTGTGTGGCTGGGAGGTGGCCTCTTCAGTCCCCATGACCCCTTCTACTAGGAGTCTAACTAGAGGCCCCCTGTACAGATGGGCAGCTTGATCTTCATGTGGGCCCCCTAGTAAGGGGAACAGCAGCTGTCTCTGACATGGACTCTGTTGCCTGCTTTCTGACTAAGACCCCTTAGCTGGGATGCCTTGCCCTGCCTCGGTAGAAGAGGATGCACTCAGTCCTGATGCAACTTCATGTGCTGGCGTGGGTTGGTGTCAGGTGGGGGGGCTGTTCCCCTTTTCTGAGTAGTAGGGGAGAGGTATGGAGGCGGAAGAGAGAGAGGGAGGGTCATACCGGGTGGAGAGGAGGGAGGTGGATATGATTGATCAGGATATAAAGTTACTAAATAAAGAGTTGTCCTCTGGCCGGGCGTGGTGGCGCACGCCTTTAATCCCAGCACTCAGGAAGCAGAGGCAGGCGGATCGCTATGAGTTCGAGGCCAGCCTGGTCTACAAAGTGAGTCCAGGACGGCCAAGGCTACACAGAGAGACCCTGTCTCGAAAAACCAAAAAAAAAAAAAAAAAAAAAAAAAAGAGTTGTCCTCTGAGCTCTTCAGGCACATTAACACATTTGGAGAATATGCTCCTAGTCTTTGTAAGTCAGTCACTAGTCTCAAAATTTAACCTCAAATTATACAGTAGAGAAAAGTAATTGTGTGTCTATTAAACATGACTGCAATCTCTTAGCAAATGAAATATTTTTTTATTTCCATAAATTTTCTTTATGATAATTTAAATTTGTAAAACTTGGGTAGATCAGTGGCAGAGTATTTGTTCAATCTCCAGCAGAGCTAAGAAATGAATCTATAAAAAACATTAGTTTCTTAATATTGTTATTTGTTAAATTGTTAAATTATATAGACATATATATAATTATGATTATATACAATTAAGATTGTATAGAACAATATAATATAAATGTTATTTTTTGCATATATAATTATTTGTAATATAACATATATGCTATATGTTATATTTATAATTATATGTTTGAGGGAAATAATTATAAATTGTGATAATTTGAAATGCAATTGTAATTTTATGGTTATCTGAGGCTATCATATGCCACCCTAACAAAATATACCTTTGGCATAATTTTAGTCTGAAATCCATTATGAAAATCACTTCTCATTTATAAAGATAAGGAATGACTTCTTCCATCTCTACTAAAAAGTACAAGGCTGATCACTGCAGGTAATTATTTTTATTAACTTACTTTTGTTTCTGATACAAAGTCTCCCAAATATAACTAAACTCCTGGACTGTTAGGACTATAAACCTGCACTGCACATGCCTGGCCCTAACAAATTTAAACTCTATTCATCTGGAAATGACACCATAGGTGTCGTTTGAGTTATGAGCTACTTTTCTGTGGCTGTGATAAAGCACCATAACCACAACATCTTATACGAAGGTTTATTGGGGCTTACGTTCTTCAAGGGATGAGTGTGCACCATGGTGGGGAGGTACATCAGCAACATCAGGCATCATGACTAGAGAAGAATGCTGGGAGTTCACAAGCAGGAAGCAGAAAGAACAAAGTAAAGTAGGTGAGGGCTTTTACTCTCAAAGTCCTCCAGCCCCAACCCCCACTCAGTGACATACTTCCTCTAGCAAGGTCACACTTCCTTAGGCTCTCCACCAACAACTGGTGACCAAGTTCAAATGTCTAAGACTATAGCGGAGATTCTCATTTAAATCACCATTATAACAAGCTTTTATCTCTTATTTCTTCACATTTCCACAATTTGCCACCCTTAAGAGACTCAAACTAGCTCTCTGACTCACCACTACTCTAAATGTTTACTGCTCTTTATTGCTTTTTTTTTTTTTTTTGGAGGGGGGATTTTTGAGACAGGGTTTCTCTGTGTAGCCTGGGTTGTCCTGGACTCATGTTGTAGACCAGGCTGGCCTCAAACTCACAGAGATCCCCCTGCCTCTGGGGTTCACCACCAAGCCGGGCTTATTGCAGATATTCTATATACTTTATTTAAAAAACATCTCTGAGAACTGTTCATTCCCTGAGTGTTTCCATGTAAATATGAATAATAACTATATATTAGATTCCATACAATATATTTTATATGGTATATAATTTGCATATTATAGAATATTTCACACACGTACACACACACATATGAGAACACTTCTTGTTTTGATCCTGTTTGTGGCTTTTATTATACAAGTTTGTATCAACCAAGAACTCACAAGAAGAGAAGCAACATTGTTTTTCTTTCCTTATGTGATAAAACTCATTCTTCCTATCAGACAGCTGTAATATTAGTATGAAACTTGCTGCTAGAAGGCAAATTTTTGATGCATCATAATTTGAAGTTCTTGTTTCTGAAGCGTTCTATCAATGGCATGTATTGATTCACTCTGGAAGTTTATAATCAAACAATGAATTATCAAGATAAAATGTGAATTCTAGATCTTTTCTATGCTTTCCAAAATATAATTAAGAGTGGTTTGTTAGAACTTAAGCTGTCACTCACAAATAAATTATCACTAAATGAATAAACAAGCTTGCTGAGCGATATCATTAATGCTTAAGTATGCTAAGGCTTGAGCCATAGTGTGGGGATTTTTGGAATATTGTGTTTTAGTTATTTTTTCTTTTAGATATCTGAGGATGTATTTCTACTTATTTGCTTTGAATAAAGGAGACGTTCTTTAAAATGTATCATTTTTGTGCTTTACTATTTTATTATTATCTGCCACATATATGTTATAGCAATATCAGTTGGCTATGAGAGTTTTGACATTTGTTTCCGTAAAGGACAAAATGTTCTGTGTTCTTTCCCCCCAATTAATGAACATGAAAAAAAGTATCATTATAGACGATAGGGCAAGGGTGTGACATTACTAACAAGGCCACCTTAAAATGATTCTCAATTATCATTACTCTTGCTCTGTAGTAAATCAATAAGCTCAGCTACATGCCAGGGTTAGTTCATGCATATCAAAAATTTGTAAGTTTCTAGAAACTTAACAGGACACAAAAACTATCAAATGATTAAAAAGAGATTCCAAATAGGCTTTAAATTTTATGTGTGACCCTGAAAAGAGTATGAAAAACAAATAGCGGAAGTGAGAGACCGTGGAAACCCCCATGTCTCTCCTCTTAATAGTCTTTGTAAGCACTGAGAACATCATCTTTCATTCCATTCCATGTCTCCATCGCACTGAAGTCCATGGCAGCATAAATGGTGGACATCAACTGCAGTGGAGGGGAGTCTGAATGACAGGTGTAGATCCTGGGGGTTTACATATAGCGCCCACTTCCTGGGGAAGTCTGAATGCCTGTAAATTCCGTTTCCATTGCATTTCCTCCCTGCTGTATTTCAACTTAATTTTTCTGCTGAATTGATCTTCCCTACACCGTTCTCTCTCTTTTACCTGATTGTATGTCAAGTCCAAGTCCCCATCCTTATAAAGGGAAGAAACTTATTCAAGAAAACCAGTGAAGGCCTAACAACTCTCGAGTCACTTCTCTATATCCAACCCACCTTCCTCTTCCCAAGCACCCAGCAATCCTTTTAACCTTGTCTATATCGGAGCATTCTCCTCTGGATTCTTCACAACATTCATAATTAAGTAATTAATGACCCTGATGATTCCACAGACTCAGAATCATATAGACCCCATTCTGCATATACTGAAGAGATTATGCAATTAAACTGGCAAGTAGACTGTGCTCCTCTGAGAACCACTTACCCTGCCAAGAACCTTCTGAAAGGCATTTCTGTATCAAGTCCTTTATGGGTAACTGGACCCACGGATGCTTCTCTGTAACTTGTATGAGTGCCTGGTGATAGTGTGATCCTTTGAAGACTCAACTGAAATGAGTGTGCATGGCTCACTGAAATGGTAAACATATACTTAGCTCGAGTCACGCAGTACCGCCTTGTCTCTGGGTCGTGTTCACATCTTATATACTGAGTTAAAGGAAACCAAAGTCAGTATTGCTCTCTCTGTAATAGAACTTTCAGAAATCCTTGGAAATACCTAATGAATATACAAACACGCTGGCCTCAAAAGTCCTTTACTACAGCAGCCAATGTTATAGATCTGTTCCAGGGAGATTGTGGCTTCCAAACGATAATCACCCAGACCCTCACCTCACAGGTGAGTATCACTTTACATAGCAAGAGCATTATGACTGTGTGGTTATATTGAAATGTGGAGAAGATGGCGCCATCTTGGTTGCTTGAGGTGAGCCCTGAAAACAACCACAAGCGTCCATATAAGAGGGAAACGGGAATTTGTTCACAAACACAGGAGAGTAGACACGATGAGGTGAGAAGAGATAGAAAGATGCCACAGTGCCGGCTTTGAAGATGTAGCAAGGGGTCAGAGGGCAAGAAATGCAAGGAATGCTGTTCTAGAACCTGAACAGACAAGGAAAGATGTTGCTCCCTACAACTTCCTCAAAGAGTGTGACCCTATCAGTACTTTAAATTCAACACAGAAAAACTGATTTTTTTTTTGTACTACTGAACCCCCTCAAATTGAGGGAGAACAAAAATGAAGTGTTTTACCTTACCAAGTTGACAGTCAGGGATGACTCTGGGGAACTTTTGATAAGCATGAGGGTTTTGTTTTGTCTTGAACTAATAACCAAATTCTTGCAATTACTATATGAGTGTGAATGGTATGTTCTGTGTCAGTTTTATTGAGGTCATAGCACAAATGTGAGATCTGGCTGTCTGTATCCTTCTAATCCATTGCATAGCTTTAACAACTGGTAACACACTGTTCTAAAGTTCCATTCATTGTATCCTTTATAATTTATTCACAAATATATCTGTATATATATGTGAGTTATGTTTATTCTTATCTTTGTGCTTATTTAAATCAACACTGAAGTATAAAACCTACGTCTTTCAAAGTTACTTTAAAGCTAGTAGACTGAGAAACATTCAAAGTTTTTGTGAGATTTACCTCCACAGTTTTATGTTCCTCTATGCTTTGCTTTGCTTTTCTTTCTTTCTTTCTTTTTTTTTTTTTTTTTTTTTTTTTTTTTTT
>OU015743.1:29965331-29998272 GCA_907169655.1 Acomys percivali
TTTTTTTTTTTTTTTTTTTTTTTTGTTGTTGTTGGTGGTGGTGGTGGTGGTGGTGTGGTGGTGGTGGTGGTGGTGGTGGGTTTTTTTGTTTGTTTCTTTATTTGGTTGTTTTTTTGTTGCTGTTTTGTTTGTTTTTCAAGATACGGTTTCTTTGTGTGATAATCCTGGCTGTCCTAGACTCACTCTGTAGACCAGGCTGGACTTGAACTCCCAGTGATCCACCTGCTTCTGCCTCCCCAGTACTTGGATTAAAGGCATGCACCACCACACCTGGCTTCTTCTATGCTTTTCAATGTATCTTTCCTCCACAGTGTGTTAGTCAGCTTTCCATCACTGTACCAAAACACCTAAGACAGTTAACTCAAGAGGAGCAAACAGGTTCATTTTGTTGTTGTTGTTGTTGTTGTTGTTGTTAGTTCAGAAACTTCATTCTGTGGCCTCTTGACCCTGCTTCTTAGAATGTATGGTAGCATAGTATATCACAAAAAAAGAAGAATGTGAGAGAGGAGACCTGTTTACCTCAAGGCAACCAGAAAGTAGGAGAAACAAGAATAAGCCAGGTTCCTAATATTCTCTTCAAAGGCATCACCCTAATGGCCTGTCTTCTCTGTAAGTCTCATCTCTTCAAGTTTCCACCACCACCTAGTAAGCCACTGTGACCTAGGGACACAGAATCCAAAGTGTCCACATTGGCCATGACTACAGCATATAAAACCTGTTAGGAGGGAAAACTAGTGGCCTGCACCAACTAGATCTTAATCGTGGAAGCTATTAGGAGCAGAGCCCATTTGGGGTAGGCTGGCTGGGGTCATGGGTACACATGAAGACTATTTAGCAGTTGAGTATGGAAGTCGTGGGTTGCCTTGCCCTGATTTCTAGCTCTTCTATATTGGCAAAGGAGAATGAACAGGTACCACAGCCAGCAGTGCTCCAAGAGAGACTGAATAGTATTCATACTCAGATGCTTCCTCACTTGGTGCCTGCTGTTCCTGCAGCAGGAGGCAAAGCTGTGCTATTAAGCTAGAAAAACAACAAGAGCTTGCCCATGGATGGAAAGAGGGACAAATGTTGCCAGTGTGGAAAAAGGAACAATAGGGCCATGGTTTAAAAAAAAAAAAAAAAAAAAAAAAGCCAACTGAAAAACAAAAGCAAAAGAGGAAACACAGGGTATGCTGCAGAAAGAATTCCTGGTTGAAAGGAAAAACTCCTGGTGCTGAAAAATGAATGAAGCATTCAGAGAGATCTGCTTCTTCAGCATGCTTCCCCAACCCCAGCATGAGTGAAGAAGACTCACAGAAGCTTTCTCCTACTTAACTCTGTGACCCCGCTCACCACAGAGTTTCCAGTCTTTCACTAATTGTTCACTGCCATGGGGAGGCGCTTGGAACTTTCCTGACTTGTTCAAGCCTTGTAATTTTCATGTACTTCCTGAGTCTGGTAAATATCCCTCCTTCCAGAAGGGACTATTTCTATCCAGACATATAGTTTCAAAACAAAAATTATTTCAGCTCATAGATTCTTCTGTACTCAAAATAACTAACCCTGGCTGATATTTTAGAGGCAAATTTTTCTTTGCCTTTAAATAGAAATCTGGTATTTGATAGAAGAATTGGTATTTGATCTTAACCAAGTGATTGTTATAAAAATATATTGACTCCATGCTTTGTCCTAAACAGTCTAATAAAACTTGAAAGTATAAAATTGTAACCTTTAAATTATTCTACTTAAGTACATGTTTGTTTTTGTGCATGTGTGCATGCATATGTGAATGAGACAGAAAGACAGACAGACACACAGAGAGACAGACAGACAGACAGAGACAGAGACAGAGACAAAGAAGGACAAGGCAGAATTGTTTTTTCAAGTGAGTGGATATTTTCCCAGGCTCTTTGCCACTCTATTTTAGCTTATCTATGTCCCAGATATTATTTTAGAAGGAAGATGCCAATGGAGCTCAGGGTACGAAGTTGGGACGACATCTCAGTTGGAAAAACACTTGCCTTACAGCGTGAGGACTTGAGCCTGAACCCCAGAATCCACTAAAAATGCTGAGTGTGGGTAGCACATGCTTATAATCCCACCTTCAGGGATGGATAAAAATTTAAGAAATAATAAATAATAGATTATTCACAGATGGTGCTGATGTGGAACATAAACATCAGGTGTAAAGATATAGCTCAGGGACAGAGTGCATGCTTTAGTACATACCAGACCTTGGTTTCCATTCCTAGCATCCATCTCACAAGAAAAAAATTTAAAAAAAAATTGATATAAGCATCCTAAGTCTATCCTCCAGAAAGCCTTCCTGGACCCAGGTCCTCTCACGGGCATGGATTTCCCCTCCGTACTCTCATGTCACTTGTCCTTGCTATGTTGTTTCTTCACTGAACAGTGAGGAGAGAAGAGAGGCAAGTGTTTGTTTTTTAAAAGCCCACTCTCACTGTCTCTACTGACTTAAACACAAGAACTTCTTTTTCCCCATACTTGTATTGCCTCAGATATGGTAGGCACTCACTGTTAGCTGAAATGAGGCTAGCTCTGAGGAGTGCACTTTTAATAAGAGGCACTTTCTCAGGGGCTACTCAGCAAATGTCAAGCCTTTTAAACTGCTGCCTAGAAAAAATCTGACACTGGCAACATTAACCTTTAGAAGCCATATTAGCATTTACTTGAAGGCTGTGTTTTGCAGTGAATAACAGGCTGTAACCAAAGCCCAATAACTTCCACTCCAACAACATGGGTTTAATAAAAGTGTAAGATGGGTTGGTAAACTATCAGAAACCCTAAGCTCCTACCTTACTACTCTATAGTAAAGATTGTATTCCTTCTTTAATCTACAGCTCCCAGCGATCTGTTTTCACCTCATCGTCCGTAGAATCCACTCAATC
Organism: Acomys percivali; assembly: GCA_907169655.1. Taxonomy (NCBI): domain Eukaryota; kingdom Metazoa; phylum Chordata; class Mammalia; order Rodentia; family Muridae; genus Acomys; species Acomys percivali. The sequence continues at coordinate 29,968,220 of OU015743.1, forward strand.
CCTTGTACCATGAGCTCTTACAGCTCCCCAAAAGGAGCATCTTCCATCTCCCTATGTCCTTAAGGTCTCGTATAGTTCCATCTCTCACAGCATCACCAGGTGGAAACTTACTATAAAAATGACATTTCTGTTGGGTCATTTACCCTATCTGGAGAGAAAAAATAATAATCTGGAAAACTAAGAAGCTTTGAATGAGAAGCAGGTCTATCAAACTTAATCTGTGTGCACCAAGCCATTCTCCATCTTCACTTCATTAGGTGGCATGGAGCTTATAAAAGAGGGACACGGCACCAAGTTTCATCTAGCACCACGGCACAGTCACGTTGTGGAGCAGTGGCTTTACAGAGCACAGTGTGATCAAGGGTCAGAACAACATGCAGTCAGCAAAGGTTTCCGAAATTCTGCTGAAAGAGAAAGAAATCAGCGAAGGCCTAAGAAGCCAGCCCAGCATGTATCTGTGGCCCAGATTGCTGCCACCAGACAACACACTTAGGTAATGGACAACCGTGATGGGCTGTGACAGAAGAGGTCACATGGAGCAGTTAGGAGGGTTCAAAGAACACCCACGGAAAAAAATAACAGAGGAAGACAGAGGCACGAGGACCTTAGAGACATACTGTTCTCTGGCTCATAGTTATTCTCATTCTTTAATTTGGAACAGAATTATGTGAATAGGTTTTTATTACTTGTATTGCAATTTACTATCATTTCTTATTCATTTATTCGCTTATTTATTGCTTAGCTAATTTTGGATGGTCTGACTACAGAAAAAAATGAAAGCAATAAAACAAAACAATAAGTGAAATGAAAAGGCTATAATTTAATAAAAATAGAGGAAATAAAATACATGATCAATGCCAGGAAGAAAAATCAAACTGAAAAGTAGATACTTAAATTTTTAAATTATTTATTATAATTGAGCACCAGACTTTCGACTGAAATTCCTGGGAATTAGAAAAAAGATAGGCATTATTATATTTTAATTTTGTGTTTAAGCAAGGGAGTCTTGGACTCAGTCTTTATAATTATTCAAAGTTTATTAGAAACTTTAAGGGAGTCCATGAGCACACTGAAATTTTATCCCAAATATTACCACTGAGGTGATTTAAAGAAAGTGTTCATACTTACAGACTTTTAACGGGCCCTTAATCTAAGATATTACAAGCTCAAAATATAGCGTTTACTTTGCATACTAATATCACCAATGCAGTTATACAATTGAAGGCCCAGAGGGAGTAAACTCTAAACCAAAATTAGGAATCTAAGAGCCAGGGGCAGGGTGTGGTGTGGTGCACTCCTGTAATACCAGCACTCGGGAGCCAGAGAAAGGCAGATTGCCACGACTTCAAGGCCAGCCTGGTCTATAAATCGAGTCCAGGACAGCCAAGGCTACATGAAGAAACCTTGTCTCAAAAAACAAAAACAAAAACAAAACAAACAAAAAGAACACAAGAGCCAGATTCCAATTAATATGTTTATTTGTCCCATTAAGTATTTGTTTAAGACAAACAAACAAAACCCCTCTGGATTTAGTAATGCTTAAAAGATATTTTTTTTTCCTGTCCTGAAAAATGGAAAATTTTGTCATAATAGGATTCTTCATCTCATGGTAGCAATTGTCTGTGAAAACTGAGAGCAACCTGCCTTTTGGGACCAAGCAAGTGGTGTCTGCTTTGTTCTATGCTGGCCATTCCAATATACATTAAGCATCCCTGATCTGGAACTCTCTAAATTCTGACAATTTTGAGTTCTGATGAAGCCGTCACAAGTAGGAAATACCACATCTAACCTCATACATATAAGAGGTGCAGTCAAAACGCAGTTCACTTTATTTTTTAAATGTATGAACATCAGATACATTTAGAACCAATGAATATCTATCTATGTTTGGACTTGGATCCCACCCCCAAGATATCTCATATACTTCAAGTATTTCAACATCTGAAGAAAAACAAAAACAAACGAACAAAAACCCAAAACATAATCTAATATACGTCTAGTTCCAAACATTTTTGGTAATGATAAGACACAGAGAAGGGCACTTGTACACAGTAAGAACACATTTGTACTTCATATTGAAGAAGGGACTTTCTTTTTTTTTTAAATATATATATATATATTTTTTATTTAATTTATGTGCATTGGTGTGAGGGTGTCAGATCTTGGAGTTACAGACAGTTGTGAGCTTCCATGTGGATGCTGGGAATTGAAACCGGGTCCTTTGGAAGAGCAGGCAGTGCTCTTAACCACTGAACCATCTCTCCAGCCCCGAAGAAGGGACTTTCTACACACACCATGTAAATAGCTCAGCTTGCACCCACTGCTATAGGTTTTTTCCAGGTTAAAGTCTAACCCAAGTGACCCTACTGAAGGAACAGGGGGCTCAGTGGCTCTAGTATGCTACCCTAGCTACACAAGAACCGATGATAATGAGGCCAAAGTGAACAGACGCAAATAATAAGAAAAGATCCCATACTGTGAATCTCAGAGACAGGGGGACAACCGGGACCAGAGAGGCGAGAATAAGCTCTCAGGTAATTGACAGTCTTTGTTCTCGTTCCCTATAAAGTTTGCTACTAAGATGTTAATCTGTTGTCTTGTCAGATCTCTGGCTTTCTGAATACAGAACAGCATAAAAACTTAATCCCTGTCCTTGACCATCAGGCTTTGTGGTGATAGGTAGTGTCTTAGATAGGGTTTCTGTTGCTGCAGCATAAACACCAGGACCAAAACAGCAAGTTGGGGAGGAAAGGGTTTATTTGACTTACACTTCCAGATCCTAGTCCATCACTGGAGGAAGTCAGGACACAGACTCAAGCAGAGCAGGAACCTGGAGGCCGGAGCTGATGTAGAGGCCGTGGAGGGTGCTGTTTACTTACTTGCTTGCTCAGCCTACTTTCTTATAGAACTAACAGCCCAGGGATGGCATCACCCACAATGGGCTGGGCCCTTCCCCATTGGTCATTAATTGAGAAAACAGCCTGAAGCTGGATCTCATGGAGGTGTCTCCTCAGCCGAGGCTCCTTCCTCTCTGATGACTCTAGCATGTGTCCAGTTGACAGGCAAAACCAGCCAGACCAGGCAGCAAGAGCTGTAGAATTCTTAGTCCAGTTAAGAGATACGGAGTCTATGCTTCCTGTTCCTTTCCTCATTTACTTCTTGCCTAGTTCCTGTAGATAGTTGTGCTTGGAAGTCCCAAGTGAAATAATTTACACAAATTAAATCTAGGTTCTGCTCCAGTTCAGAATGGAACCATCTGACAATCAAGATAGATGATAACATCTATAAATAGTTGGCCATGCTTGAAACTTACCTTTTTCATGAGCACATATACTTATAGTTATTTTATATTTTTCACATATGTGCATTAATTCAGTGAATATTTCTAGAGCATAAAGTATATGCAAAGTTCTTTCCACTTCTGTGAGTATACACACACATACATATGTGTGTGTGCATGTGTATATATTTTTCTACTAGGAAAATATTTCCAAACTAATATGATGAAATTAAATGTACCATTTTATACTAGTCTGTTAAATGCCTACAAATCTATTTTCTTTGGTGCTTTAACACAATCACTGAGCTCGCAATCCTACAGTTTGGTAAGTTATTTATGCTTATGTATTAATCTCCTATACATAAGATAACTTTGAAAGAGGGACTGGAGAAATGGCTCAGTGGTTTAGAGTACTTGTTGCTCTTGCAGAAGACCTGGGCTCAGTTCCCAGCACCTACACATGGCCTCACAACTGTCCAGTACACCAGTTCTAGGGGAACCCACATTTCTTCAGTCAGTGTGGGCACCCGGCACCCACGTGGTCTCATATGTATAAACATACTCATGCAATACATATATGCCAACAAACACTCTTGCACATAAAATAAGTCTTTAAAAGGATAACTTTGAATGACCCATGTTTCTTTCTGGCTGAACTGCAGTTCAGCAATGCTGGCTGATATGCTGATATATTTCATTCTCCAGTCTGACACCTGTAGGATCATAGTATATTACTTTTCTAGCTGGGGACTAATTTAAGGGCAATCAGATTCTGTTAGTTTGAAGTTTCATACCCTTCCATCTTCCATAGCTGCCTTTCCCGCTCAAAGTGAAACTTAACGTTTACTTGTTTTTCACAAGCTTTCTGACTCTACCCTACTTCTGCCTCCCTATTCGGGTCCACCATACTGGCCCCTGCTCACCAAAGAGCGGCAACACTGGCGTTGTACTCAGACCGTGCCCCCCAGTTCTTTATTTGGCCAGCTCCCTCTTTTTCTTGAGGTATTACTTTCCTCTCCTACAGAGGTACTTTCTCTTGTCCTTTGACAATCAGTCTCCCATGTGACCCTGCTTCTAGATGACTCCTCTATATCATTGTCACTGTCTTCCTCCTTGAGTGCATTATCCACAGAGGCAGGGATCTTCTCTCTGACCCACCTAAATGGATGCCTAGTACATGGTTAGCCAAAATGGTTCTGAACAAATGTGGCAAAGACTAGATAAATGAAAACAATGCTTAACAACCTAAATATGTTGATTAATAGCTAGCCATGGTGCCCGTGCCTGAAATCGCAGCACTTGAGAGGTGGAAGCTGGAAGATCAGAGGTTCAAGGCCACCCTCAGTCCTATGAGACAGGTGCTGTCTAAATGAATAAATAAACGGATGTGTGCCATGCTGTTCTGCGTCCTGACATGCAGAGATGTGGGGTACACTCATAGCCCCCTAAGGTAGGTTGGTTGAATTTGAAGAATGACTAACTGGTTGTAAGTGCATCGATAAGGCTCAGGGGGTTACCTAGAGTCACATCAAAGCAGAAATGCTCTTACATAATACATATCATTTTAGTAGAGATAGAACCTGGGTGTAGCTCAGCTGCAGAGCCCTTGCTAGTATAGCAGGACCTAGGTTTGCTTGATCTTTAGTATGGCCAAAGCAATTAGATAAAATAAATAAAAAAGATAAAATAAATGATAGGTCTTTGTATTGTTTTTTTATATGTAAGATAATTAATTGCCTACTTAAAAGTATTTCTGGCTCCAAGGAAAAACATATCCATAAGGACACTAATAGGAAAAGTTAAACTGCTTGGAGATCTTTAAACCTCCAATGTGACTAAGCAATGATTTTCTTTTAATGATACAAATTCATAATATTTGATGAAAGGAGAAATATAGCGCCTTAGTGGCAGGCAGGAAATGAAGTACATGCTAATGTTTGAACTACACACATTTGATATGCCACAAAAAATGTATTTTTTAAAGATAAGTCTCTACAGATCTGTGTAATTTAACTAGAAGAAGGAATACATAAAATCTTTCTCTCTAGAGGAGCTAATCGATTTTTACTGAAAATGAAGAAATGACTTATTTTTAATAAATAATCAAAATTCAGTTTATGAGTCTGACAGAAAGAATATTTCAACTTATGTGGGAAGATAAATATTCTCTAGGGAAAATGTAAGTGAGGCTCAGAAGATACCCACTGAGACCAACAAGAAAATTCAACAAGATTATGAAAAAATCATTATAAGCCCTTTGTATTGTTCTCAGGAAAAAATAAATGTTTTCTTGCTTTCTGAAACTAGTCTGAACCTGTCCTTCTATCTACGTGGAATTACAGCTGCTACCGAATGCAGAGCAGAAGAACGCAACGTAGAGACCTGGGAGTTATGAATACAAAATCTTCAGATTGGCCGAGAATGCCAATGGATTTTAAACTCACACAGCTTGCTAAGAATAGACTCAGCCCTCGTGTAACCCTTTATTTTTATGGACACGTTCAGATACATTATCTCATTTGGTTTCCAAAATAACCCTTGGGAATGTCAGAGTACATTCAGCAGTATCTTGCTGAGAGAGAGAGGTTAGGGCAGGCTCAAAGTCACTTAGAGCTGAGCTGAAATAAGGAAAACCTGTCTCTCTACAGTTTAACTCCACTTTACTGGTGAATAAAGTCTCTGTCTCCGTAGAGAACCTCTTTTAGTCTGCAATTGCCCTGGGAGGTCCAATACACTTTACTAAGAGTTTGGAAAGAAAAGCTTATTCCTGGAAAGGGTCATGCCCTTTACAGGAAGAGATCCCTGGAAGGAAGGAGGTTCTCACCCACAGGTCACCAAGAGTCTGCCTTGTCCTCACTCTGATAGGAGACATCAGGTAGGAGGAAGTCTATGTTCCTGAAATTGCTGATCTTTGACTTTCAGAAAGAATTGAAATAACCAAGCCATAGTCTAATGCTGCTAATGAAAATTAAATTAAGATGTGGAATAGGTAGGACTTAGCCAGCGAGAAAAGAGGTTAAGTACACAGAACAGACGAAGGACAGAGACGAGAAACGGTCTAGCGTATTTCATTGCTATATGTCAGATGCATCGATGACAATGCTAATTTGTGTTTTGTGTGCACTTCCATAGATGGATCAGCAACTTAAGTGGTTTTTTAAAAGTGTTTTCTCAAGTGACGCTCTTTGCTCCATCAAAGCTTCAGAGTGAGTGGAGACCTGGGATTTGCTGTGCAGAGTTAAAATGTTTTATAAAAGAAGATAGGTCAAGAATGGGGATGGGCAGTAGCAACTATGATTTCAGAAACAAGATGCAGCAGAAGTTTAATGAAGCTCCCACACCTGGAAGTGTCTGTGGTCAGGAATTCTGCAAGTAGCACCACCTGCTCCTCATGACATCCAGGGAGGTAGCAGAACCTGCAAGGACCTGGACCTAATTATCCAAGTCTGAAGCCTCCACAGAGATCTCAGCGCACAACTGAAGCCAAACTTTACCTCTACTTATATTTTTCAGCTGAGAACCTTGTTAAGTGAAAATTGCAGAAAGACATTGTTTTGGACTAAAGCCACATCACTAGATCCTACAGATTAGACTCAAAATCAAAGTGGTGTAACTGCTAAAATTTCACAGCACAAGACCCCCTAAGCTTCGCCTAATGTTTGGCTGTGAGTGTCAGCATCTGTTTTGATCCGCTACTGAGTGTAGCCTCTTTGTCTGCAGGCTGAGGAGCTGCTCCCTCCCAGGAAGACCCACCCTGCTGATAACAACCCGCCAGTTCCAAATGTGTTAAAAAGATAGTTCCTTGCAGACCCTAACCCACACAAAACTTGCCAAAAGCTGGCTCTTTGAAGAAAAACATATCAAAGGTGCCCTGGAGACAAGCCCCTCCCCAAGTGTCCAGGGATTGTCTCCTGCTATTCAAGTACACTTAGTTTAAAACCCAGAGGCTGGAAGGTTTGCGACCACACTCCCCGCTTCTCCCCCATAGCTCTCTCCCCTTGTTTTTCTTTTATCATTAAGCTTAGTGAATTAAAATATAGTTCTTTGACTCTTGACTGTTTTTATTTTAATCAAGTGCAGCCTGGCCTTTCACAAGCCAGAGGCTCCCTTTCCCGCTGAAAGGGATGTAAATTTTTATTGTCTCAACCCAGCTGAGTGCAGCTGCCCAGCTCTCCCTCCCTGGCCAGAAGGCCTTCTTTGTGGCCAGTTCTCAGGAGAGAGCCTTTTTCAGCTAGCCTCCAGAAGGCTGAAGAAAACTCTGTGACCAGATTCTCAGCCCAGCCTCCCAGAGAAAGGAACCCACACCTGTCTGCAAGCATAGCAGAGTGTCATTAATAGTGTCAGGGCTTGGCTTTCTCCTGTAGGGTGGGTCTCAGGTTGGGCCAGGCATTGGGTGGACATTCCCTCAATCTCTGATCCATCTTTATCCCTGCGTATATTGTAGGCAGGGTAAATTTTGGGTTGAAGTTCTTGTGTGTATGTGAAAGGAGGGAGGGTTGATGTTCCTCTTCCATCATTAGGAGTCCTGTCTAGTTAGAGGGTGTCCTCTTTAGTCTTCATGACCCATGCTACTAGGAGTCTTAGCTAGAGTCACCCCCATATCCTCCCAGAAGCCTAGTGGGAGTCTTGTGGAAAAGTGGAAGGAAGGATAGAAGGACCTAGACGTGACAGGAGCTCCACAAGAAGACCAACAGAGCTGACTGCTCAGGGCGCAGAGGGACTTGCCAGAGTTTGAAGGGACCAACCAAGGACCATGTACAGACTGGACTTAGGCCAACAGAGATGTAGCTGATGGGCAGCTCAGGCTTCATGTGGGTCCCCTAGTAAGGTGAGCAGGGGCTGTCTCTGACATGGACTTTGTTGCCTGTTTTTCTTTTATCACTCGCCCCTGGTAGGGCTACCTTTCCAGGCCACAGGAGAAGAGGACACACTCAGTCCTGATGCGACTTGATGAGCTGGGGGAGGGGGCTGGTGGGGAGGCTCCCCTTCTCTGAGGAACAAGTAGGGGAATGAGGGAGGAAGGAGGAAGGATGGGACCAGGATGAGAGGAGAGGGGGGCTATGATCAGGATGTGAAGTGAATACATAAATATATTTATATTTAAAAGAAAATAATTCACATCACTGAAATACAAGTGCGTTATCATCTGACCTTCTGAGAAACAAGGACAGCTGATACATAAATTTCTGGACAGATCAGTGTTTGCGTGACAGGAAGCTTCTCTCTTGCATTAATTCTTACCAAAATAAAAGCAAAACAAAATTAAAAAAAAAAGAAATCCAACTCCACACCACACAAGCAACTGTAGAACTAAAAACAACAACAAATGGTCACCAGAAGCACTCTGCTGTTGGTCCATCTGCTGTGTTTCTATCTCCTGGTTCCCTCATAAGGAGGGCACCAACAGAATGACCAGCCTTTCTGCTCTTTGTTTCTGCTTTCATCGGCCTTTTTTTCTTTTTATTTTTTTGAGGGGGGGTTGGGGAGCTGTAAAGCCAGCCTGTCTGCTTAGCACATCCGAGCACTTACTGCAGTTTATAGAATGAAGTGTTGCTCGATTCTAGAATTGCAAATAAAACCAGCTAATATCCTTAAACTAAACTGTCACAACTTTTCATTTTGATATACTTCAACAACAACAATAAAGGAAATAACCAAAAAATAAAAATAAGGTTCAAAAGCACATATGCACAAAATGGAAGAAACGGTAAATTGTGCCTTAGAGTTAGTGACTTATAAATAACATCAGTAAAGAATAACACATTTTAGAAAAGGACAGGAAAAGGTACTGTGTAGGAACTTCCTCCAAATTCAAACTGCGTATCTCAGAGGGATACTCTTAATATTCAAGGAATGTGGGGGCCAGAGAGATACAAAGAGTGGAAGAGCACTTACTGCTCTTCCAAAGGATAAGAGTTGTTTCCAGCCTCTATATTAGGTATCTCACAACTACTGGTAAGTCTAATTCTAGGGGATCTGTCATCCTCTTTGCCCGCCCCCCACAGGCCTTGTACACGTGTGACAGACACACAGCTACTTATAATACACGTGAGTAAAAAATAAATAGAAAAGACTCAGAAAGTTCTAAAGGAAAGCTAATTAAGACTCAAGAAGTAAACAACTCAGAAGTCTCAGGGAGTTCCTGAAACTGACCAGATGTATAAGGTCCCTCCATACCTAAAGTTATACAAGCAGTGAGCGCTGCTGAGAAGACATTCCTTTATCTGTTGCCTGCAAGTGGTGCAGAGACCTTCAGGGTTCCAGGTTTTGTGAGTTGTCACTTGTGATGGGGTGGATTTTTGGTGATATAGTTGCCTTTCAGTCACCCCTAACCCATATGCCTATAACTAACCCCAAGAAAACTCATTGGTTCATCAAGTGGGCTTTGATGATATCTTTGCTTTGTTCTGTTGTAATTCCTCATCTGAGGTAGGTAGATGTTTGTTTACATTTCCAAGGAATAGTGTTGTACAACAAAGGGAAAAATAGTTTTTAGGTTCTATATGGGGACAGAATGTGGGAAAGTGAATGTTTGGAGGAAATGAGTGGAATAAGATTTTTTTGTAGGTTCCTGTGATGTCTCCTGCTAAGAGACGTTACCTCCTACTTCTAGGCAGGTAAAAGGAGAGTGAAAAGATTTCTTGCATTTGCTCCTCTTTCTTCCTTCCTTCCTTCCTTTCTTTCCTTTGGATTTTATTTTATTTTAAATTGTGAATGCATGTTATCATTGGATCCTTGTCAAAAGCCAGATTTGATACCAGGGTAAGTTGAGGTGGGATGTAGAGTCAGGGAAAGAAGCCAGGATAGCTTCTGGCTTCTCATACCAGCACCTTTGTGACTGGCAGAAAGCTCTAAACTCTTTTAACTCTTTGAAGCCAGTACTTTGTAACTGGCGACTCTGGGCCTGAAGCTGATAGATTCTGGAGAGAAAGGTTGTACTTTCTTTAACTCTTTAAAGTCAACATTACTTGAATTAAATCAGGATTTCTACAAAATCATTATCAGGAATTGTAAAATCACCAGTTCTTCTAAACAGCATTACTTCATGAAAGTACATCTTCATGTCGATCCACAGGAAGTTTGCCCAACAGAGTGGCAGAGTGACCCAGGAAGCAGTCACACCAGGCATAAGCAGTGAGGACTTCCTCACTTCCAGCCGCATCATGCTAGATATATGAGGAACACAGCAATGGCAAGCCTGGAAGGGCACATCAGCAGCAAGAAGCAATCCAGAGACGAAGCCCTTGGACCATGCCTCTCCAAGGTCCACCCATGGGAGGCATGAAGCACGCTTGGCCATCTCCAGGAAGCCCACTTGCTCCCTGCAGTTCCCCTTTCATGGCCTCTGCCGGGTCTTCCTGGAATTATAGTCAGATGTGAGCCTCTCCAGATGGGTCCTATGAGTCAATAGCATAGGCGTTTTTATCTTGAGTATGCTTACTATTAAGAGAATGGAGGGAGAAGGCTGTGTTTTCCACCAGGAAAGAAGAAAACTAAACAATGATTAAAGTCAGCATAAGACAATTCCTATATCTAAATCAAATACTGTCATCAAAAAGCAAAAACTATTGCATCACAGTTACAACTGGACCCAGCACAAGTTCGTGTTCAGATAATATAATGCATGAAATGATTTCTATGGACTTACTTTGCCCATTGTTCTGGGGAAGTTGCGTTGGTTGCTTGCCATATATATCTTTTAGGGAGTTAGGATTTATCCTTCTTGGCTTCTCATTGAACAATTAGTGCTCACTGGCTTCCCCGTGTTACTGTCAAGTGGCAGTAACAATCTGAATCATTCCCAGGGCACCTAAGGGGCTTCCCATTGACTGTAAGAAACCCAGACCACTCTGAAATTGGAAAAATTTTGGTACTGTTGTTCAGTTTGAACTACTATCCAATTTATATAACAGCAAAATCTATCACAAAAAGCATTCAGTAAATTAATATGGCCTGACTGCCCAGAGAGTTCTAGTGTTAGTGTATTTTCTCCCCTAGGGCACCAAGGCTGGCTGTTCAACTGCTGTTCATATTAAAGTGTTTATTGCCAACACCACGACTGGCTTTAAGCAAATTGGAAAATAGCTATAGTTCATCATCAAAGTCCTACCTTCTGTTCATGTACATTTCCCCGCCTCTTTGAGAAAGTCTCAGCCCCAGGAATTCTCACATATCCACTGAACCTCAGTACACCCCAGCAGTGATTCCTTATGATATAATTGGACACCATGCCATCTGCCATCAGGCTTGAAATGACCTTGGCACTGCTCAATCCACTCAGAAGTGACCAGCTCTTATTTGGGCTGACTTAGCAGCAGCGTTAGAGACAGCCTTTTCCTCTACTTTAATTCTCATCATTTTATCACCCCCTGGCCTCCTAGACAAGTTCCTGGGCTTTCTTCCATCCTGATGCCAGCTTTTCTATCTCCTTTATCTCTGTTTCCTGTTCTTTCATGCTTTTAGCGTCCTTGGTCTCCGATGGCCAGGCTTCCCACCTCTTCTCTTTATCAAGGCATCTACTCCTGTAATGTACTCATCCACTCTCATTATTTGAAATAGCATCCATTTACCAGCGACCTTGCATTTGTATCTCTTATGTAGGCTTTCCTCCTGAATTCTAAATGTATGTATCAAACTTCCCCCTTGAAGGCTTTTTGAATGTTAACTAGATATCTACAACTTAAGCTAACTGAAATGGAATGTTTTCCAGGGGAAAAAAAAATCTCCTTTTCCTGAAGTCCTGTCCATCTCACCTGAAAGACATTTAATCATCCCAGCTAACCCAGGTAAAACTTTTTCAGGCACCCAAGAATCCTTCTTCCTGCCATCACTCATACAACATCAAAATACATCCAAAACACAACTAGTCTTGGCTATATTAAATTGTCTTGTGTAGTAAAGGGTAGCCTGGCACAATACATTTTTAATTAACTCATCTGATCAAAAAAAAGAGTGTCATGAATTACACAGCTACAGATGGCTAACACTGTTCAGGATTCCATTAAAAAGGCAAGAAGGGAAGACTTTTGTAAACTAAATGAGGAAGCAAAGTAAAGAAAAATTTGATCGGCTACTTTGTCCTAGTCAGCTATTAGTTGGTAATTTTGAATTGGACAATTATACTTGTAGAAAGCCTTTTACCAGAACTTAGCTGATAATGCCTAATTGGTAAAGACCATTACAATGGCTTGTTTCAGTTTCATTACTTAAGAAGCCAAGACTCTGCATCTTCCTCATCCTGTTGGTCTCCCAATGAACTATCCTAAAGAATGCTACCACCTCAATCGAACTACCTCATTTCCTGTGTGACATATTACCGAACCCTGCAACTATACTTTTTTTTATTTCTACCTTTATCTACTGTCTTGGCTTAGGTTCCTTCGCAAGGATGTTGGTACAGTGTACTGAAGCACTTACCCAGGAAGCGATGTAGAGAGTGATGCAGAGGGGTGGGAAAGGGAGAAAAAAACAACTGACTTAGAGATTTAACGTTCATGAGTTGATTGCTGTTGTGGATAACTGGAGAGCAGTCTTGGTGGCAATCCTTTGGTGAACATGGAATTATGTCTCTGAATTGTACCATACAAAGAACAAGAAATTTAAGGCAATGAACCTAAATGATCAGGTATTTCCAAAATTCAAAAATCAAAAGGATTCTATAAGACTTTCTTTCTTTTTTTTTTTTTCCTATTCAAAGGTACATGGCATAACAATTTGTTCTTTACATACAAGAGATGTATTGGGATGTGTAGAATCTTTGAACCATATAAATGTTGCTGACACACCCTGAAATTTTCTAGGATTATCTCTTTTCCATTATGACTGACCAGACCATCTGAGTATTTGTTACCAAAAAAGAACTTGAAATGCAAAAGATTTGAGGTTCTTTGGGTAAAAGATTTATGAAATATTTATTACTTAATAGGGTGGTGCAAGGTCTTTTTTCAATTAACACGGCTTCTTAAGCAGGGAGCCCTAAATATGAGAACTTATTTAATCTAGATGCCATCATGATTTTCTATGGAAGTGGCTGGGAGTAGCTATTTTCTGTCTAGCTTTTAAATGTTTTGGTCATAATATCAAGAATTAACTGCTATTGGTGGCTTATTACTCTAACTTGAAAAAATACACTTTTGTGGAGGAAAATAACCAACCAACAGATTAGACTTCATGTACAGATTGTTGAGCTTCTAAATCTTAACTAAAATAATATTTTCTTAGTTTACCTTAGAAAATAATTGGCTTTGTTACAACATTTTCATATGTATGTGTCATTATACTTTGTGCTCATTTGATTCCCTTCCCCACTTTTCCAACTCACCAGCATTACATTTTCCTGTTGACCAAGTTTCCTTGGTTACTATATGCACTGTGTCTGCTATGCTAATTGTCAACCTCATTACTAATTATAAGGTGATGACACCTGGGTTCTGTTATTCTAAAATCGTATTATTTCATTATAACTAGGACACTCAATTTTATAGCTGTCTCTTCTACTGTAAATCCTGGTTAAAAAAAAAAAACTTCTGCTTTCACCATTTGTTTTGTGCTCATCCCGTTACTTTCTTATTGGCATAGTATTTTTTTTTATTTTACTGAAAAATATATTCCCTTGTTTCCCAAGTAACAGAACCAACTGGAAGGTTTCTGATCTCACATAATGAACACATCTCTTTAAGCCTCAGGACCCTTTCCTCAGGACTCTGACAATACAGTGCTGGTTTCTTCACTACAGACTATCTTTATCTTCAGATTTCAGTGATTCATTCCAGCAGCATATGAAGATTGCTCCCAGGTACCCTTGTGTTCTTCTCTGAGTCAAGAAGAGGGATGACTAGCAATAGCTTCTTCCCACCAAGCTTACCCCCACATGTATACATGCACATACAGTATTGATGGGACAATATTATTCACTCAGGATATAGACTCCAGTGCCAATCTCTCTGCAAAGTATCTTCACAGACACAATCAAAATAGTTTGTTCGAATCCTTTAGCCCAGTGAACTTGACACAAAAAAAATTAATCACCACATAAGATAGTGCAAATATCTGGCAGATAATTCATTACTTGGGTTACACACACACACACACACACACACACACACACACACACACACACACACACACACCCTGCTATGAAGATATTAATTACACCTAGTTTTGTAATAGGACTGGGGCAATTCACTCTACAAGTCATTTAGTTGATGGCTTAATAATTTCTCTTTTTGATAGTGTCTGATAAGCCAGACAAATAAGTTGCCCTCTTCACCCTGAAAACTTGTATCTTTGAGGTCCCATGCCTATCTTCTGTTTACAAGTTAGTGTTTTTCCTGTCAAAAAAATTTTGAGGACTCTGTTATGAGTAGAATTTCCCCTCAACCAATCTGCACATTTTCCTACAAAGAAATTCTCCTGAACTAGCTGCTGGGAAAAGAACATTTTCTCTAAGTACTTTATATTCCCCTGAGAAAATATTTGTCATCTTAACAAATCATTTATCAACTTGATTCCTTTAGGCTGAATGAATGGAAGGAAAACACGAGGTTTATAAGTGGTTCTCAAGTTTCATTCATCTCGGGACTCATCCAATCACTCCAGGGTGAGCAAGTGTCTGGATACAGGAAATATTTCTACTTCTTCCCCTTGGCGTCTTGCTCACCCTCCCTCACCTCCCAGTCTAGACTTTTTTTTTTTTTTTTTTTTTTTTTTTTTCCTTTTCCTGTAGTTTTGCAAAGTGGATAATCTGAATTTGTATTAGCTCATGACAAGCACCTGGGGACATAAAGCTGCTTGTTAGACTAGGTTCAAAGTCTCAGCTGGGTCCTCAATTACCCCAAAGCCACATCCTTCTCTATACTGTTTCTCTTCCCTTCCCTACCTCCCTACTGTCTTTACAGCTACACATTGGCATGTCAGTCTCTAGCTCAGGCTCTTTGTAAGTAAAGGGAAAGAGTGGAAAGACTGTTCGACCTAGCAAGTCAAATCTCTTATGGCTTTCCTCCTCTCTTATTTCCTGGTCTCAGATGCTGGGGACATAGGAGCTTCTGCCACATAGCTACACTCAGAGTAGTGAATCTGCTTCTCATTCTCAAAGAGAATTCTGCACTCTGCTTTCCTTGGAATACCAAGTATTATAGACTGAATGTCGTATCCCCCAGAACTCATACGTTGAAATCCCTGTCCCCAGTGAGGTGGCGTTGAGAAAAGGAGACCTTGGGAAGTGGTTAGTCTTGACAGCAGATAGTATTGTTACAAGAAAGACCTTCAGAGTTTGAGGTCACTCTCTCTGCTTTCCAGCAGTGACATCGTCATAGTGAGAAGATAGTCATTTGCAAGCTGGAAATAGGCCTATCATGATTGGAGCTCTTGGGTCTTTGATCTTGGACTTCCTGGATTCCAAAACTATGAAAAAAAATAAGTGTTTATGGTTTAATACTCCTGTTCTATGATCAGCGGTTAGAGTAGCAGGAGCTATTTCAGACACCGTGGGATTAATTTTCAGGTGGGTTACCTATTCTGTTACCTACAGATTGGCTTTGGACCACTTATACATTAGTGAATGCATCCTTTTGAGGTTTATCAGTCTTCTCTTTGAGAAATATTATCGTGGGGAGGCTAAGGGACTTGATGATGATAAGCAACTCTGGCTGCCCAAGGTTGAACCACAGCTTTCCTGCTCCAACTACATTCTAGGCTGTGTACTCTAAGAATAGCCAAATCTCTTTCCTTCCAAGTTTCTTTTATTCATACTATAATTTTGTAAACTTCTTTTTCATATCTCTTCTGTCTCATAGGAAACCTGGCTGCTTCTTCAAAAACAAAAGCTGACTGAATTCTTCATATAATGCATAGCAGCTGGGATTCTTTTTCTGACTTTGTTTGAAACCATGTTAGCGCAATCGCTATTCCTAGCACACAGGAAGAGACCTTGTTTCCTTATAATTAAATACTCAGAATTGAAAGACTAGGGCTTGGAAACCCTGGTATTCTTTGAAATCTGTATACCTAGATACTTGTTTGAGGTGGCAAAGGACATGTGAGGCATAAGACTTTGGATAATTCAGAATGAGTACATCTCCAGAAACAAAACAAAAACAAAACATTTACAAACAGAACAGGATCTTGCTGAGCAGCCCATACTAGCTATGAACTCATGACTCTCCTGCCTTACCTTCTTGAGTTCTGACACAAGATAGGCCTGTACTACCATGCCAAGTCTAATATATCTTTAAAGATTTATTGATTTTTATTGTATGTGTATAAGTGTGCTACCTACACACATGCATGAACACCACTTGGGTGCTCACAGAGGCCAGAAGAGAGCATCAGGTTCCTGGGTTCTTAACTTCTTTTGTTGTTGTTGTTGTTTGGTTGGTTGGTTTTCAAGACAGGGTTTCTCTGTGTACACTTAGCTGTCCTAGTCTCACTTTGTAGACCAGGCTGACCTTGAACCCACAGAGATTTACCTGTCTCTGCCTCCTTGAGTGCTGGGCTCCTAACTTCTAAGCCATCTCTCCAACCCATAATGCTAATATTTTAATTTTAAGTGATACTAGCTTCCCTTCCAGACCCTGGTACCGATATCTTAAAAGAGCTTCTACTTTATAGTAATGTGTCACTTACTAGAGTCTTTCTGCAAATTCCCCTTTCAAGTTCTGACGGGCCAATTTATCCTAAGTCTGGCTAGTTTTAAATCTCATGGATGAGCTTCGCCCTCATCAAAATTCTTCATTAGAGAAAAACTGAAGATCGGGTCATCCACCAGTTTCTGCTTCTCTGGGTCCTTTCTCAGACTTCCTCAACTATGGCCAACGTTCTTGACACTGCATTTGTCTGACCCTTACTTGGGTTAATTTATTCTCGGATTCTTCTTCGTTCATCTAAAGGCTACAATACTAATTTCATCACACTAGTCAAACTCTCCTGTGGAATTTGAAGAATTCACAATGGCTGTAGACTCTTCATTGCAGAGGATGACGATCTGCTCTTGCTTCATTTCTGTGAATGTATCAGGAGCCATGACATAGAGAAGAAAATAATCCTCTCCCAGAAACAGGAAACTTCTTGCCTTAGTTGGATCACTGATTAAATGGATAACTACACCAAGATTATTTGAGGCCTCCTTTCAGTCATGTATCAGAAAGAAAATAATAAATAGATTTGCTGTAAGACAAAATTTAATCAGGGAACAGGCCTTTGAAATATATAAAACTGTATCGTCATGAGGTAATTTTATTATTAAGTAACCTAAGTTGCTTTGGTTTTCCAATTTCAGTTGAAATTAAACAATTGAAGATGAAGCATCAATCTCATAGAGGGAATGTGGCAGAATACATAGTAAGGACAGATCAATTTAATTTAGGCTTCATATTTTCTTATGTAAAATCACTTTAGAAAGAGATGACTCTTTACTCATAACTTTGTATAAGAAAGGAAGACTATTGAAGCAATTTTCAAAAATTGACCCACTAATTTTATTGGATTTTTGACATCACTTAAATGTGCCTCAAGAAAGTTGTATTTGTTTCACACTAGAAAAATGATTAAAAGCAACTACAGAACAAAGCCAAATAAGCAGACCACGAAAAATTCTACCCTATAAGCAAAACTGAAGCAAGTTTCCTCGTTTCCTCTCTTTTTTATTTACCCTTTGATAATTTCATATGTGTATATAGTGGATTTGATTAAGCCACCTCCCTTTCCACCTTCTCTTGGAAAGTGACCTTTTTTCTTTACTTTTCTTGTTTTGTTTGGGTTTGGATTTTTTTTTTAAAGACAGGGTTTCTCTCTGTAGCCTTGCCTGTCCTGGAACTCGCTTTGTAGACCAGCCTGGCCTCAAAGTCACCTGCTTCTGTCTCCTGAGTACTGAGACTAAAGGGGTACACCACCACTGTCCTTCAGAAAGTCCTCTCTTAAAAGACAGCAACACTGCTTTTTAAAAAAAATCTTATGAATTATGTCCGTGATCTGCTACAAATCCCAAGACCAAGAAGTAATACTTTCTGCATTTCATAATACATTATAAGTAAAGAGTCTAAAATTCATGTTCGTGTCTTTTTTTTTTTTTAATTTGAACTGAGCCTTCTATCTTTTCCTCCTCCTCTCTGTCCCTGCAAGTTTGCACAGCTATAGTCAAGGTGGTCCACAAAGTGATTTGAATTCCATTCACAGTCACCAGGGTGAACAATCGTAATATAAAGAAATCCCGGAGCAATCTTGTTTTCAGGCTGCCTTTCCATCTTAATGCCTTGCTTGGATCGCTGGGATCAGAGCACTGCCTTGGAGCAGACTGGGTGCCTGCCGATACACCAGGGTTTTTCTATCAGGCAGGTTATGGAAATGGATTTGTTTATCCAAGCAAAATTTACAGTTGTTTCAAGATCTGGTGTCTATAGCACTGGCCTCTAGAGTGAAGTCAGTAAGAACACAGTAGAATATTCGTGGCTATTTTTCCTCCTAAAAAAATAAGGAAGAAATCTAAGCTTCATTAGTAAGAAAATAGCATTTGATACTGGTATCCTTATATAATAATCAATCTAATAGATTATGTAGATCATTTCCAAACTAGAAACACATATATGCAAAGGGGCAGGGGCTGATCATGTTTTTTTATGGATAAGACCATGCTATTCACATATTATGATTTTGTCGGGGAATTGTTTTAATTCGAGGAACTGCATGATCCATGTTGCTTGTAGGAAGAATATGCTGTTATTTGCATGCAAAGAACGAATTAGCAGAGGGCAAACCTGATGTGTAGATCGAATAATCGAGATCTAGTAAGAGCTTCGACAGTGAAGAGGAGGAGATAAACTATCCAGATCCTTGTATTGCTTGGAAGAATTTATCTTCCAGACTCCTGGGAATGCAAGTGACAGGCGAGTCTCAGCTCTCAGTTCCCAGCCCTCTGCAGAATCGCGTCAGCTGCACAAATTAATCTTTCCCAAGGTCACTCTACATACTCAAGACAGCATACGTCTAATATATTATTGATGCAAGGGGATAAAAGCCCCTTTCCCTTGAAACAGGAAGAATCCTAAGACTACCTTGAAGACCCCTGAAAATTACACCTACTTCCTCTCAATTATTCAACTAAACATCAATGTAAATATTACTGTGAAGGAATTTCGCAGATTTAATTAATGTTTTAAATCTATTCCTTTTTAAAATTAATTAATTTATTATTATTATTATTATTAATTTATTTATTTGGTTTTTTGATACAAGGTTTCTCTGTGTAGCCTTGTGTGTCCTGGACTCGCTTTGTAGACCAGGCTGGCCTCGAACTCACATTGATCTGCCTGCCTCTGCCTCCTGAGTATTGGCATTAAAGGTGTGCACCACCACGCCTGGCCTATTCTTTTTTTATTGAAAAATAAAATCATTCTTATTATATCTCAATTGCTATCCCATCCTGTGCATCCTCCCATTCCTCCTTCCCTCCCGCTTTCACCCCATTCCCCTTCCCTATGACTGTGACTGATGGGGACCTCCTCCCCTTGAATATGATGCTAGGTTATCAATTTTCTTCTTGGTAGTCTGCTATCCTTCCTCTGGGTGCCATCGGGCCTCCCCATCAAGGGGACATGGCCAAATAAGGGACACCAGAGTTCGTGTGAAAGTCAGTCCCCAGTCTCCACTTAACTGTGGAGAATATTCTGTCCCTTGGCTAGGTCTGGGTAGGGGTTTGATGATGACTGCACATTTTGTCCTTGGTTGGTGTCCGGCCTATTCTTAATATATAAAATTTTTCTGGTAAATTTGACCTATAGCAGTAAATTTTAATTTTATTTTAATTTTTTTATTTTAAAAACTTACTATGTAACTAACCCAAACTGGTTGTGAGCGCACAGCCATCCCGCCTCAGTGTACCAAGTGCCGACATTATAGACATGGGATGCAATACCTGGCTTCTAGATGACCCTGTAAAAGCAAAGCTTTCGGATGTCTCAGGCCTGGACTCTAAGCTACTTGGTGAGGTTGATGCAGGCAAATGGAGAGCTGAAAGCCTCTCTCTCTGCTTCCTCTAGAAATGCAATGTGACCAACTGCTTCAGGCCTCTTTTCACTCTCATGCTCCCCCCACACACAACGCAAGTGTACCCCTGAACTTCAAGTCAAAAGTAGCCCTTCCTTAAGTTGCTTTTGTTGGGTGTCTATGAGAGCAATGCAAAAAGCAATGCTACAGAAAACTGGTCCTGAGACGTGGGGCTGTTCTGTGATGACTCTCACCACGCGGCTTTTCGACCTTGGAAACTGGCTTGTGGGAGCAGTGTGGAAGAGTTTGGAATATGGGCTAGAAGGACCCCTTGAACACTGTGAGTAGAGCTTTGTGGGTCCTTCCGATGAGAGCACGGGAGATAATGCTGGAAGGGGGCGCCGTGGAAGCCTTCCGAGGGAAACCAAGACTGCATCAAGAACAGGTTTTTCCCAAATAGAATCTGGCTTTCTCCTGCCCGCGCCAGGGGAACTTGAATGAGATTGAGTTCAGAAGAGATGGACTTATTTGTTCGGCTGAGGAAATTTGAAGACAGCATAGCACGCAGGTCCTGACACTGATCCAGCCCACTGCTTTTATGGGGTGGGAAAGGAAGAAGAGGGGGAGGAGAGGGGAGGGGAGGAGAGGAGAAAGCAGAACATTATAAAAATCGTACAGCTGGGAACAGAAAGGAGCACGAAGCAGTTAAAGGATGCAAACAAAGCAAATGTAAAGAAAGCAGCTGTAATAAAAAAAATAAAATAAAAATAAAAAAAATTTTAAAAAAAAGCCAGTACCACTAAAGGAAGGCCTCTTGTTCCCCACTGGGACGATGAGAAACCTGCTCTCAGAGCAGGACCTCAGCCACCAAAGTCCAACTTGTGAAGACGTACTTTCATTACAAAGGAGAGTGTGTAAATCAAACACATGGGATACCCTATGCCAAAAGGGCCACCTAGGCACTTGTTTCTCCAGGGTTATCCTTAAAGGCACACAGAGGTTGCTGCAACCGTGGTCCACGGGCATCAGGTTACAACATGTTTGGGTTGGTATCAGAATTTGGCTAAATCACCCCGTGGTGCTGGCTTTGTAAGCATTGAATGGCATAAGACCGAGTGGGTCATGCAAACTTGCAACAAGTTCCCAGAAAGCTGCTGAGGCCAGAAATCTGTGACAAGGTTGAATTTACTGCAAGGCCTGTGGGGGAGGGGGAGCTCAGAGGGTGAGGAGGAGCTGAGAAATTATCTCTTGAAGTTGTAAAGGTGAAGCCTAAATTGAGCCATAGACCCCCCCCCCCATATTGTTGATGACGTCAAGACCATTGGATGTCTGCTGAGGAACACTGCAGGAAAAGAGATGCTCATGAGACATACCACACATCTTATAGGTCCCAGAACTGCATCGCGAGGAAGCCTGTCCGAGGCCATTAAAGCCCAAGACAGTTTCATTGCAAACCCCAAATACTAGACATGGAGCCACAGGCTTTAGTGTTTGCCCTTCTTTTACGTGATATGTCCTCGCTACACTCCCATTCCTCGTGTCTGGGATGACACTATTATTACCCTGTACCATTGTATATTAGAAGTATGTACGCTGCACTTTTGATTTTACAAGGGTTGACAGTTAAGAGATTGCCTGGAGTCTCAGAAGGAACTCCGTGCTTGTCCTTTTGAACAATGGACTGTTAAGACTTTAGAAACTTCTAGAGATGAACTAAATGCATCTTGCTGTATGCCGTGAACTCGCGAGTTTAAGAGTCTAAGGCAGAATGTGCTGACTAGAAGTGATGTGTTTGGGTATCAAGTTGAAAAGAGGTTGACTTTTGGCGGGTAGTCTTTATCGCCAGTTTAATGAGATTTCAAATCACCTAGGAGACAAACCTCTGGCCGTATCCTTAAGGGTGTCTCTAGGGAAGTTTAACCAAGGTAAGAAGACATATTTTATGGTCTGGGGTCCCAGACTGAATTAAAAGGAAAACGTGAGTGGAACACTAGTGTCCATCTCTCTCGCATTCACAACTGCCAATGAAATACGACTCAGTAGATTCCTGTTCCTGCTGCCAGGCCTGTAGTTGCTCATGGCTGTAGTTGCTCTCACCAGCACCCCTGCTCAACCATGACAAATGTGAGCTAAAATCAGATGGACTGTACCCTCACCTGTGAGACAGAATAAATTCTTCCTTTCCCCCAGTTGCATGTGAGACAGATACTTAGTCAAAACAACGAGAAGAGGAACTTCCATATCCTGTCTCAAGAGAAATGGCTAGAAGTGGAAGGAAGAGATAGAGCACTATGCTAGCCCGAGGAAGAATCCAAGTGGTCTTCAGGACCACAAAAAGGAAAAAAAAAATATATGCTTCTCCAATTGATGAGGAAGTAGTAAGCTCATGATTTGAACCAAGAGAGAATTGAAACACCCAGTGTGCTGGCTTGAAAAGCTCAGTGGGCCGCAGGTCTACAGATGCCAACGGTTTCTAGCTACTAAGAGAGACTGCTGTCCGGGCAGCAGCAAGAAAATGGCGACCTTGGTCTTCCACCTTCAAGAAATAAACTTTGTCACTAGGAGGTAATGAGCTTGGAAGCAAATTTTCCCCGGAGTGTCTAGATGAGACTCTCACTTGGTAGTCACATGGTCTTCAGACTTCTTGAGTCCCGAGGAGATAGCCCAGCTGTGCTGCTTTCCAGCAAATAGAAAACAAACAGATCCCAGAAACTGCTGAAGGAGTTAGCCAAAATACACGGGCAGGAACTGGGGTGTGCACATGGGAATGGATTTATAGAGCACTGGGTTAGAAAAGGCAAGTACGAGGTTGTTTGATAGATCTCTCCACTATATAGAATTTAACAGGTGGAAAAGACCTCACGGTATGATTGTTTTTCAGAAGCATGGAAGAAAGTAATGACCCATAGTAACAGATATTCAGTACCTGAGCTGCCATAGCCGACAGTGCAAGTTTAAAAGATGTAGAGAATTGGAGATGTTCTAGCACTGTTCCCCTCCTCAGCCAATAAAGCAAATCGAAACCAATATTGCATCCCAAAGAAATGGCTGAGATTAAATGGGAGCCCTTAAGGTCTGAATGATGTGAGAGCAGGGTTCCTTTTGTGTCTCTCTTTAATGCACCAGCCTTACCTCCTCAAAATCTAGACAGATCTGGAGGTTCAAAGCTGTCTGTGTCAAAGTTCAGCCAACAAGTATCTCCAATTTTAGCTGCTGTGTCAATATGGGCTTGCTTATTTATTTATTTATTTATTTACTTACTTACTTACTTATTTTTGAGCTACTGGGCTTGAATCAGGGTCTTACACATGCTAGACAGGTATTCTAACACTGAGCTATCCGCCCCTACCCTTAGTGGGGTGGAAATTATGAGTGAGAAGCTGAAATAATCTCATTTTCTATCACTATTGTTGAAGGCTTGAGAAGGTTTTTCTATTTTTCTCAACTCTTAGATTCATGAATTCAGATGGATCCTGGTTCCCAGAGGGAGAACTCTATCTCAAAAATACCTAAGAGTCCATTACAGCTGTTGCTTAGAAACCTTAAGGTCTTTATAACCAGGAAGCATCAGGGAAGGCATGGAGTCATCCTGTTCACAAGAGTAATTGACCCTAATAGTCAGGAAGATTGAGAGTATATCTGGCATCTGGATGAACATTTGAATATCTCTTGGTAAACTCTTCGCCAATTTTGTTGCTAAAGGATGGACAACTACAGCACTTGAGATCTGAGGAAAGCAGGGTTACCAGGCCCTGGCCTCATAATCAACCCCAGGGAGGATAAAGGAGCAGCTGAGGGGGAGGGGATTATCTGGGTGGAACAGTAGAGAAGGACACTAAGGAGCAGCTGTAGCCTAGATATTCCCTTAGAACTGGAGAGATTAATTTCCCATCTCAGAACAGCTACCACATGACTTCCAAGCTCAGCAGTAGAAAACAGCAGCTTTCCCCTAATCCTTTCCCAGGCAGCCTTTAATGGCTTGTTGATGCCGAGGTTTCATCCCTTTGCCCCAACTTGGCACTATTCAGAACGGCCACTTCAGCTTAAGGACATCTTGAGGGAGTGCTGCAGTTTTACTTGGGGTACCATACCCCAACTTGCCCCTTGTCTCTATCCTGCTTCCATCTCGTCCCTCAAAACAGACTGCAAGTTCAAGAACACTCCCAGATAAATCACCTGTGTACAGTCTTATTTTTGTCTCCTTCTTTTGGGGACCCCATCCACAACAAATTACATCTGAGCCCAGGAAGTGACAGCAGCAATGTAGCTAGAAAAGAATTTAAAAAAGAAAATATACGCTAAGGAGAAACAGGTCATTATCGAATGTAAGGCTGAAGCTCAATTATGACTGAGCTACAAGCACCTGTCCAACTTGGAGGGCCGGGCTGCCAGTGGGGCATCCAGTAAGGCGAGAAATACATGAGTAGGAGCATAACTTGAGGAAGAAAAATGACCAGATTCTTTTAAAATATTTTCATTATGTACACAGAGAAAAATACAACAGTGTAATATATGCAAAGTTATTTAGCTAAATCATATGAAATTGCCATTTTATAGGTCAAAATGGTTAAATATTTGCAAATTCAAAAGAATTGGCCTAATAATTAAATATTGGCTTCTACATGGGAAAATTTACTATTTTTATTAAGACATATATAGGCCATATAAGATTTTAGCAGGGTAATATCTGTCAGACCCAAAAGATAGTCTTTTGGCTAATGATATATCATTTATATTTAAGCTTCTGAAGCAAGAGCATAAGTCACACATTATTGCTTTAAGACACATTAGGGGATCTTGATGAGATTGGGGACTTTGATTTACATCAATTTTCTTGTAGAAGTTGAGACGTAATTGCCCTAAGTAGAGCGTGGAAAGGTCACAGACAGCTTAATTTCTATGCCAAAGCTTTCTAAAATATGCCATTATCTGTCATAGGAAAAATCTGAGGACAAATTCAGTTTCCTGGTGGGACTTGTTGTCTATCAACAGGCTCATTTGCAGAACTCAAAATGTCTGTTTGCAGATCTTAGGTGTCTCACCAGTGAGAACAATTGGCGTGTATCCTGACTCAACTTTACCAGGAACAGAATGTATACCCTGCATAGCAAGTTGGCACTTATCCTGACTGCCCTAGGCACGCAAACTTGGATCCAAAGTTTCATTTGAAGGACTAGTGCTAGAAATAACTGGGTTTTGTTTGTTTGGTTGGTTCATTGGTTTTTTTGAGACAGGGTTTCTCTGTGTAGCCCTGGCTGTCCTGGGACTCTCTTTGTAGACCAAGCTGGCCTCCTCAAACTCACAGAGATCTGCCCGCTTCTACCTCCCGAGTGCTGGAATTAAAGGCATGCACCACCACGCCTGACTGAAATAACTGTTTTGAGCCTAGGAATTTTGTTTCTATTCTATTAGATAGAGAGTTACAGTTACTAGATATGTATTTGTGTAATCGAAGTAAGATAAATAGCCACAACTGATAATATGTCAAATTACTGACGTGGAAAGATAGAGCATTATGATAAACACATGCCACATGAAAAACAGCACCACAGTCTTTGAAGGGTAATGTAGGTCTCAGGGCAGAGGCTGGGACATCATCCTTCAGAGATGTGGAGACAACTATTAATTCAGGAGGCAGCTGGAAAGAACTAAGATATCCTGAAGTAACAACAACAGCAATAACAAAAACAAACAAACAAACAAACAAACAAACCAGCCCACAAAATCCTCCTGGGATTAAATCCACAAAGTTGCAGCTCACGTATAGGTCCATTGTGCCAAGACCAGGCTCTGCTCCCTAATGTGCTCAGGCCAGGATCCAAAATGAAAGACCCAGCCAGTCAGTCGAAGGGCGTAGACAGCGTGATGAGTCATACTCTCACCTCTTAGGTGGAAGTCCACAGTAACAGCCATCCCTGTTGCTCCACCTACTCAGGCTTATCTGGGCAAATTCAAGGTCACGGCTAACTCTAAGAGGGATGAGAAAGCACACACACACACAACGTACCCAGAGTAGGGCAAGTGTTTGGTGAGAGACACTAGCGACAAACTAGCTTCCTGTTTCCTAATCTGTACCGAGAGAGAAGAATGGCAGTGTTGGAAGAGGCAGCTGCAGAGACAATAGCCACCTAGCGGAGCGCACCTGGAAAAGAGTGACCGTAGCCAGGTGAAGAGGAGCAGTAAAGAGCTCAGGTTTCAGGTGCACAACAGATTTTTTTTTTCTTCTGGAAATATGAGAGAAACCATTTTCCAGCATAGAAGGATATACCCCTGTGCTATAATGCCCAACCTTTTAAAAAGTTACCTCGACTGTATTCTAATGGCAAGGACCACTGACACATCGTTAAGGAGAAAATAAACCAGTATAGGATGAAAATGACATCAGCGCCTTCGCAGACAATGGTTCATCAAATCATTAATCCTTGGTCATGTTGAGGAACTCCCAAGATTTTCACTTATCTCCAGTGAGCCTCATTCGACTAACTCACTGACAAAAACTCCCCCGCTGATTAAGACAGAATTTTAAAACATACAAAAATTTACTTGTGTTTCAAGCCTTGTTAGAAGTTCTGCCTTTGTATCAGTTTTATATTTCTGTTGGCTTTTTTTTTTTTTTTTTTAGAGTTTTTACACTCTAGAAAAGGTGGGTTATCAAAACAACCATACAGCCAATTTCCAGGCACATTAATTTGTATGGATTTCTTATATAAGGATGACAACTGACATAAAGAAATAGGCATAGGGGCTGGAGAGATGGCTCAGTGGTTAAGAGCACCGCCTGCTCTTCCAAAGGTCCTGAGTTCAATTCCCAGCAACCACATGGTGGCTCACAACCATCTATAATGTGATCTGATACCCTCTTCTGCAGATAGAGCACTCATATACAATAAATAAATAAATTTTGAAAAAAAGGAAACAGGCGTGGAAGCAGTGGATAGAATGTAGGTACTGGTGAGGACGCTGTGTGTGTGTAGGGGGCGGTGATCACTGTGCAGGTTGCTATTAAAAAATTATCACTAAACAGAGAAGGCATTTTCTATTTTCTTCAGCTTTATACTTCATTTATGGATAAGATATGATTATTAAATATTAGAGCGCTACATTTAGGTGCTTTTGTAAAACAGATTGTTAAAAATTTGGTTGCTAAAGTTCGGATGAAAACCACGTCAAAGAAGTCTACTAGGAAACCAAATCTGATATTTAAATTATTTTGTTTAGTTTTGTTGTTTTTCAAGACAGGTTTTCTCTGTGTAGCCTTGGCTGTCCTTGGACTTGCTTTGTAGACCAGGCTGCCCTCAAACTCACAGAGATCAGCCTGCCTCTGCCTCCCGAGTGCTGGGATCACAGGCGTGCGCCACCACGCCCAGCTGTGAAATTTATTAGTAAAAGACAGGAAGGTATCCTGGAGATAGGGAGGAAGAAAGAATATTTTACCACCTGAATTATTCCAGTATTTAAAACACCATGTTGTACATATTTAGTCCTGAGTACTTGTCAGAAGGAATTTAGCTTAGAGCTAATGACTATATAGAAACTGTGTAATATAATATATTACATTTCTTTTACTTTATTTTAATTGAAAAAATTAAACTGGGCAGCTTAAGCTTCTTTTGGAAAAAAAAAAGACATTTCTGTTCTGTATTTTATTTTATTTCCGTATTTCTGTGAATGTGTGTGTGTGTGTGTGTGTGTGTGTGTGTGTGTGTGTGTGTGTGTTTTCTGGGCCAACCTGGATTATATTGGACACATACAGAATACAGGCAGGCACCAGCTCTACAGACATGCTTCACTGTCGTTGCATTAAAGTATTTTCAAGCTTTTCTTGCTCCTTCTACAACTCATAGACTATTTGGAAGGACGCTATTTAGCTTCACAATATGTGAAGATTTTTCAGATACATTTTTGCTTTTGATTTCTAATTTGATTCTATCATACTCAGAGAACAATAGTTCTATTTTATTTTAATGCTTAATTTAATAAGAATTGTTTAATGGATCCATCTGTGGTCCTTCTTGGTAAACGTTCAAATTTGTGCTTGAAAAGAATGTTTACTGTGCTATCGCTAAATGAATTGTTATACAAATGCCTTGGACCTAGTGGAGGGTATTACTCAAGTCTTTGATCTCTTCTTGGTTTTATGTCTTCTGTGACCTGGGGAAGAGTTGCAGAAGGCCTAAACGTACAGGCTCATGGTCCCATCATTTCTTCATTAAATTCACTGTTTTGGCTCCTAGACAACATGGATCTCAGTAGATTAAAGTAGATTAGTATAAATACAGCCAAACAGTCCAAGTAGTGGCAAAAATAAAATTCCACTTGCTGGGGCTAGAGAGATGGCTCGGCAGTTAAGAGCACTTGCTGCTTTTTCAGAGGATCTGGATTCAATTCCCAGAACCCACTTGGCTGTCCATGACTATAACTCCAGTTCTAGCGGATCTCATACCTTTTTCTGGCTTCCATAGGCATTAGGTCTTAGTACTCAGAAGAGCCCAGTGGCCTGCCTTCAGGAACCTAGCAGAAGCCTATGTCATCACCAGGTTCTCCAGCTGTGCTAGGTGCGATGCTTAAAGGGACCCCAGGCCACCTGAGAGCTCTCTCTCCCTGTCCTTTCCTCCCCTCCTCTCCTTCCCTCACTTTCTCCCCTACCCCCCTCTCACCTCTCTTGTCTCTCAGTCATTCTCTCTAGTTCTCTCTCCTTCTCTCTTGTTCCCTTTCTGTCTCCCTGTCTGCCTCTATCTCTCCCTCACATCCCCACTCTGAGCTGGTCTTTTGCTTGGCCCTCCCCTAATAAACCTCTTACCCTAGATCTGTGGCATGGCATGATTTCTCAGCGGCACACCTTGGCACAGGCCACCAAGGTACCCCTCACCCCTTGCTTGCATTTTATCCTATCACCAGGCATGCATGTGGTACCCAGCCTTACATAGAGGCAAAACAGCCATATATGTAAAACAAAATAGAATTGTAATTATTATTCCCAATCTTTATTAGAGTATACTAATATACTCCAGGCGCGTGGAATGAAGTCTGATCTGGAGAATGTATCTCTTTAAAATCTCTATCAGAAGATGAGTGTGGGGCCAGGTGTGCATGCCTGCAATCCCAGGGAGGCAGAGGCAGGTGATCACTGTGAATTGGAAGCCAGCCTGGTCTACTTAGGGAGTCCAGGACAAGCAGGGCTGTTGTACAGAGAAACCCTGTCTCAAAACACAGAACCAATGAGCAGTTGAGTGTAGAGGCACAAGCCTTTAATCTCAGCAGTTGAGAAGCAGAGGGATCACTATGAGTTTGAGCCCAGCCTGCTCTACATAGCAAGCTCCAGGACAGCCAGGACACCATAGAGAAACCTTGTTTCAAAATGCAACCAAACAAATAAAAATATCTCTCAGAAAGGAGGATCAGAAACAGTTTGTATTCATATTCGACACGCTTCTGTGGTTCATTCTGTGGTTCATTAACATTTTGTTTTTCTTTGGGGGAGGTACTGAGGAGCAAATACAGGGCATGGTGTATCCTATGCCCACCCCCTTTATATCAAATTCCACCCACAGCTACTAGGTCAACTTTTATATCTTCTAGCACAACTTATAGACAGACATGGACAAATGGATACACCAAAACATCACATTAGAGCACTACATCTCTCCCATCATCTCATATCAGCCAGATGGTTCAAAGGTGACAAGGTAAATATACTAGGAGTGTAAGAGGTAGGTCACAAGCTTAGTATTTGCAAGGCCACTGGTTCAGTATACACACACACACACACACACACACACACACACACACACACACA
>OU015743.1:29998282-30053794 GCA_907169655.1 Acomys percivali
ACACACACACACACGAGAAACATGTTCTAGATGCCAGATTCTTTTGAACATTTTATTTTTCGATAGTTTTTCCTATCATCATTCCTTTGGCATGCAGAACGTTAATGTGTCTTTAGATTATATAATATTAGAATGCTTGACTTCAAAAATTGCTATTTGAGTTGTTGACTTAAAGTTTCATTTAAACATCTTTAAGGGTTAGAGAGACAGTTCAGAAATTAAGAGCTCTATAGAGGACCCAGGTTTAGTTCCCAACACCCACCTGGAGGCTTACAACCATCTGTAATTACAGTTCCAGGGTATCTGATGCTTTTTTCTGGCCTCTGAGGACACTAGGCATATATGCATTACACACACATGTAGACAAAACACTTTTACACACAAAGTTCTTTTTTTTTTTTTTTACAAAATTATTAAATGAATTCTGGATTGAGATTAGAAAAGGATTTTCAACAACATCTGAGACCCTATATTTCTTCCATTTTGTACTACATATTTGTGAGAAGTGTTCCCAGTGTTGAGTATTATAAAATCAAAACACCAATTCAGAAAAACCCTGAAGATGCTCTATGTCCTAAAGTACAAAATATTAAGCCAAAATTAATTCTTTATGTAAAAATAAACAAGAACATCAACCTCATAAAAGTTGTTCTTGTCTTTTATAAATGGTAAAATTGTATGTATATCAAAGAATTAAAATAGAATTCTTTATGTTTTATCTTCAGTAAGTATTTGTATATATATTTTATATGCATATATTTTTGGACTTACCAGTAGAGAACTCTTAGGAAGCCCTGCTGGAGGACCAAGAAAGAGGTCAGAGGACAAACTGCAGGAGTCGACTTTCTCCTCCATCATACAGGCAACGTTAGGTCCTCAGGCTTGGGTTGCTAGGTGACTTTGCCAGGTGAGCAATCTCAGTGGCTGTCAAAAACATTTAAAGAGGTTGAGAATGTGTTCCCAGGATCCTTTATGAAATGAGAGACCTCTAGGAAGCTTAATAAGTACATGAGTTACAGGCTTTCAATAGGAACCCTGAATAGAGTAAAGATCTTTTACAAAGACGAGGTGTGACCTTGTTAGACTGTCCCAGTCCATGGGACATATATGGTTTATACAGCAAGGATGCCACAAACTCTATTACAATCTCACTTCCCCTAGCCCCCAGGCAAGAATACAATCTTCTGAGTAGTTCCCTGTAAGAACTTCCTTATTCCTCTCAAAGGTAAACAATCCAAAGATAACCTAAACACAAGATCTCCCTCAGCAAAGGTCAACAAATTGAATGGCACAGCATGCAGCCTGAGCACAGGATTTCTAACATGGCTGAATTTAGCATGGCTCCCCACATTAGACAAGGTGTGGAAATACCAGGAGATACCCAGAATATCCACGGAGTTTTCAAGAAACCATGTCAGCATAAAAGTATTGCCACAGGTATGATGTCACATACCTGTGTTCCCAGATTTTGATCCTAAGGGCAAGAGGATTAGCAATTTCAAGTCCTCCTTAGCTACACAATGAGTTTATGGCCATCCTACATGAGACTGTGTCTTAAAAACAAAGGAGAAGCCTGTGGTGGTGGTACACACCTTTAATCCCAGTACTTGGGAGGCAGAGGCAGGCGGATTACTGTGAGTTTGAGGCCAGCCTACTCCACAAAGCAAGTCCAGGACAGCCAGGGCTACACAGAGAAACCCTGTCTCAAAACAAAACAAAAAAAACCAAACAAAACAAAAAACAAAGGAGAAGTCAGTGAGATGGTTCAGTAAACGAAGGGGCTTGTTACCAATCCAGATAGCTTGAATTCATTCCTGGAACCAACGCACACAATTCAAGGAGAGACCCTACTCCCCAAAGTTGCCCTCTGACCTCCATACATGTGCCATGGCATGTGCACGCCCTCCCCCCCCCACAATAAGTATAATAAAAATTAAAACAAATGATGAGCAAACCAACTAATCAACCAACCACAGGAAACACCAAATTAAAATTACATTACTGCCAGGCGTGGTGGCACATGCCTGTAATCCCAGCACTTGGGAGGCAGAGGCAGGAGGATTGCTGTGACTTCGAGGCCAGCTTGGTCTACAAAGTGAGTCTAGGACAGCCAAGGCTACACAAAGAAACCCTGTCTCAAAAAACCAAAAAAAAAAAAAAGAGAGAGAGAGAAAGATTACCTTACCAACAAGGTCAGAAATAGACAAGAGATCAGTATAAAATGCATCTTGTCCCAGATACTTTCCTTTCGAAATATGAATATTTATTCCTGATACATTATGCCTACTTTGTTACTGTTTTCAAGGTATACAGGGATTGTACAGGGATGAGGCAGACAGCCTTTTCAGGGCTTTACAAACTCACAGACACAGAAAAACAGTATTCCTGCAAATGTTCCCAAGAAACTACAGTCACAGAATCAAGACAGCTCATCTACATTTGGATACATTTGGAGATACTTGGCTGTAAGCTGACACTGTAACTGATGAGTTTTAGAACACAAGATGTGCTGAGTATATGGTTTAGGTTTAAGAACTGAGAATTATTGAAGGTCAGCAGGCTGCTTTTGATAACACAGTCTGCCATCTATCCTAGTTTTTTGTTTGTTTTGTTTTAATTTTAACAGTGATCTTCTGTATCAGCCAAAAGGCCACAGAATAGGTTCCAGAAGGTTCATCCAAAAGTGTGGTCTGGTTATGTGGGTGTGTGATCTATGCTGTACTCAGAAGCTTCCCATGTGGTGGTCTGAGCTGCAACGCCAACTTGAAATTCCTAATTATTTTTGCCCCAGCATTTTCATTTTCTACACAATATCACAAATTGTCTGGCTAGTTCCACACTTAAGGGACCATGCAATACCCCTTCATGGGAGTATTATTTCTTCCAAATTAGATGAATATTATTTTTGAAGCTATGTAGCATATAAAAATGCTATCTGCAAACATAATATTAGTAGAGGCTGACAGTAAAATGTTCTCAAAGAAAAAAGCTGTCAGCATATAAAATTTGATCAAGTATAATATCAGAATAACTTAAAATACATATACTGTATAATTTTTATAAGCTAATTATTGTGGTTCAGGAACAGCCCCATAATGACCACTCAGACACTAGTCTCAGAATGATGATAGTTTATTGAACATTAAACAAACTTTGACTGGTCAGGGGTACAAAGTGGACTTGGGAGCCAAACTGTAATGCCATCTGTTTCTAAGGCTGGATTTTTATAAGGAAAAATGGTAACCAAGTAACAAACAATAACCAGGTGTAGAAAACAAGGGGAGGGCAGCATTATATCATTTTGACCAGTTAAGCTAAGCATTTCTAAGCACATTGTATCTAGGTAGCTAGACAAAGCATTTTAAGCTGATTGGCTTGGGGACTTTGCAGTTCCCCTTTGGTCCAGGAGAAAGGAACATAGCAGGGCATTGTGGTTTTATTTAAGTAGAACATACATCATTAATTCAAGCAGAGTGTTCAACAAGTACTGAATTGTAAGTAAAAGGCTGTTCAAGCTCCAGGTAGGCAGAGCCCGAGAACCTGAACTTAAGTTCACCTTATGATCAAAATGGAGACTTAAAAACGACAACAGAAATAACACAAAGCTTATGAAGTCATGGAAACAGAACTACTGAATGAAAAATGGGTCCAGAAAGAAATTAAAGACTTTCTGGGAATGGATGAAAATGAATACACAACAGACCTAAACTTATGGGACAAAATGAAGGCAGTTCTAACAGGTAAGTTCATAGTTCTAAGTGCCTACATTAAAAAAAAATGGAGATGTCTCATACTTGTAATCTGAAAGCTCTAGAACATAAAGAGAAAATCACACCCAAAAATAAGAAATAATCAAACTCAGGACTGAAATTAATAAAATATAAACAAACAAAAGTATCAATGAAACAAAAATTGGTTATTTGAGAAAAGCAGTAAGACTGAAAAACCATTATCCAAATAAACTAAAAGTAGGAAAGAGAATATACAAATTAAAAAAAATTAGAAATGGCCAGGCGTGGTGGCGCACGCCTTTAATCCCAGTACTCGGGAGGCAGAGGCAGGCGGATCGCTGTGAGTTCAAGGCCAGCCTGGTCTACAAAGTGAGTCCAGGACAGCCAAGGCTACACAGAGAAACCCTGTCTCAAAAAAAAAAAATTAGAAATGAAAAGGACAGACACCAAGGGAATCTGGAAAATTAAAGACATACTTTAAAAACCTGTATTCCACCAAATTGGAAAATCTTAAATAAACGGATAATCTTTTCCATATGTACCACTTACCCAAGTCAGGCCAAGATCAGGCAAGCAATTTAAACAGACCTATAACCTTCAGTGAATTAAAAGCAATCATTAAAAGTTTCTCAACAACAACAGCAACAAAATCAGGGCCAGATGGTAATTAGCTCAGCATTCTATTAGACTTCCAAAGAAGAGTCAATGCCAATACTCTTCAAATTATTTCACAAAATAGAAACAGAAAGAATAATGCTCAATTCATTTTATGAGGCCACAGTTATCCTGATACCCAAACCATACAAAGGGCCAACAAAGAGAATTACTGTCAAATATCCCTCATGAACATAGATGCAAAAATTTTCAATACAATATTTACAAACAGAATAAGAACACATCAAAAAGATCCTCCACCATGGTCAAATAGGCTTCATCCCAGAGATGCAGGGATGGTTCAACGTAAGTAAATTACTAAATGTAATCCACAATATAAACAAGCTGAAAGAAAAAAACCTCTACAAAACCCTGAGTGCTCATTTCATTAGACTGACAAAAGGCCTTTGACAAAATGCAATACCTTTTCATGATAAAAGTCCTGGAGAGATTAGAGATATGAGGGACATATCTCAACATAATAAAGGCAGTTTACAGCAATCCCACAGCCAACATCAACTTAAAAGTAGAGAAACTCAAAACAGTTCCACATGAACCAGAGGTAAGATGAGGTTTCCCAGTCTCTCCATATCAATTCAATATAGTACTTGAGGACTTAGCTAGAGCAATAAGACAGCTAAAGACCAAAGAGATACAACTAGGAAAGGAAGAAATTCAAATATTTTTATTTACAGATGATATGACAGGATATATAAATGGCCCTACAAATTCCACTGGGAAACTCCTACAGCTGATAAACACTTTAAGCAAAGTAGCTGGACACAAAATTAACCCATAAAAATCACTAGCCCTCCTATATACAGATGACAAATGGACTGAGAAAGTAACCATGAAAACAATGCCTTTTACAATGCCTCAAGGAATATAAAATATCTTGGTGTACTCTAACCAAGCAAGTGAAAGACTTGTGTGATAAAAACTTCAAAACACTGAAGAAAGAAATTGAAGAAGATGTTAGAAGATGGAAAGATCTCCCATGCTTATGGATCAGTAGGATTTATATAGTAAAAACGGCCATCCTACAAAAATCAATCTATAGATTCAATACAATCACCATCAGAATTCCAACAGATTGTGAAAGGACAAATTTCAGTGCCATAGGGAAACACACACACACACACACACACACACACACACACACACACACACACCAAAAAACAAAATAAAACAAAACAACAACAACAAAAAAACCCACCCTGAATAATAAGAAAACTGCTGGAAGTATCACTATCTCTGATTTCAAGTTGTATTACAAAGCTGTAGTGACTAAAACAGTATGATATTGGCACAAAAAGAGACATTCAATTGAATTGAAGAATCAGACATAAGTTCACACACCTATGGACAACTGTTTTGTTTTGTTTTGTTTTAAAGAAGCCAGAAACACATATTGGAAAAAGATAGCATTGGAAAAATGTGTAGAAGGAATCTCTTGTGTGGTGTATGGATGCAACACCAGTCAATTACAAAAACCTATGGCTTATAGCTTAGGCAGGAAATAAGAGGTAGAACATCTGGTAGGCAGGAGGATTCTGGGAGGGAGTCAGGTGCAAGGGATTCATCCAACAAGATGTGAGGGAGATGGATGCTTGACGCCTGAGTTCAGGTAACCAGCAACATGGCAGAATGTAGATTAATGTAGCATAATTTGTTATTTTACATTATGAGCTAGTCAGAGAAGAGCCTAGCTACATGGCCTATGTATTTGTATAATATTTAATGAATCTCATGAGTCTTTATTCCAGGAGCTAGGGGGCACAGAGAAAAAGAACTCCTATAACAAAAAGGTCCTGGCCCACCTGCATGGTTGCATTTAGAAGAACGCAAATAGTTTCATACTTATCACCCTGCATAAACCACAGCTCCAAATTGATCAAAGACCTCAACCTAAAACCAGGGCATAGAGAAATACTTTCTGAAAAAAAAAAAATGAAGGCAATCTAAATGAACTAGCCAAATACTGGAGGTGGGCAGGGAGGAAATGACAGAGCCCCAACTAGATATATTGTGACCAAATGAAACTTCCAGTGTTGTGATTGGGTTATATTTCATTGAATTGTTGACCAAATGGGTCCCATAGGAACCCCCAAACAGCCCAAGTTGTTTGCAAGACCTTAGGTTGATCTTCACAAACTGACACTAAGGCCCAATGCTGAAGACAAGACCCATACAACTCATTGAGCATGGAGAAGTTGAACTGGTGCCTACATAGAGCCTTCACCCCTAAGTGCTAGGGTCTTTGGTACGAGAAGGTATTCTGTAATCTACCAAAGGAAAAACATTAAACGCAAACCCACTAAAAAACTATTGATCTACAATGATGCCCTGCCTGTAAGATATTCTAGTGCAATGGTGGCTTGTGGGAGTAGCCAATCAATATCTGATTTGATTTTAGGTCCACTCCACGAGAACCTGAGCTAGACAGTCCAAGAACCTGTGGTAAAATCAAATACTACTTTTCTAAAAGAAAACAAAACTAAAACGAAAAAAAAGTAGCTGTAACATGACTCCTAATGACATTTTGCTATACTCATAGATCGGTGCCTTTCTCAGCCATCATCAGGAAAACTCACTCCTACAGCAGTTTGTGGACAAATAGAGAGACCCATAGCCGGACATGATGCAGAGAGCGAGACACTGGGGGGACTCAGCACCAAATCAGATACCTCCATCAAATCTCTCCCCTCAAGGCAGAAAGAGTGTAAGAGCAAAATGGGATGGAGGATACCAAGAAAATAAGGCCCTCTAAATCAACATGGACAAAGATTACATGAACTGACAGACCGAGGCAGCACACAAGGGGCCTGCATGGGTCGGCTTCAAATGGGGCTCTAGAGCTTAAAGAAGTGGACACATGCTCTCATCCCTAGCCCGGAAGCAATCTCCAATTGATAACTACTTGCAAGGGAGTCTCACTAGGGAAACCAACTACTCTTAAGGATAGGTTGTATGCCCAGCAGAGGATGACCTACTGGAAATGAACCCAATAGCATCTTTGAAGGTTCCTTGTTTTGTAATGCTGTGTCAAGGTTTTTACTGCATGTTCTTATTTTATTATGTATATGTGTATACTATATGTATAATACATACATTTATATATATTTCTCCCCCTTATACCCTATAGGTCCTTTGTATGTTTATTTGTAGCTTCCAGTTTAGTGTTTTTATTAGATTCCTGAGTGTGCAAACAAGTGGTTCTCTGTTTCTTGTGCTTTCTCATGGCTTCTTTTCTCTCTGTTTGTTTGTTTTGTGCAATTCTGGTGTGTTAGTTTTGTTTTATCTTCTTATATTTTATTTTACTATAATTGTGTTTTTTACTATCCCTTAGAAGCCTTTTTGTTTTCTAATAAGAGAAACAATGAGGGTTGTATCTGGACAGGAGTCAAGGTCAGGAGGACCTGGGAGGAGTGGAGGGAAGGAAACTGCATTCAGGATATATTGTGTGAGAAAAACTATTTTCAATAAAAGGGAAAATCTCTCTTTTATAATAGGCTTCTGAAGTAGTTTGTGAGCTACACGGGAAAACCAGGTGGATAACCCTGTCCCTCACCTCATTTATGAAACCAAATAGTATAATCTAATTCAACCAACTACTTTATTCACTAGTCTTGACTTTTGGCAAACTCTTAGGAAAAAAAATCAAATCTCCTGTCAAAGGATGGAGATTTGTCACTATTGAAGATAGGCAAAGAAATTAGCTTCGGGCTGGGAAAGCAATTTCAGGAGGACTTCTCAAACTACTTTAAGCAATGTCTGTACTGCTGGAATAAATGTGTCTCCTGTCAGGGCAGCTACTTGTAAAAGATATGGCAATTTGGGTCTGTAATTTCTGCTTTGTTTCTTGAACACTGGAAGTGCATTATACATCAAGTATGAAGGAAATGATAGCCATCTATTCTGCAAACAACCATAACAATAAAAAGTTAAACAGTTTTAGTCAGTGCCTCAATCTTTGCACAACAATCGACA
The DNA here is from genome assembly GCA_907169655.1 of Acomys percivali. Lineage (NCBI taxonomy): Eukaryota > Metazoa > Chordata > Mammalia > Rodentia > Muridae > Acomys > Acomys percivali. Next base: position 30,006,658 of record OU015743.1, read on the forward strand.
TGTAAGATTTTTAATGTGGTCTGTACAGTCTCTGTTAATGGCTATGTCAGTTGTGGTGGTCTGAGTAGCTGTGGTCCCCACAGACTGCTGTGTGTAAGGGTTTGACCCATAGGGAGCAGCACTATTAGGAGGTGTGGCCTTGTTGGAGGAAGTGTGCCACTGTGGATGTGGGTTTTGAGGTCTCATATGCTCAAGCTACGCCCAGTGTGATACATAGCCTCCTTCTGTTGCCTGTGGATCAAGATGTACAACTTTCAGCTCCTTTTCTAGCACCATGCCTGCCTGAATACCAGCATGTCTCCTGCAATGATCATAATAGACTAAGCCTCTGAAACTTAAAGCCAGCCACAATTAAATGTTTTCCTTTATAAGAGTTGCCATACTCATGATGTCTCTTCACAGCAATAGAAACCCTAAGACATCATAATATCTTACCCTTATCAACAGTCCCCTTGGTAGCTATCAATTTCTTTAACAGCATACTTCAATATCATAATATACACAGAATTAGACTCGTAGTTATGTGGACCAGCATCTTTCCAACCCAACCATTACATCATTCTATGCATTTCAATTTTTCTCCACATTCATGCACCTTAATTTATACTTCCAATGTAACCATTGAGTTTTATAGAATTGATCCTGAAATTTCAATAAAATTTAAAGGCCTGGTGCAGTGGCCAATACCTTTAATCCCAGCATTCAAGAGGCAGAGGCAGGCAGATCTCTTTGAGTTTGAGATGAGCATGGTTTATATAGCAAGTTCCAGGACAGCTGGGACTACGTAAAGAGAGTCTGCCTCAAGAAGCAAACAACAAAAGCACTTCACGTTCTTGTTCACTTTATCCAGTCCTTTGTGGCTACCTGTGACACAAATCTTGAGGTAGATTTGGTGACTACATCTGAGGCCAGTGGGAATGAATCCCACGATGTTCTATGATGTCATGATCAAAGAATACAGGGAACACATTAAATTTGAAGTTTGGGGGTTCTTTCATTTTATCACTGCTTTGATTTTTATTGTAATACAAATTCCCGCAGGGTGGATAATGATTATCATTTTTATCTATGGAGATAAAGGCTTTCCACATGGTAAGGGGACAAGGCACAGATGGCTGAGTTTACATTAGAGATGGGACAGGTCATCAGCGTAGAAAATGAAGCGGAGTTATGGTGAAAATGGACAGGAGCTCCAGGGGTCTCAGTTTCACCCTGACTCAGCCCTAATTGCTTTCAACTGTTTCTTCAGGTTGATGTCATTATCTCTGCTCAGTGTAATGAACATTCCCCAAACTGAAACATCCCTTTTTGCTGGAGGTGACGGTGGTGGTGACGGTGATGTTCTTTGGATACTGGTTCCATTGTGTTAAAACAAGCTGTTTCCTGAAGTTGTCATTTGCCTGAGGTGAAGGGGCACTTGGATCAGGGTCATAGTACATGACAGACACGCCCAGTAGAAGGATTTTTGTGGTACTGCCGGATTCTGACTTGGGAGCCAGTACTGTATCTGCTCACAGCTGTGGTCAGTATCCCATCTGGGTTCCATCACTGACCCTCCCCTGTATAGGATGCAGACACTGGGTGCTGGGTGTGTCATCCTTCTATCTGCAGTCTTCCCTGTGCACAAGGAAGTGAGCAGGGAGGAGCCAACACTAAACCTGGAGTCAGCTCATGGCACTCTAGGTTGACTCTTCTTCCTCCCGCTCACCCTTACCCCGTTCCTTAAAATGGTTCCTCTCTCTCTGCGAGCCTTCCCTTGCTGCTCCTTTCTTTGTCTTGTTTTTCTGCACCACTTTGATGTAGTCATTCAGAACTAAATAGAGTGCCAACCTCTGAACTAATCTATAGTATATTGCTGTGACCTGAATCCTATTTTCTCAGTTACCAATAAATTGAAAATTCATTCCTCACAGCTTCCTGACATAACCTCTGACTGGTTCATACTGAATCTTTGCTGTATCCCAGAAATATAACCTGATTTAGACTCTGGTTCACTTTCATGTTAATTCAGTGTGCCTCTCTAGGAGGAGATATCCAAGGTGGCATTATTTAAAGCTTTCTTAAAGTTTAGGACACTATTCCAAAAATCATTTGAAAAACACAAAAATATGCAAATTTTCACAATTTGAGCCTTCACTGTGGTATGTTTATTTCTTTATGAGCCCTTTCTATGAGAAGTAATTGGATGTGAACATAAGATGAGTCACAGTTCAAACCAGCCACTATGAACATCCCGACTGACTTACTTAAAAATGTAGCTCGTGGCTTAATCTTATAGTCTCAAAAATAAGTTTGGAAAACTGAGGTAGAGAAAACATTGAAACTGTCCATATCACTGCTTATTCAGCGTGCCAATTTGTTTGTTGAGTGTGACTCAATTGAGTATTTATCAGCAATACAACCCAGCTGCACTTCATGTAGTGGTTGGGAGACTTCACACTCTAATAAAACATTGCTTCACGTCATGGTCATCACTGGCCACTGCCAATGGCGTCAGCATTTCCTTTCACAAATAGAATACTTGCTCTTAACTTTTATGTAACAATCTCAGTCACAGGGGTTGCTGAAGCTCTCAGGTAGGAGACAGGTTATAAATTATGTGGGTTGAGAATGGAAGACAAAGACCGGTGTGCACAGCTCATTTCCATATGATTCTGGGTTAAAGTAACAAACTGGTGTTCATACACATAGCCATGTCTTCAATAATGTGGGACTTCCCTATGCATTTGCAGAGGGCTTGGTAGCCCTGTCCGAAACTCGCTGTTGGCTCTGTTTTCTTAACAATTAAACTTTATTATACAACCCAACTAGCTTACACAAAAGGGAAAAAAGGTTAAAAAGAAACAAGAGTGAACCTTACGGTATCCGTTCCACGGCATTGGTCCCTAGGTGTCTCTGGCCTGCGCGCTGGTCCCGCTGGTTCACTGATCTTCCCCCTCTCCCCTCTCCCCCCCCTTAGCCCGCCCCCCCATCCACGTGCACTTGAGCTCTGTGTGAACCTGCTGTCCCTCTCTTCCTCTCTGTCTGTCTGCCTCTCACATGCAAGGGCTGGTCTCCTCCTCCTATCGAGAGTCGGTTAGAAACACAATAATCCAGGTGGAGTCCCCATCTGCTTCCTGAATTCCAGGCCCAGGATGGCTCCACCCAGTCTATCTCAAGGTTAATAATCTCAGGTAGTATCCGTGGTGTGTCCAAGGGCAAAGCCTGCCAAGATTGCTTTCACTTGTGACCAAGCTTACAATCCTTCCCATAACTCTCCTTTGTTAGCCAACTGTCTCTCTCTCTCTTTTTTTTTAAATAATTTATTCGTATTACATCTCGATTGTTAGCCCTTCCCCTGTTTCCTCCCATTCTTCCCTCCCTCCACTTCCCCCCTTCTCCCCTCCCCTATGTCTGTGATTGAGGGAGACCTCCTCCCTCTATATATGCTCTTAGGATATCGAGTCTCTTCTTGGTAACTTGCTATCCCTCCTCTGAGTGCCGTCAGGCCTCCCTAAGGAGTTCCGTTAGTGCACCTTTTCAGATAGTTGCTTGGTTAGGAAAAGCTTAGAGAACTTCCACTCAGAGAGGACCAGTATGCTTTAAAGTGAAGGAGAAAATAAACACTCTGAAAAATTGAAGAGAGCACCTAGAGCGCAGAGGGCGCCTTTCTCTAAGCAAGATGGTCAAGGAAAGTGATGGAATGAGTTAGAACTTTGTGGGATAAGTTAAAAACAAAGCAGATGTAGAGACAGGATTAAAATCACACCCCAGATCACTGGTTCTCAACCTTCCTAATACTGTGACCCTTTGATAAAGATCCTCGTGTTGTGGTGACCCTACTCCCCACCATAATTATTTTTGTTGCTACTTCATAACTGTAATTTTGCTACTGTTATGAATCATAATGTGAATGTCTGTGTTTTCTGATCACCTTAGGTGACCACTATGACCCTTAGGTTGTCAGGAGCTTCCTCACAATGTCCAGTTAAATTCATGATAGCTTTCTTACCAATGTTTAACATCTCTCCCTGGGAACTAGTGGATTTTCAGCTATTTCCATACTAGGAATCTCCTTTTTGGAAATAGGTGCTGAGAATTTGACCCAAGAGAGCACAAGTTGCATCTCCAGCTCTCCTTCATAAGGTAGCTTTGTAATGCATCTCCCCAATTCCTCTCTTTGGCTGCAAGGAAGAAATGTCTGTTTTTCTATTATCAAATAAGCCATACGGAAGCTTTAATTGGATTTTATTAATCCCAAATATTTTGATGCTGTGGTTTATGTGCCAAAAATCCCCTAAAGTTCACACACAAGAGTCTTGGTCTCCGGAGTATTGGGGATGGGAAGTGCTGTGTACCTTTAAGAGGAGGAGTCTGGTGGGAAGTCCTCAGGTCATTAAGGTGTTCCCTTGAAGAGACTCCTCCCCTCCTTCCTTCTCTTCCTCCTCCTCTCCAACGCCCCTTTCCCTTTCCTTCCCCTTTCTCCTCCTCTCCCTGTTCCTGTTCCTGATCATTTCGTCCTGCACACATTTTCTGTTTTTTGCTGTTTCAATTTTTTCCATTTGGTGACAAAATAATTTATGAATTTGACCATTTTTTAAATCCCTCCTGTTTGATTATTTTTAAATTTTTTGTTTGATTATTTATAATGTGGATTTTCTTAAGTTATATTTACTTTTTATGCAGAACAGCTCAGGATAGACACAACTAATATCTTGCTTTTCTCACATCATTAAGATATGGTTCAATATCACATATGAATCTCCCCCTTCTCTCTGGATGGTAATCAAAGATTTGTTGTCATTGTTGTTGCTGTTTTATTAATATTTAAGTTAACACACAAAATAAAGGATTTCACTGTAACACTTTTTCATGGATATCAGTGTATCTTGCTTATTTCTAGGAGCCTCAATACCTTCTGCCATTCCACTTTTAATAAATAAGCTTATGTATGGTAAAAGCATTATCATTTACACAGCCTGAGTCATGAAGAACTTGAAAATAAAAATTACTGCCTATGCACTTTAGATCAGTCTATCATTTCTCATGCCTCTAACTGAGATATTTTTAAAATGTGTGTGAAATGGGATTGTAGACAGTCACCACAAGGCCATTTTGTTTGTTTGTTTGTTTTTTGTTTTTGTTTTTGTTTGGGTTTTTTCGAGACAGAGTTTCTCTGTGTAGCCTTGACTGTCCTGGACTCACTTTGTAGTCCAGGCTGGCCTTGAACTCACAGCGATCCGCCTGCCTCTGCCTCCTGAGTGCTGGGACTAAAGACGTGCGCCACCACGCCCGGCTCACAAGGCCATTTCTTTCTCTTTCTCTTATAAGTGTTCCTATATAAGGATTTTATTAACTCCTAAGCTAATCAGTCAGCGCTGCTGGAATGCAGCCACCAGTCGGTCTCTGCATCATATTTCCTGATTGTCCTTTTGCCTCACCCTCTTTAAAAACAAACAGGGCGGGCTGGGGAGATGGCTCAGAGGTTGAGCACTGCTTGCTCTTCCAAAGGTCCCAAGTTCAATTTCCAGCAACCACATGGTGACTCACAATCATCTGTGATGAGATTTGGTGCTCTCTTCTCTTATATATAAAACAAACAAACAAACAAACAACAACAAACAAACAAACAGGGCTAGGAAGGTTGTTCAGCAATAGAGTACTTCCCTAGCTGGGGCATGGACCTCGATTTCATCTTAGCATTACGTGAAGCAGTAACAACAAACATTACAGGAGTAAACCTTTATGTTTTATTTTTAGTGTGTCTTGAACATGTTTGTCCCAGAACTTTGTTTTATTTTTCTTAAAGAGGACTCTCAAGTTATAAAACTTTCAGGACCATATGGTTTCTGTGAGTTAATCAACTGGGATCTCAGGGTCCCATTGCCTACTGAGGATTCTTGGCTGGGAAGTCATCATGATAGAAATGACTTAAAAGCCTGCTTTCAGGTGCTGGAGAGATGGTTCAGCCATTAAGAGCACCATCTCTTCTTCCAGTGGACTCTGCTTCAATTCCCAGCACCCGCATAGCAGCTCAAAACTGTCTGTAATTGCAGTTTCAAGGTATCCAACACCCTCAAACAGACAGACAGACATTCAGGCAAAACACCAATGTACATGAAATAAAAATAAATAAATTATAAAATAAGCCTGCTTTTTGGTTAGATGACTGAAAACATCTTTGTTATCATATAGCCATATATTGACGTTACATCTGATAAAGAATAAAGAGTAATGACTTCCTTTTCCATACAGGTATAATTAAACTCCTAACATTACTTTCTAGACTAGGGGAAGGGCCTCGAAGACTGAGAGATCTTGGAACTCAGTAGCACACCAGTGTAAAAAAAATGACTGCTAGGAGAGGTTGGGACAACGGGAAGGAAGACTTAATGCAGGATTGAGTAGCATCACAGACTGAAATAATTTTGCAGGCATTTGAACACTTGACTAATCAAAGATCATTTAACCATAAGATACTTAATAAATTACTTTCAATATAAAAGCACAAATGAAGGACCCTAGGCCAACACAGTATTGCTAAGATAGGATAGGATGGCTCAGTAGGTCAAAGTGCTTGCCTCTTTTTTTTTTTTCTTTTCTTTTTTTGGTTTTTCGAGACAGGGTTTCTCTGTGTAGCCTTGACTGACCTGGACTCACTTTGTAGTCCAGGCTGACCTCGAACTCACAGTGATCTGCCTGCCTCTGCCTCCCGAGTGCTGGGATTAAAGGCGTGCGCCACCATGTCCGGCAGTGCTTGCCTCTTAAGCTTGATGACCTCCATTTGATACCTGGGACTCAGGCAAAGTGGAAAAGAAAAAAGAAAAAAGACTCAGTAAAATTGTCTTCTGACTTCCACACATAACACTTTAGTATGTCCCTGTGCATTATATAACACACATATACACACAATGATAATTATAGCAATTCTTAAAAGTTAAAATGATAGGATAAAAGGAGGCAGATTCAGAAGTAATGGGATGAAGGTCATATCTCATGAAGGTCTTTAAAACTTTGGAGAGAAGAGAAACTGGCAAACACTACACTCTCCACATCACGGAGAGGGCTATAGGAATTAATCATAACCAGAATCTCTCTGAGGAACAAATGGGAGTCAATATTAAAGGCTGATGTAATTAGTATTCATATGGAACCTCTGGAGCAAGAAGGAAGCTAAATGTTATTGTGGTTATGGTGCTGGGGAAGTACCAAGGTACCTTGGCAATTACGACTGCTACAGTCGCTGCCTAACTTAGTGTTGCTTTTCGGAGGACGTATTTTTCAATTTCACAATGGTGTTGAAGCAATACATGCTCAGAAAAAACTGTATATGTATTTTAATTTAACTTGAAATTTGTATTTTGGTCTCTTTCTTGAGGGAGAGATGTATGTGTGGTACCTGCTCTCTTGTGACAAGCCTGGGCAGTGGCGACACGCCACAGCTCCCAGGCATGTGATCATATGAGTAAATTACTGTGACTTACAGTGCATGCGGTTGCTAAGCTATTCTGTGGGTTAGGTGTCAGTGTTTGTAGTAGTCCTGAGGAGATGGAAAAAAACATCTATTCATGAACAAGTAAAAGAAGCGATTCTGATCAAGTCTAGCCTGTTGAACCTGGGAGGTTACTGGGTTACTCAAATGAACATGGTGATGAGGAGGTCTCCTTGTCAACAGGCAGTTATCCATCCACAGCATGGATAACTCATCAAAAAATGGTAGGTACCTCTAGAGTCCCCTTCACAACTAATGGTCGTTTCCATCACTGTTCCTGCCCTAGGAAGACTCATGATTCTGGTAGACCTCCCTCATTGCCCCATCAGGAAATCTTAGCATCTTGTGAGGACTATCACAGCTGCTGACTGAAGAGGTTGTAACCCAGGAGAACAGCCGAACAGCCGTAAAACTGATGTATCAAGTACCTTTTCTCTTCTTTTCTATTTTTCTTCATCTTTAAAAAAAAAACTTTTAATTTGTTGTAATTTATTTGGATTACATCCCCATTGCTATGCCCTCACTTGTATCTTCCCTTTCCCAGCCTCCCTCCCTCCTTTCACCCTATTCCTCTCCTCTAAACCTCTGACAGAAGGGAACCTCTTCCCCAACTATATCCCTAACACTATTGAAGAGAAAGCTTTTCTAGTAGTCATTTTGCCTTATGATAACCAGTTCCAAAGCTGAAAGCCATATAATAAGCATGTTTGTACCTGTAGATCTAGCAATTAGATGGCACCTCTGCAGGGATGCTGGATGGTTGAGGGCTGAGGGCTGGGGCAGACAAGCATGTATGTGTCTCTCACACAGGTCTCATAGGCTTTTTTGAGTGCTCTTCTCACAGAGTCTGCCAGCAACAGGCAGACGTCCTCTAGGACGTCAAGATTTTTACACAGAAGCTATGAATGTAAGAGTGAGCACAAAGCGTCTTATATCCCCACCTTAGGAATTCTGCAATGTCATTTCTGCCACATCCTCTTACTTAATAAGTCTCTAAGGCCAGTGTGCTTTGAACAGTAGAGGCATTAAATTATGGCTCTCAGTGAGAGAGTTGGCAAAGCATTTGTAGATATTTGCGACTCTTCACTATGACCTTATAAGCTTCCTGGGTGCACCATGGCACAGATTTCAGGACTTAGCCGGCATTTCAGAAGAGTAGTGCCCCACTAAGTTGGAAACTAACAGGGAGGATCCACAGCATGACATGTTAACTCTGAAGGGAGAGCATTCAACAGAGACAGCAAGAACAGACTTCAAACCTTCCTAAAAGGGAAAAACATGCTGCCATTGTGCTGGGGAAGGGAGGGAGGGAGGCCGGTTCAGTTCCGGGAGACTGTTGAATGGAAAGCAGGGAATGCATTGAAAGAGTGTCAGCATCGCACTGCATTGACAACTCTTAATTGGCTCTCTCCGACATATGGCACAACACTGAAAACAGCTGATGTAATTTCAGCACAGGCAAAATAGCAGTATAAGGTCTACACATCCAACCTTATCTACGTATTCATGAGAGAGCCAGCCTGGCCTGTCTCAGAGCCCATTTTCTTGTCCCTGACACACCATTAGAACATACTCAGCCTGTGGTATTTCAGCAGATAATACATTTAATAATAAACTCCCAGAAATGTGAGATGCTGCTAGAGTGAGGTCCTGACAATACTAATAAGTCAGCTGTTAAGCCAAAGAGCTTGCAGACCCTATTATTAGCTTTCTCCCCTTTCCCACAATCTATTATTCCCCACCATGCAAATCCCTGGAGCCAGCTGGCATTTCGCTCTGCCATCTCAGCATCACTCCCAATTCTTAGGTCAATAGAAACGCTCGCAAAAACCACCTTCAGATACTCAACATGTGCCATCAGTGCAGTGGATCTGAGGCTGACTTTTTTCTTGTAATTACATGGGATCTTCTCTTTCCTGAGCCCTTCCTCCAACTTTTCTTATCCCTCTGCCTTGGTTGTATGCTAGACTTCTGTTTGTTAGGGGCTTTTTTTTTTTTTTTTAAATGACACTTTATATCTAAATCCCTCATAGAGTCCAGGGTAGCGCCCAGTGGTTGGATACAGCCCATGAATCTGCTGATTCAGTGCCCCAGTTCTTGTTCCATCATTTCCAATGCCAGCTTCCCGGCTACTAGACTACTAATCCAAGCTATTGTAAATTTCTCCTTATGCCAGGATGACCGGCTCCTTCATGTTTAACTTCATTGCCAATTATCTGAACCTTACTAGAATACCTGAGGCTGGCCACTTCTTGATCCTGTGCTTGCCATTGTATCAACTTCTGGTGTCAGTACTTCTGGGTGGTTTGGCTTATCTATCTCTTCTTAGTAGTAGGGCCTGTGTTTGATGACAAAGGTCACATTCCTCTTCCTGCTTGCCCATCTTGCATTAAATAACAAGCTAGTGCCTATGTCCTGTCAATGCCCAAGATATGACCTTCAGACTCTGCAGATGAGAGATGAAAGAAAATAAAATGTCTATGGAACAAATACAAAACCACAGGAGAGGACATTTTGTTAGGAATAATAAAAGCAATATTTTAAGGTACATTTCTAAACATTTTACATGTATAAACTCATTTTGCCCAATATCAACTCAGCCATCTGGCTTATTCTGTGGCTAAGGATGCTGTGTTAGTCCAACATTCCACTGCTCTAGCATATACCTGAGTTAATAAGCTTGAAAAGTGGAAAGGTCATTTTTGGCTCACAGTTTCATAGGTTCTGGTCTATGAATTGACTTTGGAGGTACAGTGAGGGAACACATCATGATAGGAGGGTCTGCTAAAACAGCTCCCTCACCTCATGGCAGCAGGGAAGCCAAGAAAGACAGAGGAGAGGCTGGAATCCACACCTACTTTAAGGTTACCCCCAGTGACCTGATTTTCCTTTATGTGGCCCCAACTTCTAAAGATGCTACCATTTCACCTTAGTGCTATGAGCTGGGGACCAAGCCTTCAACACGTGAGTTATTGGGGCTGAACAGGTGGGTAAGCAGAAGACTAAATTGTAAATAGGGCAGTTTTGTCCAAGAGTCCGCCATCAAACTGATTCTCAGAGGCTTTTTCAGGTGTTAGTGTCCTCAGGGCACCCTAGCAGTGCAGTTTTCATTTACTGACACAGCTGTTGATGTTTTCACTATATTGGCTTAACGTCTGAATCTTAGCTGTCTTAGTTACTTTTCAATTGCTGTGATAAGATATCACTACTACAGCTTATAGAAGAGTTTATTGGGGTTTACAGTTTCATAGTGTGAGTCCATAAACATCATGGCAAGCAACACGGCAGCAGACAGACAGGCATGGCAATAAGCAGTGGTTGAGAGCTTATATTTTATCTGTAAGTAGGAAGCAGAGAACAAGACCCTGGGAATGGCGCTGGAGTTTGAAACTTCAAAGCCCACCCCTAGTGGCATATCTCCTTCAACAAGACCATACCTTCTAATCCTTTCCAACCAGTTCCACCCACTGGGAACCAAGTAAGTACTCAAATACATGAGTCTATGGGGGAAATTCTCATTCAAACCACCACAAAGGCACATCTTTGATTTCAACATAAATCTTTTCAAGGGATAAGAACATACATTAATGTTTCTCACACATTAGTAGGAACACTTTAATTCAAGGATTAATGCATTTTGTACTGTGTACACTTTTTCAAAGTTACAATCAAGAATTGTCATAAACAGTGCATTTGGTCCGTATTTAAACTACAATAAACCTCCAAAGGGAAGTAATGTGTACATTTTCCCCTTAAAATAGATATAGCACTTAGATGTAATTAGTGATTCCATTTAATAAAAGTTAGTCCAGGTGACTAAATAAACTCTGTTTCCTATCTCATATTTCTTTAAAAAAATGAGTTTCAATTACCTTGCAATTAAGGCACAGTTAGCTTGTTACAGGTCATGATTTAATTGCATCAGTCTGGAGTTTATTGCCAAATTATCTTGTTAGCATTCAGAGCCTTTAGGCCACTGCAAGTCTAACTAAACAAAACATGTTGTCATAAATCTTTACTGAGAAGGGACAGACAAGGGTATTAAAGCCACATAAAAATAAAGAAGGAACCAAGACTTTCAAACTGTTTCTTCTTAACAAGTACCCAGTATTTGCCAGCCATGGTTGTACGCATTTGCAGTTTTAACATGTAGAAGACTGGGAAAGGTAGATCTCTATGAGTTTGGGACCAGTATGGGCCTTACAGTTATGAAGTAGGCTATCTAAAGACAAACAAACAAACTAAAACAAATTAAAACCAGGAGCTTTTTTTAGCATAGTTGCTATTTCAAAGGCTCTCACTTTGATTCTCAGCACCCAAATGACAGTTCACAACCCTCTGTTAACTCCAGTTCCAGGGAATATGATGCCCTCTTTTGGCCTCTGCAGGAACTGCGGGCACACGGTACCCATACACACATGCAGACAAAGCACTCATATATACAAAACAAATACTTAAAAGAAGGTTAATTTTTTAAACAAAAGGAATCCTTGACACTGCCAATGCTAAAAAGGCAATGTAATATGTGGGAGGCATTTCTCTGCCACAGAATGAGCTGAGAATTATAGCCAGACCTTCTGACAAACCCTCAGACTCTGTGCTTAGATGATGCTTAGGGAGTCAGTCTTAGGCCTATAAACATTTAAAACGTTCCCAGAATATTTAGTTGTGCAGAACATTGCAAAGGCAATCTTTGGCAGGTACTGGCCTACCTTGCTGATGACCTCACCAATTTGTACCTTGCTGATGACCTGACCACTTTGTAGATGAAGGGTCTCCCTGCCCCACGTTTATTGAAAAGGTAAATTTTTTGTTCAATATGGTTTCCCCTCCTTCCGCTCCTCTTATTTCCTCCCCAGCCCCTTCCTGCATCTCATTAGAAGACAACCAAATTTCTAGGGGATAATAATATAATAAGACAAAAACTAACACATCAGAATTGAGCAGGGATAACAGGAAGAAAAGTGCCCAAAAGAAGGCACAAGAATCAGAGACACACTAATGCATACTCTCATGCATCCCATAAAAACACTAAACTGGAAGCCATATATACAAAGGACCTGTAGAGTTAAAAAAAGAGAGAAGAAAAATATACAAATAAAAAATAGTAAGATAAAAATTTAAAAAGGAAGGGAAAGCCCCAATACAGCACTGTAAGTCAAGGAACAGCCAAAGATCCTATTGAGTTCATTTTCTGCAGGTCATCTACTGGTGGGCGCGCAGCCTACCATTAAGAGTAGTCTGTTTCCCCAATGCAGCTCCCATAGAGGAAAGTAAATTTTCATTCGCAAGTAGTTATCATTTGGAGATAGCTTCTGGGTTAGGGATGTGGATGGGTTAGTTAGGGTTTCTCTTGCTACAACAAAAATATCATGACTGAAAAGCAAGCTGGGAACAAAAAGAACTTATTAACCTTACACTTATAGGTCATAGTCCATCATTGGACAAAGTCAAGACAAGAACTAAAGCAGGGCTGGACCCTGGAGGCAGGAGCTGATGAAGAGGTCATGGGGGGGGATGCTGCTTACTGGCCTGCTTCACATGGCTTGCTTAGCCTACTTTCTTACAGAAAGAACCCTGGACCAGGGATGCAACTAATAATGGGCTGGGCCCTGTCTTGTTGATCACTAATTGAAAACATGCCTTGCAGCTGGATCTCATGGCAGAATTTCCTCAACTGAGGTTCCTTCCTCTCTGATGACTCAAGCTTGTTTCAAGTTGACACACAACACCAGCCAGTCCAGGGGGCATGTGTCCACTACTTCAGGACCCCATCTTATGCAGGCCCGTACATACAGGCCATATGTATGCTGCCTTTGTGAGCTCACGTGTGTACTGATCTTTTGATTGACAGGGTCTTGTTTTCTTTGTATCGATCCACAGGCTCCTACACTCTTTCCAACTCCTTTTCTGTGGGGTTCCCTAAGCCCACGAGACATTCCATTTAGGGATGAGTGTTACAGGTCTCTCATACTGCCTAATGTCTGGCTGTGGGTCTTTGTATTTGCTCCAATCTGCTGCAGGAGGAAGCTTCTTTGATGCTGCCGAGAAAGGCACAATCTATGTGTGAGTACAGCAGGATGTCATTAAGAGTAATTTTACTGATACCTTTTTGTTTGTTTTCTTAGAACTGTAGTATTTGGCTTTGTCCTAGGTCTCCAGGCTCTCTAGTCTCAGGCTATTGGTCACCCAAGCAGTGTTCGGTATGGGTTCCCCCTCATGGAGTGGACCTTAAGTCAAATCAGACATTGGTCGTTTACTTCCGCAGGCTATGTGCCACCATTGCCCTAAGTTTGTGGCTGGGTTGGTGTTTACATTTCTTCTTTGGTGATGTGCAGAGTACCTTTCTGTACCAAAGACGCTAGCACATGGTTGTGAAGTAAGGCACCACTCCACTTCTCCATGTATAGTTGTGTATGTGTCTCCAGCAGTGTGGCCCTGCCATCAGTTTATGGAGAGAAATCTTGGAAATAGCTTGAGTTGTTTGGGGATTCCCATTTGGGAATTTCCTTTCCCAATTCACTTAGGTGTTACCCAATTCCAGTACTGAAAACTTTATTTGGGTGACAAGAGATGCCCAGGGGGTGCTCTGTGTTCCGCATTATTTGACATTTTTATTTAGATCATCACCTTCATATATGTGTGTATATAAATGTGTGTGTGTGTGTGTGTGTGTGTGTGTATAGGTACATATACACATATATGTACCTATATACATATATACACATGAAGCTTTTACCATATAGGCTTTCCATACTATACTTCAAAAGGCCCTTAATTTTAGCTGTTTCTCCTCATATCCCTTCTCTTGACCCTCTCTTTCCTCCCCATCTCTACTTGATCCTTCCCAGAATCCATCCACATCTATCTATTCCATTTCTCTTTCCTAAGGAGATCGATCTATCCCAGCACTCTCCCCTCCCCCAGCTCCTTACTGTTCTGGCTAGTCTTGTGTCAACTTGACATACTAACTCGAGTTATTTGAAAAAAGGAAATCTTTTTTTTTTTTTTTTTTTTTTAAAGAAGGCAATCTTAACTAGGAAAGTGCCTCCGTAATACCCAGCTGTAAGGCATTTTCTTAATCAGCAGTTGAATGGAGAGGGCCCAACCAACTATGGGCAGTCATCACCCTTGAGCTGGTGGCCCTGGGTTCTACAAGCAAGCAGGCTGAGCAAACCATAGGAAGCTAGCCAGTAAGCAGCACCCCTCCATGGCCTCTGCATCAGCTCCCGCCCCAAGGTTCTTGCCCCTGTTTGAATTCTGTCCTGACTTCACTGATAGACAGTAATATGGATGTGTAAGCCGAATCAACACTTTCATCCCCAACTTGCTTTTTGATCACGGTGTTTCATCTCAGCAATTGAAGCCCTAACTAAGACATGCACTCTCTATCTAACCTTTGCGGTTCTATGGATTGTATCTTGGGTATCATTGGCTTAACAGATAATATTCACATATAAGTGAATACATACTTTCCGGATCTGGGGTAGCTCACTCAGGATAATTTTTTTCCCCAGTTCTACCCATTTACCTGAAAATTTCTTCTTCTTCTTCTTCTTCTTCTTCTTCTTCTTCTTCTTCTTCTTCCTCCTCCTCCTCCTCCTCCTCCTCCTCTTCTTCCTCTTCTTCTTCTGTTAAATATATTTTATTAATTTATTCATATTACATCTCAATTGTTATCCCATCCCTTCTATCCTCCCATTCCTCCCTCCCTTCCTTCCATTTTCCCCTTACTCCCCTCCCCTATGACTGTGACTGAGAAGGACCTCTTCCCCTGTATATGCTCATAGGGTATCAAGTCTCTTCTTGGTAGCCTGCTATGCTTCCTCTGAGTGCCACCAGGACTCCCCATCCAGGGGACATGGTCAAATATTGTGAGGATGTGGAAAGAGAGGAACACTCCTTTATTGCTGGTGGGAATGCAAACTAGTACAGCCACTTTGGAAATCTATCTGGCGCTATCTCAGAAAACTGGGAATAAGGCTTCCTCAAGACCCAGCTATTCCACTCCTTGGAATATACCCAGAAGATGCTCCAGCACACAAGAACATTTGCTCAACCATGTTCATAGCAGCCTTATTCATAATAGCCAGAACATGGAAACAGTCTTCTTCTTTTTAATGACCAAGCAATACTCCATTTTGTAAATGTACCACATTTTAAAAATCTACTCATCTGTTGGGGGGGACTTCTAGGTTGTTTTCAATTTCTGGCTATTATATTAGAGCAACAAAGAATGTGGTTGAGCAAGTGTCTCTGCAGTATGGTGAAGTGTCCTTTGGGAATGCGCCCAAGAATGGTACAGCTGGATCTGGAGGTAGATGGGTTCCCATCTTCCTGAGGAACTGCCATGCTGAGTTGCACAGTGACCGTGCAGCAATGGATGGATGACCACTTATTCCACATCTTCACCAGCACGAACTGTAGATCTTTACATTTACCCACAACTGGTGGTCTCTGTGGAAGCCAATCATACATCCATGGCTTCTAGGAGCTCGGACAGCACTGACTAGCAGACAAAGCTCTGATGGACTTTAAGGATTTGGCTCTCAGCATAGGATAGAGAACAAAACCGTTTCAATGAGCCATGAGAGTTTTAGCACTGAACATCAGGGTGCATCTATTTCTACCAGCCTTTCGATTGACATCTACTACCGTTATTTGACCAGGGTTCTTTGTGTCTAATGCATCTACAGACATCTATGCATTACTTTGTTACAATAGCAAATTTCCCTCTGCACTACAGGACCAAGACCATACATGTCCCATTGCAAAGTAAAAATATGCCACTCTCTGTTCAGAAGGTATGGAAAATTCCATTTAAGGTAATGAAATAGAAAGTGTTTTCCTAATGTAATCTCTTTCAACTTAGCTCAGTGCTTTTATTTGCCATTAAATGCTTTAAATGGAGAACATTAACTATTTTTTAATTATTAGGGCAAATGGTACTATCCATTTTTATATTGGGAAATACCAGGTTTAAATGTAAATTTTAAATTGCAGAATGGCCAAAATTATGTGCTATATATTTTATGGCCCATACCTGCACGAATGCTGCATACAACCAGATCAGCTGTCTGTAGTTCACGTCTTGGTATGCATACACATTATGAACACTATAGAGGTTAGACTAGTCCTCCCTCTCCCTCTCTGCCATCCTGCAGCATAATTTATGAAAGCAACATGACTAAGAAGGGACAAAATTGAGCTCCTCTGGTATTCTTCTCTTTTCTTTTTTTAAGTTCACTTGCAGCCCCCTCCCTCCTCTCCTCTCAGTCCCATCCTTGTGCCCCTCCCCCATTGCTCCATCCCTTTATTCTCTCTCTCTCTCTCTCTCTCTTTTTTTTTTTTTTTTTTGGTTTTTCGAGACAGGCTTTCTCTCTGTAGCCTTGACTGTCCTGGACTCACTTTGTAGTCCAGGCTGGCCTCGAACTCACAGCGATCCACCTGCCTCTGCCTCCCGAGTGCTGGGATTAAAGGTGTGCGCCACCATGCCCGGCTCCATCCCCTTATTCTTAGAGAAAGGAGCCACCCCATGGCTACTAACCCACCCTGGTACAAGTCACAGCAGGACTAGACACATCTTCTCACTGAGGCCAGACAAGGCAGCTCAGCTAGGGGAAAGGGATCCAGCAGCAGGCAACAGAGTCAGAGACAGCCCCTACTCCCATTGTTAGGGAACCTACATGAAGAACAAGCCGCACATCTGCCAGTCCATGTATGCTCTTTGGTTTATGTTTCAGTTTCTATGATCCCCCATGGGCCCAGGGTAGTTTACTCTAGGTTTTCTTGTGATGTCCTTGACCCCTCCGACTTCCTCAGTCTCTCCTACTTTTCCACAAGACTCTCTGAGCTCTGCCTATTGTTTGGCTGTGGGTCTCTGCATCTGTTGCCATCAGCTGCTGAATGAAGCCTCTCAGAAGACAGTTATGTTAGGCTTTTGTCTGCAAGTGTAGCACAGTATTACTAACAGTCAGACCTTATTTTCTTAAGACATCAGGGCCTACCTTTCCCAACCAGTGAGGGCAGTCACATGTATAGAAATGACATACTTTGTGTGTGCTCTGAGTTATGTTGAACTCCAGTGTGACTTGAGTTAACTAGAGTTCTGCGCTCCAGGGGCATCATGAGTGCTGTATGTACACAGTCCAGCAGACACACAGACTCTGCAGTGTTTTAGCATGGCTTTCTCTCAGTTATCATATGCTTCTGAGAGTCACACATACTGTACATATCAGAGGTCCAAATCTTGTTCCTCCTGAGTAGGATTCCATTATACAGGCATGCCCAATTTGTTGAGTCTATCCAGGAGATGCAGGATTGTTGGTTCTGGTTGTCTGCAGTTTGGGGTTATTTTAAATATGTTCTGTGAAGAGCTGTACCCCAGCCTTCGTATCAGCATGCTTTCACTTCCTTGGACAGTTAGCTAGGAGTGAAATGGGGGAGTCGTGTCATGTGTTAATGTCTAATTTTGAGATAAACTTCCAAGTGGTTTTTCCCAAGAGATTTTCTATTTCACCTGAGTTCCCAGGAGCTAATAACTGTTCCATGGCTTTATATTTTGCATTTTTAATTACTTTAGCCACTCTAGTAATCTGAAAGGTGATTCTTTATGTTTTCCTAATGACCAATGATAGTATGTTTATTTAGTATGTTTATTTTTTTCAAAATACTTTCAAGGTTTTGTAGAATACACACTTTCCTATAGATCCCTTAATAGCAGATACTGTGTCTTTCTTTTTTCTCTCTCTTTTGTTCTGCACCACTATTATATTTAACAAATACCTTAATGAAATATGTCAAAAAATGAGTAACCAAAAAATGAGTAACGAACTCTCGGGAACTAACTATTCATGTGTAACAAATTCATTAAAAAAACAAAACAAAACAAAACAAAAACAACAACAACAACAAAAACACTATTTCATCTCTTACTATCTCCTAAATCCACCCCGTCACTCACACTGGCTAATTTGATTTTGTTCTTTTCTTGTTTAGTTTTGTTTTACATTTGGTTTTGTGAGACAGGATCTGGCTTGAGCTGGAGTCAAACTTGCAATCCTCCTGCTTCAGCCTCCATGTGCCATCATATTAAAGCACGTACAAGACTGTATTTCTCTTATTCACACTCCAGCGTTCAGAAAAATGTCTAAAATGTGAGGAATACGCAATATTTAGGCAACGACCAAGTATTTTATTTATATGTAAAGTATTCTCTTTTATGTTCTTATGGCTAAGAAAAGCCAGTGCTATGAGTGACTTGTAAATGCATTCAAGTTTGGCGGTCAATTTAAATATGAATATCATAAGCCATTTCCAAAGCTATCAACTTGTCATCTCTATCTGTTGTCAGAGAGATAGTAGAAGCTCAGAAACATTAAAGCTCTTATTTTTTCCTCTAGCTGAATAACCCCCTTGATTAGTTGCTGGGACTCGTTGGTTGTGAAGCAACACCTCTGGATATCAGCCATGAGGAGAATGCCCTTCAACTATGGTAAATCTCTGACCCTTAGAATCTGTTTGCTAAAGTCTGTATTAGGCTGTATACTGAAAGTCCGTCATACTCACAATGGGTCCAAAACAGAATTGCGTGACTCTGGTTTGATGCTACTTTAATACATGAGTCATAAAACAGCCTGTCAAGATGGAATAAACAGCCAGAGTAGCATGTAGCAGAAAAAATACTCACGGGCTGGTGACTGGGAGAAAGGAAAGCAGATGTAAGTCAAATTCCTGGAGTCTGCTTCCTCCTAAGGCACAAACCAAATTGGAGAAATCCTCCAAGAAACTAGTTCTCCTAGGAGGTAACAGACGATTATGGCTGTCCGAGAAGCCAGGCGGGTAAATACTCCTCCCACTACATCGATCCACTTGGCTCCTACAGTTAATTCAGAAACTAAAATGATTCTGGATCTTCTAGGGAGCTTTGTTAGACTAAATTCCTGAAGGAAGGACATGTTTGAAAAAAACAAAACAAAACAAACAAAAAACCATACAGTCTTACAACGGTCACAGCTTTGTCTTCCCAAAGAGTAGCAACCACATTGACTCCAGAAGCTTGATTAAAGGGGTGACATGAGTGCGTGACTTCTGAGTTTCCCCGCCAAAGTGATTCAGCCAGTGACTGTCTCATGCATCTTCTGACACAATTCTCTCACACAGCTGGCTTTTCATATACCACACAACGGTATTGCATTTTTAAAAAACAACGGTTTAACAGTTTTGGTTAATCCTTATGTTGTGGTTAGATGACAAAACTCCATGAAGGCTACAGTTTAAAATAGCAATTATTTTAAAGTATATCTCTTTTGTATACCACAAGTAAATTGGATTATGTTTTCTGAGCCTCCAAGGAGCATTAGCCAAAGCTTTTCCTGTATTCTAAATCATCTTTATAGGCTCACAGATATTTTATAATAAAGGTCGGGATTTCCCTAATCTTTTTAATGTGAAATTCATGTTTCCATCTCTCCATTAATCCTTATGCCATTTCTCTGACTCCACTCACACATTCAATTTATCTAGGCTATCAGCCAAAGTGGAACCATTGTTTACTTCCTTCCTAAAGCCAATCCCTTCATCCAAATTACCCAGGGTAGAGTAGCCCTGTATCCTGACCTTGCTGCAACAAAGCCAGGTTACCTCCATTATTGTGGGTCCTCAGGCGATCGGCTTCATAGCCGTCATCTGCGAGGACTGTTCATATAAGCTGAAGATTTTCCCCTCCAGAAGCACACATTAAAGAGAAGTAATGTAAGGATTCTTTTCATGTACCTGAATTGAGCCAGAGTGTAACATTAGACAGCACTGGATAAAGAACTTAATCACCTGGCAGTCTGCAGTTTATACTATTGGATTTATGCCTACCCTATTGCATACTATATTAATGAAACCACTGCTGGATGGTAGGGGATTTAAATGCAAAGCTCTACTTGGCATGGTAGTGTGCCCTCTCTCCCTACCCACCTTTCTCCCCAGTAACAACAGGATCCAAGTAAATGACCAAAATCCACTCTACATGGAGCAAAATGTCATTAGAATCTGAGTCTATTTAAATATGATTCTTCATATAAAATTAGAAAAATAACTGTCATTTCAGAAGTTCATTTTAGTTTAAGTAACAAAAATGTACTAGTCTCCATTCAAATTCATGTGACTTACAATTTTAAGTCAATTGTTTGATATGGAAATAGCTCAGTGCTGCCTAAAAGTAATCAAATTGTCTATCCGTTAATGTAGAGATTTTTTTTTTCTGTTATTTTCTTTTGGGTAAAAGTAATAGAAGACCCAAGTTAAATGACTCAGCGAAAGCATTGCCTCATTCCAAAGGAAGCCTTAAGGGTATGATCTCAGGATTTGCTCAAAGGATATCATGGAGGGTTAGGGTCTGTCTGTGCTTCATCTCTCAACTCTTAGAGTCTTGACTCTTAGCTTTATTTAATCTCCTGGTTCTAAGTGTACAGTTGTAGCTTAGATATGGCACATAGAGATGACATCGTCTGCCGTGAAAGATGGATAGTTTCCTGCTACATACCTTTGCGGAAAAGAAAACTTTTCTCAGAAGCTTCCTAGCAGACTCTCCTGTGGGTCTCTTTTTGCTAGAATTGGGTCATGTGCCTTTGGTCTATCTGCAAGGAAAGTTAAGAAAACATTGTGTGACATTTTGTCAGTTTTTAGCAGAATGATATCTAGGCTAGGAGGAAAGATTTGGTTTAAAAAAAATGACAGTTGAGGACAATGACTGCTGTTTGTCAATAATTTATAATATATTTTAAAAGATTTTATTTTATTTTTAGGTTTTGTATAAATGTGTATGTCTGAGTGAGAGCTTGTGCATGTGAGTACATTGCCCAAGGAAACCAGGAGAGGGCATTGGATTTCCCGTTGCTGAAGTTATAGACAGTTGTGGGCTTCCTAAGGTGAGTTCCGGGAACCAAATTCAGGCCTTTTGCAAGAACAGTATTCACTCTCCACCTCTGCATCTTGCCAGCCCCTTATATCAGGAGATTTTTGTTTGTTTGGTTGGTTGGGTTTTTTGTTTTTTCATTTGTTTGAGTTTTTTTGTTGTTGTTGTTTTTTCATTTGTTTTTTTTTTTTGTTTTTGTTTGTTTGTTTGTTTGTATTTTGGTGTGTGTTAGTCAGCTGTCATGAAAACAAACACCAGAGATAATAAATTACAAAGAGGAAAATAAGAATTATTTGGGGTCTTAGTTTTAGAGATTATAGTACGTGATGAGTTGGTCTAATTCTTTGGGTCTAGTTGTTAATGGATCACATCTGAAGAGGATTGCAGAATAGAGTAAAATCATTTAGTGCATGGCCAGAGAGATATAGAGATAGATTGATTGATGAATAGATGATTGATAGATAGATAGATAGATAGATAGATAGATATAGATGATACATGCGTACATACATACATACTTACATACACACATGCATATACATATACACATACATACATGCATACATAAGAGGTTAAGATTGATTAGTGCCTGTTTTCTCCTTCAAGGGCATGCCCCCAGGGGACTTCTAGTCTCTGCCTCCTAGTAGCAACACCAGGCAGACACTGTCTCCTAGAATGCATTGCATATACAAACTATAGCAAAGTAAGAAAAAGTTACTTACAATTAAGTATAATTTTGTTTAAAATAAACTTTTGCTTGGTTTTGGAAAGCAATTTGAATCATTAAGTGACAGATATGTTTTGTGGGAGATTCATAGTTTAATTCTAATTAAACCTTTTGAATTTCTCTAAAATGTTAGATTCCCTTTAAACATTTTTAGACAAAGAACCCATATTGTGATGTTACAATTCCAAATAATAAAAACAATAAGATGTGATGAATTGAAAAACTGAATCACATACTTTCAATGGGACATGGCAAAGACCAAATGACTAGTAAAATGATTAGAAAACAAGACCCCAACACAGACAAAGGCACCATGGAAACCAATCAGATGGAAGAGTCAATCAATGCCGTAATTATATTCCTCAGCAGATGCTGAACTGAAAACATCAGTGCACCTGTTTTGCACAAGCCAGAGCTAGATTTGATGGACACAGTTGGAGAGGCAGAGGGCAACAGTAAAGAATCTCTCTTCATTTTCCTTGATTCACTCAAGAGGCAAGTTAGATTTTCCCAGAGTGAGACAACTCCATTCAGGAAAAAATGACAGCAAAAAGCGAATCAAATAATAACCAAACAGAGAAATGTACCCTCTTCTTAATCTTCCCGTACTGAAAATTTCTGAAAGCTTATTTCTTTGGTCACAGGCTTCTAGTTTTTTTTCCCCTAAAAGAATACAGTTCTTCTATGCAAACAAACACACCTTAAGGTAAAATGTCAGGCAAGAACATTGTGTCAATGTCAAAGGGCCACCCTCATGATTTCTCATTTTGTTGTTTACATCTATTTGACCACAAAGAAAAGGGTTCTGAGAGTTGGGAAGGGATTTCATATAGCTTAGAAAAGTCCCCACCTAAAGGGACAGAAAGCTAAACTCTTCTATATTTTCATCAAAGACAGGTCATCATTTCTCTTAGACTCCCCCGAAATAACCACAATCCCAGCTGCATTTAATTAAGGATTAGTAGCGAGCACAGGAATGCACACAGGAAGCCGGAGCTATTCCACCTACTGAAAGAAAAGATGCTTCCCCCCAGAACAAGCACAGGACATCAAAATTTATTTTAAAAAGCAAAACCATCCTAATGAATGTAGAGAAATGCCATTTTAATAATCTATTAATTTTTCAAGAATAAAGGCTCCTAACGTTCTTCATTATCTTAAAAGTCAAAATCTCCATTTCAATGGAGTCTTTTTAAGGGGAGATGGAGGGAAATTCTAATGAATATTTATGCCTAAATCCACCTAGATTTGCCTGGCGCCAGGACACAGAGCCTTTTTTATACGTTTTTGAAATGTGTGGAGCCCAACATGTTAAACCAAGATGGGAATCATGTTCAAGTGACCGGAGTTGGATGCATCCCAACAGGGCATTCCAAAGCTCTTAAGACAATCACTGTTTATCAAGGGGACAAATGCTATCCCTTCAGGACACAATATAATAAATCCAGGAGTTATTACATTATAGCATAATTGAGCTGAATATACTTGTTTTAAGCCATTGAAGCATTGGAGTCAGCACGAGCCATGAAGAGTACAGCCATTGATTGCTCCATCTGTTAGCCAGGCAGTAAGCAAGTGTTTATTGAACACCTACTGTATACTCATGGATACTGAAGCACCAGCAACGAACTGATTGGAATTTCTGTTCTCAGCCTCCAGTCTTCTTTCTCTCTTTTATCATTTTCTTTAGGGTCCAGGGGAGAATTCTGAAACTTGTTTTGTGAGGGAGTCTCCAGTGACACTAATAGGCTGAGAAAAAGATAAAGACCAGGAAGATGTGCACTGCCTCATCCAGTTTCTTTCCAAGTACGACTTCCCAAAAATTCTTTTCTCCTCCTCCATTTTCCCTAAAAAAAAAAAAAAAAAAGAGCAGGGCTCTCAGGGACAGCCAATGAGCTCTATCTATGCAGAGCTTGTTTGGAGCATCCAACATCACTTACTTTAGTCAAATTCTGTTTAACTCTTATGGATTCTGATATCTAAAATATTTACCACCTCGTTAAGTCCTTGATCCACTTTGAACTGACTAAGGCTCCTAATCTTCCTTCTGTTCTAGATCATTTTAAGGCCAATCTGATAAACTAGCATAGCCCAATATGTTTAAGGCCAACACTGGCTCCTCCTACAGAGGCCAACATCTCCTACAGAGGTGATATTTATAATCTAGCTGGTCTTTTTCAGAAATATGGGACAGAGAAATCACCGAGAGAGAGTGATCTGACTCTCACTCACGAAGGTTATGACTGTAGGATTCTACCACTTTCCTCCTAGGAATACTCAGTAATACATTGTTCGGATTACTTAGGGACCTTATTATGGGATGCTCAATAGGTGTATTTATGAATATATTCATTTCTCAATTATAGTTCTTCTCTGGCTGAAATGGAAATAAATGGAAAGAAAGAATGTGCAAGTTGTAGATACTGGCTCTTCGAATTAATAAGGGAATAGTCTAGTCTATAGGTATTGTTTAATTGCTTTAGAAAATTAATTTAAACACATGCTTTGTGGGGAGAAGTAGACAATAATTGGTGGTGGGTAGGCAGGCTCCTTTGTAAGTGGAAAACATTTCTCCATCACGTCTTTATCTGACTTTACCTCTCAATGTGAATGCCAGACTTCGCCTATGTTTTTTGGGGGAGTCATGCACATGTGTTAATGCCTTGCTTCTCCTAAGAGAGTTTCTGTTCCACCCCTGAAGCCTAGAGCATCATATTTTTTTACAGACAAGAACTAGAATGTTTGTACAATTAAGAACGTTTTCATTATGCTATTTTGAAAATAATCAGATGATAGTTTCAGCAACATTTGACAAAGTTTTATTTTCCTTTTAAGTGTGAGACATTTTAATCCTCAAACACTGATGAAAATGCATTCTATTATAAAACATGTTAAACACTGGAATAGCTTAGAGTTACCTAAAAAGAGTCAGGTAAAATCTACCCAGGATAAACTCTTGGGCTAAGGAGCTGGCTCCAGATTTAAAGATGCTTGCCTCCAGGCATGACCACCTGAGTTCAATCCCTAGCATCCATAAAACGAAAGTTGTCCTCTGACTTCCACTCATGAACAGAGTGACATGTATCACGTGTGTTCATATACGTTCACATGCACACACAAAATAAAAAATTAGAGTAAGACTAATTACACTTTTAGAGTTTATGCCTTATGGTTTTTTTGTTTGTTTGCTTTTTTTTTTTTTTTTTTAAAGAAGCAAGGTCTTATTAGCAAAAAGAAATATCCCCCATAGAACAACACTTCAACCAGGTGTGATGGTCATGGGAAAAGGCCATGGGATCACTTTTTGGTGCTAAAATCAGTATGACAAGGCTGGTGATGGAGGTAAGAAATGAAGCATCCCATGTGGTAATATGAACTTACGGTGTAGACCAGCTCACTTTCAATTAAGTATCAGAGCATCTATTATGAGACATAAACTGACCTCAGCAGCTCTTGGTCCCCCCCCGCCCCCACCCTCTCTTCCCCTCTCCCGCTTCCCCCTCTCACTCCATCCCTCCCACTCCCCCTTGGTATTCTGTGGTCAATCCTCTGGGCAGGAGAAGAGAAAATCATTTTAGTCACCTATTTATATCCTGGATGCAAACCATTTAGAAATTACCTGTGCTACGTCTCTTTTTTCGTTTGGAAGTCTTAGTGAATGGTATGCCCTCTGAAGAGGATGAAGCACATAATATTGATTCTGGGAGAAAAGTACTTTCTGCGTAGACTTTCTTCTCTCAGAAACTGGAGGAAACTGTTTGTTCTTGAACGATGATATTTGACCTCTCCCTTAAATGTCTATTTGGAGACCTAATAAGCCACAGCTGTTCTTTCCCCAAAATGAGCTTGTTCTGGGTTGGATTCGAGCTGGGGGAGGGATTTGGGCAAATCATTTGGACACACTGGGGCCCCGGAGAGAGTAGACGTGAGCGCCAGGGGTGCAGTTGCTGAGCATGTTTGGGTCTTGCTGGGAAAGCAGGTTTTAAGGACCTGCTTTGATTTTAGTCTGGCCGCTGAGAGTATAGCTTGATTTCCCTTTAGTGGCTTAAAGTAAATAAGCAAACGGTGTAAGAAGATGGCTCTGCTGGCAAAGATGTTTTCTGCCAGGCCTAATAACTTGAGTTTGGTCCCAGACGCACAACCGTGGAAGGAGAGAACCAGCTTCCACATGCTGTCCTCTGACTTTACATGTAAGCTGTGACATGGGGGCACCCCTGTCCCACTGACACACACTAAATGTAACCCTTAAAAAAGAAGACAAGCGATCTACGGGAATTCTCCACTTAGCTTTAGTTTCTTTTTTTTTTTTTTTTCTTTTAAAGATTTATTTATTCATTATTATGTATACAGTGCTCTGCCTGTATGTACATCTTCAGACCAGAAGAAGGCACCAGATCGTAGTTTAGATGGTTGTGAGCCACCATGTGGTTGCTGGGAATTGAACTCAGGACCTCTGGGAGAGCACGCAATGCTCTTAACCGCTAAGCCATCTCTCCAGCCCTAGCTTTAGTTTCTTGGGTATGCTTTTTCTCTGAGCTTAGAAAACATCATTTAACTCACATCCAAACCATAAAATGTGTCATTTCCAAGTCACTGTTATTCAGTTCATTTCTAAAGTATATCCTTCAGTATAATAAAAATCAGTCTACAGCTTCAATTAATATTTCCCATCTAGTGTTTAAAAGATGGCACAGAGGGAATTCTGTTTTCTTTGTTCTGTAAACCTTATAGCATTAATACCCTTTTCTCTTGGTGGCATATTCCTGTCAACTTCAAGCCATCTGTCCTGTCCCTATCAAGAAACACTAACACTGCATTTAGCACTCACCTGGCCATCAGTTATAAGCTATTGAGAATGATCTACTTTCTGACAACACAGTTCAAAAGTAAGGTACATTTCATGGGTGTATGCTTGATAATATTAATGCTTCGTGACATATCTTATTGCCTTTTCAGCAGTGTAAACACAATCTACAATGCTTGAGGTAAATTATTTAACATTTTACGCCATCTTCTATGGTCTTACCACTAAATGACTGATCACGTATCTTTGAGACCATTGTTATCCACTATTGAACTTGGTCTCGGATGTGAACAACATTCCCTTTATCGCTCTAGGCTATGTGGAGTTCAAACAAATAACAATAGTCACTGTCCCCTTTCTACAGTAGAGGAGCCCCATGTAGTAAAAGTTCTTAAAACAATCCTCCAGTATGCACAGACCTGCCAAAGTAGGGGACCACTGAAGTAATGACTTGCTAATCCAGATTTCTGATAAGAAAAGTTCACTCTCAAAGTCAAATATGCTAGTTAACCCAGATATCCTATATCAAACCTTCTAGTCAGTAAAACGGAAAGGTAAAGATTTTTTAGTGCAGTGAAGGAGACTCAACAAATATTTGCTAAGTGAATGGGGAAAAAAAAAGACAGCTCATATGTGACAAGTATTAACTCTCAAGCTGAAAAGAAACGTCAGTTATGGTGGTGCATACTTTTAATTCCATCTCTTGGAAGGCAGAACCAGAAGGATCTTCAGTCTACATACTGAGTTCCACACCAGCCAGAGCTACACAATGAGACCCTGTCTCAAGAACATATTAAAAAACAAACAAACAAACAAACAAACACCTGGCATGGTGACCAGCCTGGTCTACAAATCAAGTCCAGGACAGTGAGGGCTACACAGAGAAACCTTGTCTCTAAAATCGAAAAACAAAAAATAAACAACAACAAAAAGAACATAAAAAAGCAAACAAAAACCACTAAAAATAAGATGGTGGCAGGAATCCTTGCAGAGCAATGTGGCAAGTCACAGTTTCAAGTGTTTCTTGTGTCTGCCACATGATCGGATAAACCCAAGCAAAGTCAAGTTCATCTTCTATGCCTGTGAGTAGTTTGTGTTGTGTTTGACTGAAGCCGTTTGCCCTCGGGCAAGCCAATGTTTACCTTTCAGAGATGATGACTCAGTGATGTCAGATTCTGTCATTTTTCCAGAACAAAAATTTTGAATTTCAAATGAAATATTAGAATATAATATGTTGACATTTTATTCTTTTCTATAACATTGTATAAATTAGTTAAAACTTGTCTTAGTGTAGAGTCCATTTTGTGATTTTGGTCTAACTATAATTCTATTAATTGAAAATATTTTTCAGTATATTAGTCCAAGTTTTTTGCATGTAAACAATATAGAAATATTAACAATCTCCTTCAGAGATAGTATCTTTTATTGATAAGAACTCCTTTACCTATCAGCTTCATGAACTGGGAGACCTACCTAATGGTGAGACAAATAGGGATTTGTCTAGCATGTGTGAATTTGAGAATGAATTTTTAAAAGTATCTTTCTTCTGTAGGTGACAAAATTATTATTTGAGTGTATACAGTATATGTGTGTATCATAGAGGCACATGTACATAAGTGCACACAGAAGACAAAGGACTGGTCAATCACTGTCCACAATGCACCCTTGAGACAGGATTTCTCATTGAGCTTGAGACTGGGCTGGCTGCCAGCAAGCCTCAGTAATTCTCTTATCTCCATGACCACTGGGTTTATACACATACATGCTATCCTGCCTGACATTTTACATGGTAGCCAGAGATTTGAACTCATAGCTTCATTCTTACACAGTAAAGCTGAGCCATCTACCTATGCCCACAGAATTATTTTTAATAACAATAATTAGTAGTCAAGGGAGTGTGCTTTTTATTAGCATGTGTGAGAGCCAAGCTTTGATCCTTCAAGAATACACAAAAAAAATCATGAAATAAATTTGATAAAATAGTTATAAGGCAATAGAAACACTACAGGTTTCTTTTTTAAAAATTAATTGTCATAGTTATATCTGTTAAAATTAAAATTTTAAATATTAAATATCATTAATAAAGAAGAAAGCAGTATTCTTTAATTACCTTTATGCATTTGTTGTTTGTTTGTTTTGTTGTTTTTTAGAGATGGGGTTTCTCTGTGTCACAGTCCTGATTGTCCTGGAACTCACTTTGCAGGTCAGTCTGGCCTCCAACCCAGAGAGATCTGCCTGCCTCTGTCTCCCGAAGACTGGGCTTAAAGGTGTGCGCCACCATGCCCACATCCTTTCACACATTCTTTAAAAAGAAATTCAACATCTAGAGATTGTCTGTCACTCAGAGAACCACATCAAATAGTTTCCACATTCAAGTCTTTTGGAAATTTATCAACGGCTATCATTTTTGAATACTTAAGTTCATTAGCATGCATAGGACAATCACTTATGCTATCTTCACTCTTAGTTGATCCAAGAACATGTTTTATTAATTTTAATTTCAAGACATTTCTCTGACACAAAGCAACCATTACACAAGTAATAGGAATAGTCTTAGAAGTAAGTTTAACTGAGGTTTATAATCCTGCCTCACAGTGCGGGCAGTGGGCACCACTACTATGAACAAATACTTGATGGGAAATGGGAAATATAGAAAAAAACAGTGTGGCACATGCACTGTGAAGAGAGACAGAACTGAAGATGCAATAGTGTAAGGATGACCAGACTGATTAGAGAGGCCTGACCTGCCACTTGAGGCCATGGTGGTGTCTGGATCCATGATTCCACAGAAGGCCATGTCTGAGTCTCAGCCAGAAGCCATGTTGATGTCCATGGGCATGCTGCTGCCTGCCAGGGGCCATATTGATGTGAGCAGCCTGCCCTGCCACCTGAGGCCATGGTAGGTCTGTGGTCCTGCTTGCCTCCAAGGGCCTTGTCTGTTCCGTGGTCCTACTGCAGCCAGGCTGTGCTCCCGCAGACTGTAAAGAGCAAGGAAGTGACTTGTGCAGCGATGTCGGTGACTGCATGTCAGTGACTGCAGACTCATAGTTGAAAAAGAGGGACATGAAAGACTTCTGTGACAAATCCTACTCCTCATAACACCCCAGCCCCAAGTAACAGCCCAAACAGGAAGCCATCAAAGAGAACTCTTCAAGAGTGTGATAAGGATGCTGAAGTGTAGCTCTTCACAGCTGATGGCTTCTGATGGGATGCAGGAGGGGAATGCCTCAGTTCTATTTCAGGAGCAGGCCACTGGGAGTTTGATCATACTCATGGGAGTTTGACCGTGCTCCAGTGAGTATATAACATATATATATATATAACACAATTTGGACTTGCATCATCATCATCATCATCATTATTATTATTATTATTATTATTATTATTATTATTACTTTTAGAGGAGAAGGTCACAAAGCCGGTGGGATGGACATGAAAGGAACGGGAAGTGAATGTGATTGGTGTGCATGATGTGATATTCCTAAAGAGTCGACAGAAATATAATGTTGAAGAAAATCTCATTTCACAGTAAATTCTGTGTATCACAATATTCTCCATTTGTTTCTCTCTTTAGGACTAATGGTAGCAACTTTCAAATGGCCTTGCTGTCAAAAAATGTTAAACACAGAATGCCTCACTAACATGCGTGAGGCAGTGGATTCTACCACCAACATCCTAAACATAATATTTGGGAGCTGAAATAGTAACTCAGTGGCACTGTGCCAGGTTTAGTATGCTGGAGGCTTTGTGGTTAGTCCCCAGGACTAAGTAGGTAGGGAGGTAAATAGATAGATAGATATTTAGATAGATAGATAGATAGATGGATGATAGATAGAAAATTTAGATTACACTCTAAACCCAGAATTAATTTGGAATTTATGAATGGCAGGCCTTGGTGGTTTCTTTTTCATTTTCAATATGACTTACTTTTATAATGAATATGTTGTAAGGGATATTATATTTAATATTATATGTAATATATGCATATTATGTTTAATATAATATATTTTTTTCTCAAGAGCATATTTTGGTGAGGGCAAGGTAGCAGATTGTCTTGCAGAGACTGGGTTATTTAAAGAATGTGTGTACAGCATTTTTGGAAAGGAGGAAGAACAGGAACAAAGAAAAGACAGGAGGTAAAGCCAGGGGGTGAGGAGTGAGATGGCCCTGCTGGCTGCAGACAGGGTTGGAATGTTCTGCTCCAGTGAAGAGTGTAGCTCTCAGCAGGACAGCAACAAGATTCAGCAATGCACACAGGGTGAAAAGTCCGCTTAGGGGTAGATGTGGCTAAAGTTGGATCCCTTGCATCTTCTTGGCCTGAGTTTTGGGGCACCTTTATTGTTTTTACCCATCTGACTTTTGTTTTTCTGAACATATACAAGTATATTAGTAAAGCCCTGTAGTAGCCACGTCAACTATTGAGAATTCAGCCCTGTGAAAGATTGCATTCTTGCTAACATGAATCCTGACCAAGGATTTTGTTTGGAGTCAAGGCATGTGATTAAAATAAAAATAGCACTTAATTGCCCTTATTACTATTTTTAGATTTTCTACAAATATTGGGTCCTAATTTTGCTTGCACTGCAGTGGCAGATCACACTGCTGGACTGATTTTGTATTATTTTTTTTTTAATCAATATACATTAATTATATAAAATAATAAGTTTCATTATGCTATTTTCCTAGTACACATAATATATTCACAACACACACACACACACTTCACATACCATGTACATAAACACACACACACCAATACATACACACACACCTTGAACAATCAAAGAAAGGCATAGAAAGGAAGGGAAAACACAGGTGAAGGAGGACTGTCATGAGCACACCTGAACTCCCTACTACACTGCTCCTGTGGGGACATGAACAAATGTCTATTAAAAGCAGATAGGGAGCCAGTGAGGGAGCAAATTATAGCCACTGGTTCAACTTGGTGAACCTCTGAGTTTTACTGGTCACTTAGAGGAGTTTGGACAAGTTACTTGAAAAGACAGTTTCATTTGCTCCGCGTACCCCAGATGATTGACAGCCCATGAAAGCTGGCCACCTGAAGCGTGCTGTACAGCCTACAAGCAGCTCAACAGGCTGGAGAGTGTCTCTGTCAGGTGGTCTGACCACGTCTAGTCATGTAAAAAAGGGAGTGTGGCTGGTCTGTGTGACACTTAGTAGTCTTCACTGCTTATATAAGCTTGGGGGAGGGACAGGCCTAAAGTAGCTGGTCAGTTTCAGGGACTTCCTGAAACCTTTGAGTTGTTTGCTTCTTGGGCTTAATAAGGGTCTTTCCTACAGGGTATTGTGTCTCGCTTCCCTTAATAATACCTCATGTCTTAATGAGCTTCCCTCCAAGATGAAGGGTTTTATCTCAAAGGAAACCATTACCTACTATACACCAGCCAACATCTTATTTCATGGGAGATCTTGGTAGACTATCAGATTTCCCCTACTTGATCTGACTTTCTACATCTGCTAAGGAAAATAGTTGTTACTTAAGAAAGGAAGACTCACCAAAGGCACTGCACTAACTGAGCCTGGTTCCCCTCATCCATTTAAGTTCAGTTTAGTACCTTTTACTTCCTGGAAATTATGTTACTGCCCTAAACTGCGGTCTCTTAGATGCAGAATTTCAGCTGTACTTCTTCTGTGTGGGACTATTTGTGTTATTGTAGAGTCCAGGTATGGTTAGATTTTGACTTTTTGTCATTGCTGTTTTTATAGTAAAGATGGGTCCAAAAAAGCTTGGATGTAGAGTCAGCGCTGGGCTATTTCTTTTTGCACACGCCTGTGAATGTACATGTATAAGTTAATTTAAAACCCTTTTTAAATTTTTTGTTATTTTTATTAATTACATATGTGTCTGAATAAAAACCAGAAGAGGATTTTGGATACCCTCAAGCTGGAGTTAAGACAGTTTTCAGCTGCCCAATGTGGGTGCTGGGAATCGAACTCAGGTACTCTGGAAGAGAGATATATGCTCTTAACCACTGAGCCATCTTGTCAGCCTCTAATTTAAAGCTCTTAAGTGCAGTACACTAAAGCCATTATGGTTGTCATGCCTGGGAGGCGATGAGGAAGCCCAAAGGAGTGGGTGCAAAAATCAACTTAACATTATTTGAAACATGTTAAGTTTTAAGGGCGATTGAGTTGCAAATCATTGAATATTATACAATTATACATCAATGAAATAAAGCATAATGTAAATCTTTTAAATACCTCCTGTTTTACTCTCTTTTTAGTATATTTTTTGGCTTAGCTACATGATTTTGTCTCTATTAAATCTTACTCCATCAATTTATGAGATATTTCTATAAGAGTGCTTTCATGTATACTTAATATAAGTATTATTATACTTATGTAAGTATAAGTATTATTATCGTCTGCTTTAATCAAAAGAAAACCTTTAAAAAAATTGATGAGTCATTCAAGGCATTGCTTGCTTAAATGCAGCAGAGGACCCTCAGTGTCTCTGTTTCTGACAACCACAGGAAGAGGCATGCATGTCTGTGTTGCCATTTTGCTTAAATCCACCAAGTTATTAAGAACGTGCTCTCTGTGCGGTAGTTCCCGCTCACTGATATATCACATAATGCCTTAATGGCTTAATTGGATTGTTAGGCAGGATTTAGATGATTCTCACACGACACTGAGACAAAGGTGCTTCCTCAAGAACAGGGCGACACAGTTCATGGTCTATGTTATATTTTAAGAAAACAGGAAAGAATAGATCAACAACTGCAAAGCAGATGGGAGAAATACTTGGGAAGCTGTTTAGGTACCTCAAAGTATCGCAGGACCACCTGGTTTAACAAAAAACTCAGAGTGTGAGAGCTTATCATGATAGCGTTATGTATCATAGCTTGCCAGGAGCAGGGGGTGAAAATAATAACTGTGAGTGAATTCACCCCCCCTTTTTTTTTTGTCTTGTAATTGGCAGCTGAGCAGAGGTCTGCTTTTCAGTATTAGTTTTTAAATATGGTTACAAATATAAAGGCTAGAGAATAACTTGCTTTTCACATCATTTAGAGTCATGATTTGATTTCTCTAAAAGTTCTTCTTTCCAACTGCAATTGTGTGGATGGTTGTAATACAAGTTTTTGTGGGATCCGTATGGAGGCAACAGTTTATAACTCGATGGTTGGAACCAAAGTCCAATAAATGTAATAAGGCTCTGGAGTGGCATATTGTTTTTGAACTAGTATTTTCAATAAGATATCACTTATTTTTAGGAATGAGAGCCATGTATTTCAGCCTAGGCTACTTACTAAAAACATCCAGAGAACGTTAAAAGTCCCTGTGTTCATGCTGCATTGTTATTAATTTTTTTTTATTAAAGAATGAAACCCTCAAATCAGTATAACTTCCCCAAGTAATTTCAATGTGCATCCAAAATTCTGATCTAGAAAATGCTACCAATGGGGACGAGAGATGTGGCTCAGCAGGTAAGAGCAGGTTTTTTTCTTTCAGAAGACTAGGGTTCGGTTTCCAGCCTCCAGCATCCACATTTGTGAGCTCCTAGCCACCTGCCACTCCAGCTCTGTGGCCTTGGGTACTCTCTTCTGGTCCTCAAGAGTGCCTGCATGCAGGTGCACACACATATATACACATAGAGAAGTGTGAATAAACAACAAAATAAATCCTGTTTTTAAAAAATAAAATGCGGCCGGACGTGGTGGCACACGCCTTTAATCCCAGCACTTGGGAGGCAGAGGCAGGCGGATCGCTGTGAGTTTGAGGCCAGCCTGGTCTACAAAGTGACTCCAGGACAGTCAAGGCTAACAGAGAAACCCTGTCTCGAAAAACCAAAAATAAAAAAAAATAAATAAATAAAAAATAAAAAATAAAAAATAAAATGCTAGGCAGAAGAAAGTATGCCTAAAATAAAGCTCTTCCCTTTATAAGATATAAATATAAAATATACCATTGTGAGGTGCAGTCTCAGATTGTTTTGAAAAGAAGGTGGGCTGGGAGTCTTAGGAACTGCTTTGTTTATTCTACATTTACCCATCATTTATGCAGAAGTTTACTGAGTTTCAAGTGTGTCCCACATTAGTAGGTTTGTTTATTTATTTGTTTATGTTTTTGTTTCGCCACAGTGCTCTCAGTGTAGCCTGTCTTTGTGGTGTAACAGGTGTAACGAATACTCCGAATGACAGCTTGTGTTAGCTGGTTGGCTCACTGGTTGTTAACTATTTCAGTCAATAAGTGCATCCACAAATCCTTTACAAATTCCAGTAACATTGGTGGGTTTTATGAAGGCCTCCTCTGGAATAATGTATCATCTGCCAGCCACATGTCAGTTTACATTTTAAGCACTTACACTTGGTTGAAGTTTGGTTTGGTAGAATGCTTGTCTACACAAAACCCCAAGTCTTATCACCAGCCCCATAGAAAACCTAATGTGGTGCTATATACTTGTAATCCCAGCACTCAGGACATGGACACAGGAGGAACAGAGCTTGAGGGACAGTCTCTGCTAGAGCGCCTTAACTGCCATCCTGGACTATGTAACCCTGTTTCGAAATACAAACAGAAATGTAACTCTGTTTCAAAATTACAAGCACAAACAACGTACAGTGAAGTTAGGTGGAATTTAAAATACCATTTTTCATTCTGCGTGTCCGTATGACAAGTGCTAAGAAGCTCCTTGTGGTTGGTGGTGGGTTTGCTGAACAGCGCGCAGGTGGAGAACACTTCTCTCAATGCAGAAGAACCGCATAGGAGAACACTGTAGAAAGATGACCAACGTGTATGCTCCGGAAGCACCTAGGCTAAGTTTATACTTTTGAAGCCAGAGGCATAGGGAATAGCTGAGAAATCTGGGCCTCTGCTTGGTTTGGATTAGACACACCATGTTCTAATAATGCACTTGTCAGTTTGGAATTCTTACTTGTGTGGACTGTTTACCCATACCTCTCTGAGAACAATGCTCCCAACCACTTATTAGCAACCCGGGATCCCTACCTCCATCGAGCTACATGCATACCCCACATCAAACAGTGGGCTGTGTTTCCCCCCTTAATGAATAACAAACACAGGTAGTTTCTATTTGAGCACACTTCAGTTATAGCTGGGTATGAAGGCAGAAGGCTGATCTAGCCTACACGGGATTGTGGTACATGTGCAATATGAGGGAGAGGGAGAGGGAGAGAGAGAGAGACAGACAGACAGACAGACAAACAGACACAGAGAGGAGATTGCAGGTACCTTTGGAGTCCAGAAGAAGGTGTCAGATCTCCCAGAGCTAGAGTTTCAGGTTAATTTAAGGCACCTGAAGTAGGTTGTGGAAAACACACTCAGGGCCACTGCAAGAGCAGCAACAGGTGTTTCTAATTGCAGAGCCATGTCTTCAGCCCCCTAAATGAACTTTTATGGTGGCTCCCCTATTTTCCATCTTATTTGTGACTTGTAAGTAGGCATTCACATGGTTACTGTTGGACATGTCACAGGAAAGGACCTGAGTAGTAAGCAAAGACTTGTGTGACCCAAGACTGCCAATGAAAACACAAAAACTTTTAAAACAAATTCCTCATTCTCTTGAACCCCATAAAGGGAAGTCCCAAAACAGTCAGGGTCCTTGAATACTGTCATTCATGTGGTCTGTCGTCACTCCAAACAGTGTATTCTCTTGCAGATTTGTCCTATTATTTGGCTTTGAATAAGGCTTCCTTGCTACTTTATAACCCATGTGGGCATTTGTTTCTTTTCTTTCTTTCTTTCTTTCTTTCTTTCTTTCTTTCTTTTTTTTTTTTTTTTTAATAAGAGGCCAAGAGCCTGGAAACACTCACCCAGCCCCCAACCTCTGGTAACAAGCTTAAATTGTAGAAAATATCTTTTCGATACTGTAAATTTGACTGTTACTTGTAAGAAGAACCTGAAGAGACAAAGCAAAGTAAAAAAAAAAATAATAAAAAATAATGATTAGCATTCAGAATAAAATGGAAACAGTTTTTTTCAACTAGAAGCCTTAGCCTCTGACTGTCCTATGAAAGCTGAAATTTTGAGGGGATTCCTGGAATCAGTACAATGCAAGTTTACCATCTGTTTTATATTAAGCAAAAACAATCACCCTGTCTATCACAGAAAATTTTGGCTTCTGGAGTCTTCTTTTGCCAAATTTTAATTGTATTATTATTTTGTTACTATTTGTGAATGCAGGCACACATGGTAGGCAAGCACCACGGCGCGGCAGATGGAGTCAGAGGAGTTAGTTTTCTCCTTTCACCATGGGCTCTGGTGGTAGAACTCAGGTGATCAGGCTTGTGTGACAAACACTGGTTTAGTGGTTGCACCATCTCACCAGTTCAGGTTTTTTCTTTTGGAAAACACTGAGCAATAGTGATGTTAGTTTGGCATCCATTATTAGCAAGCTCAAACCAAACCGTGTCACAACAAGGTCAAAGACAGCTATGAATCATTATGCAGGATTGCCTCATAGGGCCTCACTTAAGCACTTTTACCATTCATCCAATCCTCTTTTTAAAATAAATCCTATGAGAAAGATATAAGCATTTATTCTCATTCTAAAAACAAAGAAACTGGTTACACTGACATTGAGAAAGATGTCCAAAGTCACTTTGATAGGGAACTGGCTGTGCACTTGGACACTGGAAGCTGCAGCAGAGGCACCAGTTCAAAGACCACCCCTCCTCAGCTGCCCTTCCTACAGCTGGTCTGAGGAGGCAGCGACTTTGACACGCCTGGGTGTTTGTTGGAGATGCAGAATCCTGGGCTCCATCCCAGACTTAGGATCAATATCTTCATTTTAATAAGGTTTCTAGGTGAATTATGTGTACACTCATTTGAGAAGCAATTCTCTAAACCCCTGCTTTATAATGCCCCTCGGATGAGAAATAATCAATGTTCTGAGTGCTTCCAAAAGTGTAGTTGAAGTGGGTGTGCATGTGGGGGGATATGTGTTGGCCATGATGGGACGCTCAGTCAGGCACAGACGCAAGGCACATATGATCGCTCTGTAAACAAGTCTTCTCAAATCCCCCTGATGACAGAAACTCTTAGATGCTTGCCAAGAATGCAACTTGTTCCCTAATCACCGACTTAAGTTGGAAGCTGCATTTTATTTATTTTATATTATTTTATTTTATTTTTAAAGAAAGGGCCTTAAATGATTTCTATGACAAGGGTGTTTGGAAACACTGCACAGAGTTAAGCCTTACACTCAATAAGTAACAGAGACAGAAAATCACTACACCTGAAAAACTGTATCTTAATTCAAAGTGCTGTATTATCATGCTTCAAGAAATAAGAGTCCATCAAAAGGAGGGTTTTTTGTTTTTGTTCTTTTGGCTAAAGAGGCAGGGAAAGAGCTTCTGTATACAAAGGATGGCAGACCTTGAGGTCCACACATCGGCAATGATCAAGGCTACATCTTTTGAAGCTGTAACTTACCATAGAGATGCGTGCTTCAGGTTTAGGAAGCCCGATGACATTAAACACTATAATCACATAATTAACTTAACTTGCCTCAAGTCTTTGCTCAGCAAGCAACCTTCTGATTAAAGCTCGACTTCCTGTGTAGCACACTTTCAGGTGGAGAAAATTTGTTGGCTGTGGGATTCGACGTGTTTAATTGAGGTTTTTATTGTAAATCAATAACCTGGCAGTCACATGTCATCCATCAGTGTTCTGAAGTTTAAGCGAGTTCACCCATGGCAGAAGAGAGTTAACCCCTTGGTGCTGTTAAACAAGGAGCCTGAGGACTATGTGGGAGCTGGGGTCTGGTGACAGGTTTCCTAACCGTTTTGGGTAGGAAAGGTCTATCTGAGTAGAGTACCGTGGCCTGTTTCCTTTAATGTTGTTGTCAAATTAGGATGCTGTAGACTCTAGAGTCTAGAGGAGGAACAGATAAAATGAGCACCTCTCACGATGGGATTTGTTAGACTGGATTAAACAACATGGTCTGGGTGGCCCACCAATGGCTGTCTGTCAACACTGGAGAGACTGAGACCCCAGTAGTTGCCCATTCCAGGATGCTGGATATGGTAGTTCCAGTACAGTACCAAAGACATGGAGGATTCCTTGGTCTACATTGGAAGGTCAAAGAAACTAGACTCTTCTATAAATGAAGGATGGCAACAGCAGCAATAGAGTAGATGCACTTGCTAGCAAGACATTAAGGCCAGCCTGCAAAAAGTGACTGCTTTTCTTTTCTACCTCTTTGTATCTGAGCTGCATACTCTGTGAGGGGAGCCTTTCTCTTCCAGTTATTTCTTCCAGGAAACACCCTCACAGACCCATGCTCTGAGGCATGGCTCTTAGTTGATTGTAGATCCAGGCAAATGGCCAACAAGATTAACCATCACAGGTGTGTAGCTGTCTCTTCTAATTGAAACATTCTCCTCTGGAGGAAGGATGGAGGCTACCAGGCTAAAGAAGCCTAATGCACTCACAAATCCCCTTCGTGATCTTGTTTAAACAATCGCTGTTAGTAGGACCTCTTTGGAATGTAGATGTCTACAGCACAAAGAACTCTAGCGATGCAACTTTCATGAGCAGTCACTCTGCTAGAGTGGGCTTTTGGTGGCATAAGTTGCACAAGCCATTCATACTCTAAGTAGCCTTAATAAACAAATTCCTTAATTCACCAATCTGGGCTTGGGCAGGGCCATGCTTTTGGTTTGCTGGTGTGCTATCTGGGTGAATTGTCATCTCTCACATCCCATCAGGAAATGCAATACTTTTGCTCATCCGTTTTTCTAATTATGTAGTCCAAGACATTTATCCCTGGTGGGTAAGAGTCAGTAAACAATGGAGGAAGAAGTTAGGTAATTAGAAAATTTCCAGAAAAAAAAAGTATAGAGGAAACCACAAAGGCAATGAATATTCTGCTTATGACAATCAAAATTAAGAGCATGCATCAGGGAAACAATTATGAAGGCTGAGGTACTGGCTGAAGCATTTCGCCGAGGCTCTGGAGAGATGGCTCAGTGGTTTGAGCACAAGCTGCACTTGCAGAGGACCTAAGTTCAGCTCCAAGCACCCACATAGGGCAGCTCATAACTGCCTGTAACTCCAGCTCCTGGATCTAATCTTTCTCTTCTATCTTCCACAGGTACCTCGCCCCTCATGTGTGCAAACACAAACACACACTCACATACATGCACACATTCATACATGCAAGCACCTAGGCACACACACTGTGTGCACACACATCTACATATAATTGTTTCAAAGAATTGATTTGAAATTTTTGACAGTGAATTTTGTCTTTTTCCATGCACCTCCTTGTAGTAAATTAATTGTCTAGCCCAGGACACTAAAAGAATGAATTCAAGATTCTTAAATGTATGTAGTCTTGAGCTTTAGAAAACATTCTTCAAATATCTGGTTTCCTTTTTCCTAATTCACAAATTCACAAATTCTCCTAAAGCATGAAATAGCTTTCCATCTTACAATTCACCTTTTCTTTGCAAAAGGAGGTAAAATGCAGAGAAAGCCTATGTTTTTCAATCCTAGGAGTAGCTAAGAGAGAAGAGGTGGACACAGCGCTACTTTCTATACTGGGAACTTTGTGGTGGAAGTATATGCCCAGGTATGTTAAGAATGTGTCAAAGGAGTTTACTGTAAAAGGTGAGCTATTGTGAGGTACTCTAAGGTATGCCACATAAAAACAAATCAGACTGCACAAAATGGAGCAAGAAAGGAGGCATTGAGTTGCAGCCAAGCTGGCTGCGGTTGAGTGTAGCATGGTCACTGACTTGCAAGGAATGATCTGTCACAGTACTCTTTCTGACAGAATTAGGTGACCACTGAGGTAAGTAGGAGCCACCATGCGCAGGGGAGAAGTATAACATGTAATAAACACCCAACAGAGTGCTAGAGTCATCTGGGAAGAAGCTAAAAAAGAGAACAAATTATTAATTATGTCAGTTCAGACTTTAGCAATTCATAGGAAGGAAGACAGAAACTAGGCAAAAGAGGTGCTGTTCACTCCCAAAATAATCATAGACAGAGGATATGTCTAGAAAACACATTATTTTTCTTACCCCACTAGGACAGGTAAAATCCCTCTTCCATTATCCCTGCAACCACCCAGAAATTGCTGTCTATGTCTCTACCCATTCCTCATTGAAGAAGAGGCCTCTCCATCCCCCACACACACTTCTGC
This sequence comes from Acomys percivali, assembly GCA_907169655.1. NCBI lineage: Eukaryota > Metazoa > Chordata > Mammalia > Rodentia > Muridae > Acomys > Acomys percivali. Next base: position 30,047,700 of record OU015743.1, read on the forward strand.
CCTAATTTTTATTAAATTTATTCCTGACACTTTCTTCTTATGATTACATAGAAAAGTCTCTTGCCAAGGTTACTCATGACTGTGTCAAATCCAATGGTCAATTTTCAGCCTTTATTTCAATCTCACAAGCAGCAGTCTAGACAAGGTCAGCCACTCCCACCCTTTTAGAAGCAATTTCTTTCCTTGGCTTATATCTTATACATAATTTCTGGACGTCCCTTCTCCACCCCAGAAAGAATCTCTCTGGCCTCTCCCTTTCAACTGTTTCTCTGCTGTGGTCATGCTTGACTTCCTAAGTGATTTCATTTAGACTGTGCCTTTTATTCTATGTTTTCTTCAGTAGAGAACTTTGCTAAAATTCTAAAGACACTGATCATCAGTGTTTGAAACCCAGTGAACCTTGAACCCAGCCCTCAATCTATCTTTGTGTCTTCAGTATTCCCAATGTCTAATAAACGACATTATCTTTTATCAAACTGTTCAAGTCTCAGGTTTTGCATTTAGTCTTCTTCTTTTTCTTAAAGGTTTTGCGAGACAAGGTTTCTCTGTGTAACTTCGATTCAGTCTTCTTTACCCCTCACTTATACCTTCCTCACTAATTTGGCTGCAAATTCCATTCGCTTTAGCCTCACGAAATATACCCAGAATTTGACCACTCTCTGGCATATCCCCAGCTACCACCTTCTGCCACACTGGCTTCCTAGATTTCCATGACTTCTACAGGTCCCCAACTCTCTGCCTTCCTGTGCTACTTGAGTGGTCCTACAGGCCTGGTGGATTCTTTGGTCAAAGAACAAAGACAACCATAAGGACCTAGTCTACTGGTCTATCCATTTTGCTTCTTTCTGCTTGGCTTTCTTCATTGTGCAAGGTCTTTCTGTGGTTTTGAAGAGATGGCAGCTGGGAGCTCTAGATTTCTCCTCCCCTAGGTTAGCAATTTGTAATGGAAGTTTTGGTTTCTTTGTAAACTCAGTTGTGTTATATAAATATGTTTTTTGCTCTAATCTCAAGTGTGGGATTTTAGTTTGAACATTAGGTTGTCCACATCTGTTAATTGTCTCATGAGGGGCAGTTTTTCCAGCTGGTAACTGCCTTCATTGAGCAGCACGGAGAGCGGCGTATCGTAGGGCTCTCAGTATATAAATAAGAACACAGAGAGAATGTGGTGTGGTGTGAGGTGTTGGCGTGTGGCATGTAGCAGTTGGAAGAGCCCAGAGTTGGATGGTGTTGCAGTTTGGAACAGATAGACAGAGAGAAATGCTTTGGGGAGCAGTGGCTTGGAGGAGACTGTTGGCTGGCCTACTGTTGGCAGGGGTGAGCATAGCCCCAAAGAGCCCAGTTGACCTTAAACAGCCAGGAAAAGTAAATGGGTCCCCTCTCCCCACTAACTTTCTCTCTTCTATGTAGGATTGGGAGGTTGGAAGGGAGGTTGAGGCCTAAACACACCAAGTAAAGTGGAGTTTAAAAGAAAGAGTGAGACAGCAATTCCAGATGGAAAGTCTCTTCTGAAATTTAACATTACTTTGGAGATGAATGGCTAATTTTGCGTGTGTCAATCTTTAAACTAGTTAAAGTGGTCAGGAAATAGGACACTATTACTATGGTGGATCAGATGGCTAGCCCAGTTCGTGGGATGGGGAGAGGCCACCATGATTGACAGTGTCATTAAGACAGCCTTTCACAGGAATAAGGGTACTCCAGACATCAAAAGGGAGAGACCAGGAAATTACTTGGAACAGATAAAAAATAATGATCATTATAATTTAACACATTTTATTTATTTTTCAGTTATTTAATCTCTTTGTTCCCATTTCCCTTTTTAGGGCTAATACTCTACAGCATTAAGATGAGGCTAAAGTGATTTTGTGTGCGTATGCATTCTTTGAAAAAATTAATTCACTATATCTCCTATTATATGAATGCTGTCTATTGTAAAATATAGATTTTTTCCTTTAGTAGTAGATGATGAAATATGGACAGATACAAAGTGTATTTTGTATAATTTAACAGTGAGGGAAAAAAAATTAAAAAAAAAAAACAGTGAGGGTATTGGTAACAGTCAACCAAAGATGACCTGAATATGCATTCAACATATTACTGGAAATTCTAGTTGAAGAAATAGACAAGAAAGAAAAATAGCGTACAAAATTTAAAAAGAAAGGAATAAAATGGTCTTTGGTTAGAGAATTTAAAAAAAAAAAGTAGGAATCCTGGATATACTGTGAGAAAACTGTTGGAATTCATAATTGAATTCACTAACACAAAAACACAAATTGTTATTTTATACATTAACGATGAAACACTCCAAAGAGAAAATGGAACAATTGTATTTAGAACAGAACCTGCTGTGGGCGGAGTCCCCAGCGTGGGGCAAGCACCTCACAAGTGTTTACACCATGAGAGCAAAGCCCTTGAGAATCAGGGTGTTGGGTCGGAGTGCTTGTAGGAGAGAGCCAACGAAGTTTTTCCTTCCCTCCTGCAGGTCTTGTTCATTCCTGAAAGATGTACTGCACAGAACTGTGGAACTCAGAGCACAGCCAGTGTGAACAGCTCCAGAGATTTCTACTCCAATCAGAGACACCATTACCACTTACCACTAAATTATGCAGAAATTACATGCACCCAGATGCATGTATTCAACAATAAATAATTTAAATATTTTAATAAATACAAAACATTTAACCCAGTATTTCACATGTAGCAAATCACTAGTAAGTGGCTGATATAGTTGTTTTAATTATAACTCTGTTTTACTTCAGATTTTCTTCATTTCCACTTGTGCAAATGGGGAAACAGTTAAACTGTCTTTCTGAAAGTGTTTTGTTTGAAATGGAATCTTTGTTTTTAATGAATGTAATCATAGGCAACACTATTCAAAAGTGGCTGCATATTCAATGCTTGGCACTTTAATGAAATGCCTTTTCTACAGAATAAACATTTTAATGTAAAGTTGTTAGCTGTCTATACTGTCTCCCTCTGCCCCCCACTCAGCAATTAGTAGTCTCTTAAAACTGAAAATGCAAAACTGTGAAAACAGAAATTACAATGTATAATTTATATACATAAACTTCTAAATTGAAAGGCACATCTTTGGTCTCTTAGAGACTGTTTATTTACTTATTTAGCGATTCCGGGGACTGAAGCCAGGGCTGTGTAAATGCTAGACGAGAGCTCCTTTACTGTGGTATACCTCAACCCCCTTGGGAAGATTTAGTGAGAAACAACAACCTGTTAATGATATTCTGGATATGGGAACACAGTGAGAGTGAATAGGCTGGCCAGTCAGTACTCGGGGGAAATGGTGTGTGGTGAGAAGAGAGACATACAGAAATGATTTATGATGCAGTATGGAAATGCCTCAGCAGAGGCGTGTGCAAAAAAAAAAAAAAAAATGCTTTTGCAACAAAGAATAGAACAATCCAGTCAGCCTGTGCCTCTGGGAAGGAAGAGCTCTGAGGAGGGTTCTGAAGAGGAAGAGGGGGAATTCTAAAAAGCTGAGGAAGAGGAGATGAAGATTCTAAGATGAAGGAGTAGTATGAGAAAAGTCCCATCGAACCTCCCCCCCCCTCAATGATCTGATATACATTAGAAACAGAGAAAAAGTTCGTGTGGTCACAGCAAAGATACCATGGTAAAGAGGGCTGCAAGCTGTAGAACCAGCTTAGAAGCCATGTCAGGTTCAGTGGAAGAGTCTGCATCTTTACAGATGATGGAGGATGTTATCAAAATGGAGGATTTGTAAGCAAGGAGCCAGTAGATCAACTGTAACAAATGATACCAAAGAAAACACTATTCACTGGGTGCAGTGGCACACTTCTATAATCCCTGCCCTTGGGACACCAGGCAGGCAGATTGCTATGAGTTCAAAGCCAGCCTGGTCTACAAAGCGAGTCCAGGACAGCCAAGGCTACACAGAGAAACCATGTCTCAAAAAACAACAAAACAAAACCAGAAGATACTATTCGCCTTTTGTTTTTGTTTTTGTTTGGCTTGCTGTGTTATGTTGAAGTTTTGGTTAATGATGCAAGCACACCCCTGAGTTCAGGGTTAGGGTTAAGAGGATAGCAACTTGCTCTATCTCTGCCACCTTATTCGTGTCTAGGTCATACTCACCCATGTGCTGGGCAATGAATAAGAAACCAGGTAGAGGTAGTCCCTGCTCTCCCCACAACCATGAAGAATGTGCTGTCCATTGGCTAGATATGAATAGGGCGTCTAGGTTTACTGCATGCATTGTCCTTGGTGCCCCCTATTTGACCACTTCCCCTTGGTGGGGAGGCCTGGTGGCATTCAGAGGGAGGGGAAGAAGGCTATCCAGATGAGACCTGATAAGCTGTAATCATACAGTGGGGGAAGAGGTCCCCTTCTGTCACAGGTCTAGGGGAGGGGGATAGGGAGAAAGAGGAGGAGTGGGAAGACACAAGTGAAGGGATAACAATCGGGATGTAATCTGAATAAATTATTAAAAAAACAAAAATAAAAAAAAAACTTACAGAATGAAAGATTTAAAAAAAGAGACCAGGTAGAGGACATTTTGGGAAAAAAAATGTGTGTATATCATCTTTCCATTTTTTTCTCATTTTGTATTCAATGTTTTACTATCATGAAAATTCATTTTTGTAGAGGAAGTAGAAATTGCCACACTCCTCAGAGGTAATTCAAATAACTCATGTAAAGATGGTAGATTCTGTACATGTTATCAAGAGTCGAGAGGCCTCAGAGAATAAGGAATTCTCAAAACACTTCCTCCACTGTGGAGAGGCCCAAAGGAATACAGGCTCAAATAGTGTTTCATGTGCGCTCCTTACTTTGATGTGAAAAGGGACCATGAAGCTCTTATGCGGCATACCCCAACAAGTGCCAAGACAAAGAAGAGATAAGTGTTCAGAAATCTATGAAAACATGGAGCTAGAATTCTGACTCCAAAGATGTTATCAAAACCCTCCCATCCCAGCAGATTCACTGTAATGTGGCATCAAACATCGTTCTTTCTCCTTTTGTCTGAGTAAGCTACCTCATGGGAAACTGCATTTCAGAGATTTAAACAGGATCAGGATGTGTGGTTTCCATGCCAACCATACCAGCTTCTCTTTTGTTTCTTATTCATTTATTTATTCACTCCATCTCACCAGCACAGAGACACTGAGCACCATGAATGTTTCTTGTCTGTGCAGGCGGTGAGAGGGTTCGGAAGGTCAAACACATGTTGTCCTTTTTGAGTCCCAAGACCAGGAGAGAGACAAGTACCAAGCCCTTAAGTCAGCGTGCAGCCAGAGAAAGTAAGGCCAGCTAAAACTTTCCTACTCACCAGAGGGTAAATTAAATTGGCTGGAACCACTGACCCAAGTCCTGGGATGATTAGAAACTCTGGTTGGCACTTGTCCTCATGCCTCCCTGTCTTGTATTTGTGTTTAGGCTATTCATTCTCTCTGATGGAGCAGTCAGCACTGCACACCTCCTCAAAGGTGTTGACATAGCCATTCCTTAGCCTTCTACACTCATTCACATAAAGCATTATGAGTGTGCCTACTTTTAATGAAGATGCAACGTTAATGGGACCAGTCTACAGAAGAAGATGCCCAGTGAATGACTGTGACAAAGCAGATAAGAGTACTCTTGGTTCTCATGAGTCTATTAAAACCATTGGTTCCTTCCTCACTATTGCCCAGAAGCAATGAATCAAGCAAATAACCAACCACAACAAAGGCAATTTCCAGTAGTCAAATCTCTTTTATTCTCTTATGGAGTCTGGTCAGGGGCTTCTGAAGACTCTCATGCCCTCAGAGTCACATTTTTCTGTTCTAAAAAGGATATATATACATATATGTTTATGTATTATATGTAAATACATATAACTATATATAATTTATATAATATAAAATAGTAATGCATTATATATTGTCTAAATAATAATATATCAGCTGGGTGGTGGTGGCACACACCTTTACTCCCAGCACTTGGGAGGCAGAGGCAGGTGGATCGCTGTGAGTTCGAGGCCAGCCTGGTCTACAAAACAAGTCCAGGACAGTCAAGGCTAACACAGAGAAACTGTCTTGAAAACCAAAAAAAAAAAAAAAAAAAAAAAAAAAAAAAAA
>OU015743.1:30053894-30131287 GCA_907169655.1 Acomys percivali
AAAAAAAAAAAAAAAAAAAAAAAAAAAAAAAAAAAAAAAAAAAAGTATTACCTGAATAATATCTAATATTTATGTATTGCATGCACACACACACACACACACACACACACACACACACACACACATATATATATAAAATCAAAGATATTTTCTTACAATATGGACTATATCCAGTATATCCAGTTAGTTTTACACACTGAGCACTTACTTGTTCTAGTACTGAGATAATTCCTTGGTAATTGTTTTTGAAACAAGGACTAACTACATAGCTGATGCTGGCCTTTAACTCACAAGGTAGCCCCAGTTGTCCTCGAACTCATGATCACCCTACCTCCGCCTTCTGAGTCCTGGGTTCACAAGCACGCCTGGCTCCTACAGACAGTTTTATACCCTCTTCCCAAAGTTGTGTTTACCGTCTGTTAAAATATATATTTAAAGTCTAGATACATGACGAATTGTGGTGCAAGGTCTCCCACAAAAGTGAGGAGACAATGTAGTATCAGAATGGAGGGGCATCAGATTTAAGCGAAAAAAAAAAAATCAAGGCAGCAAAGCTTTTCTGGGAAACTATAACATTTCTCAAGACTGTTAGACGGGCACAGTGAGTGAGGAGCGAGAATTCACACTATGAGATCATCAGGTGAAAAACCGCTGAGATGAGAAGGAGTTTAGGGTACCATGGAAACTGCAGTAGGTCAGCAGGACTAGATCCTAAATGAGAAGGGGAGTGGACACTGGTGACAGTGGCTGAGTAAGCAGGGGACATATCACCTAGAACCTCATGGGTCATGTGACCCTGAATTTTAGGCTCATGGCTCTTCCCTATCAAACAAAATGACATCATTAGTAGCTTTTTCTAAATGTGGAGTTTATTAGTCATTGAAACAGAAACAGTTGTGTCAAAGCAGGTAAACTTGTACACACACACACACACACACACACACACACCACTCTATGTCATATAATACATAATGCACTTCTTCCAAGGGCATGTAACTTGGTGCTATCAAATCATCTATCCTCTAATCATAGGTATGATCAGCCAGGTCATAAGCTGAAAAATATTTTCATATTAACTTTTATTTCACAGAAACGTTTCCTGTGGAGAAACTAGGATTGTGAGGGTTTCTGGAAAAGCTTTACAAGGGATGCCTGCCAGCAGTACATGAGTTCTCTAACCCTTTTTCAGGATTGCCCAGCTGACATACCTGCTTCTTCTCAATGAGCAAGAAGCTTCAGATCTAAGTTGGTTTACCACCAGGGTAAACTGTTGTCTCATTGTATTCTTATCATAAGGCACTTGTGGGGGACTCACTATGTCCCCATGCATCCACAGGCAATGAAAGAGACACACACACACCTTCTGTAGACACTGTTTCACACCTTCCTGTCATTGTTAATCCAGCCTTAGCATGCCACACAACACATATTATTTTCTAGAAATAAGGTACCTTGTTTGATCACCTGTCTCTCCATCCCACTGCCCCCTAAATCCACTTTATTTTTCTTCTCTGACTTTTCAAATACTAATACCCATGCCTTTAAAGCTGTTCTTTTATTGAAAGTAATAAGTTAAGACATTCATTGTGAGGTGGGCGGTTCGCCTTTTTCCTAAGGGTCACCAGCATATACACTGCATGCTCACTGTGTCGAACACAGCGGAATCATTTCGGGAGCAATACCATTCACTGACGTCCATTTTAATTTGTCAGTCTTGTGCTGTACACTTGCCGTACGGTATAACACTTTATAAGGAAGAGATGTTTAGGAGCGATGTCTTCTCCGGAAAGGCATCCCTCAGTCGTTTGCCGAAATCGAATCTGCTGCAGGTGCTAAGAATCTAGCCGGTCTTCCTGTGAGTCTACACTTACGGTGGAACCTTGGCTACTGGTGTCAACATTTTCATAGGATTTTTGGTCTTTGGCAAAATTGATGAAAACCTAAGTTTTTTTTTTTTTCAAGAAAATAAAAGACATTAGTGCCAGGTTTACAAAGGAAGAAATAAGGTTTAATTCTCCCCACTTCTCCCTCCCCCTCCCTCCCTCTTTGTTCTCTCTCTTTCTCTAACTCCTTTTTTCGCTCTCTCCCACACTCCCACAAGTTTGTCAGGTCATACTCACATGCTTGTGCAATTCTCTCTAAAGTCTTTTTACGCAGCCAGCTTCAACTGGACGTTGAAAATAATGCACATTTCTATGATTATGACTATATTTTTGCCATAGTCTAAATTTAAAGCTATAGTTAAGGACCTATTAGCTGTATCTGTAATCCATATGATCCACATTGCTATCTTCATCACATGTGGATAAGGAGCCCAGCCTGATGACTCTATTAAATGTTGACGTAGAAATGCTGAGAGAAGTCACTAGTTTCAGAATTTGTGTCCAAAACTCGCATTATGTTAAGTTTGCCAATTATATAGCAGGCAGATCTGTTTACATGCTTAAAGCCATTAAGTGTATTAGTTGTAGGCTTGTCCCAATGTCGCCAAGAGTCCAGTGTTTTAATGCACGATGCTTAATGTTGGTCAAGTAAGTCTAAGCCTAACTCTTCAGTGTGGACAAATCCATACTTGTCTTAAGTCCTTATTAAAATATTAATCCATAAAGAGCAGCAAATCAATTGGCTTACTTTCAGACCCACTTCCAATTCAAGCTTAGAGTTGGTTTTTGTAGGTCTTGTCAGTTGAAGTATATAAAACTTAGTACAGAGATGATGGATGCCCTAAGAAGCTGCTAGCATTGAGTGGGAAAGTCATTAAGATGTATAAGAGAAAGAAATTCCACATTTGCTATATTAAGTGTGTGAATTTAATAAACCTCAGGGTCTGTATGTTCTCTGTCACTCACCCCACATACCCTAACTCAGGAAGCCGACTAATGAAAACCTTCATTACGAAACCTACCAAAAAGAAAGTAGAGGAAGCAATAATAGCTCATTATTTTGTAGGTGACAGTGGTTTTCCGCTTTCCATGTACATGTAAACATTCATGGAAGTAGATGCTATATACAGTGGGAAGAAATACCTTCATTTCTCTACCAAAAATAGTTAATGCCTTTCATAATCTATTTTTTTTAATGTCTCAGATGCAGTTAGAAATAAATTACGCTCTTTGCTAAGGTTTTCAGGTGCAAGAGTAGATACTGATTTAATTACAAGTAAATTAAATGCCATTAAAAAGAAATAAGCAGAATGCATAATAAGTAATGTGTAGCACTGCGCCATGGATCATGGCATACATCTTACCTCTTCCAGCGTGGTCTGGCTCACGAGGAAATTTGTGATATTTAAAGCAGTCTTGTTGGTTTCCAGAAGGTCAAAAATGTTTGCTACTCCTCCTGCTGTGACTGGCACGTGGTATTCTAGCATGCTAAGATGCTGATCCTGCAGGAACCAAAGGGAAGGACTTGTCTTTACAATGGCAAGGTAACATCAACTTGACCAGATTTCACTTTATGGGGAGCTGGGGAGGATGCTGGAAGTTGTCCCACTGGGGGTGTGGGGGTGTCCATAATGAGCATGTTTTGAAACTAGTTAGCGTGTAGAGATGAGATGAAAAGTTTCATGACCATCGGGGAGGAAACAAATTAAAGAGTTAATGAAAAATTTCAAAGCATGCTGAACTCATGGGCATTTAGAAAGTTACGTTCTCAGCTATAGCGGGGAAAACCTGCAGGATGTGTCTCACACATCAGTGTGTGCTCAGCTTGTTGGTCAGTTTTAGTAGATTTGCTGTTATGTTGGTCTGAAATCCCAGGACTTGGCTGTTTAGCTGATAGGAGCCAAAAATGCTAGACCTCAGTAGTGTTGTCTAGAAGCTTTTTTTCGCCCCCTCTGATCGATGTTGCTTGCTTTTCCTGATTCCCCTTAAAAGTCTTTTCAACTATTCAACTTTCACCAATAGGATCAGCTACTTCATAATCTATTGATACTGCCTTGGAGTGTCTCTAACAACCGCTGCTCTGAATCGTTCATCTTTTACCATCTGATTTTTCAAAGGGGTTGTTTGTTTGTCTTTAAGGCGTCTCTCCAGCTTGACCTTTGCTCTCTCTTTTTCTGATTTGCTGGTTCTTGCTCCACATATGAGTTATTGCAACAGCCTCCTTGGAAGCCTAAAAACTAGGTATGCTGATTTATTCTGGCACAAAGCAGCGAGGGAATAGGTTCTGAATATGTCAGATCAGATGCTGTATCCCTTGGGAATCTGCTCTTGTGGTGTTGCAGATCCCACCCAGATGGTCCTTTTCAGTCTTAGAGTCAACACTTCTTCTTTCTCCCTTCCTTGTCTCCTTGTGCCTGTCCCTGTAATCTAGCTTTCTTTCATATTTAATTCTCACGTCATCATTCCAGCTATTTTCATGTAGAGATCGGGACACTACTGCAGAAGTGTAAGGAAAACTCCCTTGAGAAGAAATCACCTTTTACCATCAGCTCCTTTGGTGGCTCTAAGTATGTGCCCAGAAGGCACACACCAGGAAAAGAGTAATCTCCTCTCAGTAAATAAACATTTCAACCAAGCAACTGACTGAATGAGTGAGACCAACATGGTTTGTAGAGGGAAGGTGTCTTTGAATATTCAGTTCTGATGATGAAAAAGGAAAAAGAAAAAGGGCTTTGATAAGAATCTTGGGGATACCTTGGGGATACCAAGGCAAAACAATTTATGAAGATAAAAATAGTTATTTTAAAAATGCATTCTTATGCTGTCTGATATCGCTTTGCATTAATATTACGCCCTCTAGTTTGTGAAAATACCAGGCATTTTCCATACTGTTTTATAAAGCAGATGTTCATTCCTGTTTACTAATAAAAGAAACAGAGTTCAGAGACTTTGGGTGTCTCCTCTGCACAGGCAGGCTCAAGCCACAGGTTTCTACTTTTTTTTTTTCCACTATTCTACTTTGATTCCCTTTTAACAACAATTGTGTGTCATCCTCAAGTTGTAGAAATTACCTGTCTATCAAAAATGTTATACTGATGTTTTTCTCAGCCTAGTACGTTACGAAGATGCTGTATGAGATTTAAATACGCATATCCCTGTGTGTCCATCTGTTTGGCTTTGCTGGATAAGCAAAAAGAAGTGAACTCTGTGATGTTGCAGTCACTTTGGGAGCTGAGGAGTGCTCAGACCTTCATGAGTTTATTTTTCAAAGGAGAGGAACAAAGCAGATCCAAATCTCTCAGCTGCTGGATTCTGAACTCACTTTTTTCCCCTAAGGAATGCTGTTGGTCATACAATGCCTGTTGTTCCTGGGTCCCCTAATGTATTTATGTAATTATTAAACTGGCAATGTATACAACTTGAAAACAAATCCATGTATTATCAGAAAGACTTTTCAAGGAGGAAATTAATATGCATATGTGAAATAACTAGATTAATTTAAAATACCTACCAAGACATATAATATAACCTGGGGCTTTTACTTGTTTGTATAAAGTTGAAATCTTGAACTAATGGATTAGGATGAATGATAAAGCTGTGATCCTCTAGGAAATAGCAAACATCCCAGTTGTTATCACTGGAAAAGTCAGTCAAGGTCAAAAGGTGTAAATATCACTTTCTCTCTCTCTCTCTCTCTCTCTCTCTCTCTCTCTCTCTCTCTCTCGTTTCCTTTCTCTTATTTTTTTGGTTTGTTTGTTTGTTTGTTTGTTTGTTTGTTTGTTTTGATACTGGGTTTCTCTGTGTAGCCTTGGCTGTCCTGGACTCACTTTGTAAACCAGGCTGGCCTTGAACTCACAGAGATCCGCCTGCCTCTGCCTCCCGAGTGCTGAGATTATAGGTGTGCCACCACCAGCCCAGCCGACATCACTTACTTTTAAGTATGTTTTTGGAAAGTGCAGCTGCATAAACCTCGTGAGGCTTTCCATGTTCACTTTGTTATTTTTCAAGTGAACCTTGACAGTAAATCCACGTCCGAACCTAAAAGTACAAAATACAGTATGAGTTACATTTTGCTAAAATAGCTCCCCAGGAATTCAAGATAATGAAATAGGTCCCAGGCCAGCCATTATGGCTCCTTTTCTTATATAAAGACTGTCATTTTGCCATAAAAGTTCAGAGCATGTTGCAAACTGGAAATAGTTCAATGCCATGTTTTGATTTTTTTCTTTGCTTGATTTTCGTTTCTACCTCTATACCGTGTCAGAATCTTTGGGCAAAAAACAACACCAGAATGAAAACACACAATCTTGGCTTTCCTTGACAATCATCCATTGGCAATAATAGATGTCGATTTCGGGAGTTAAATTCTTACTAAGTTAAAGCAAAGTCTTGAGAAGCAAGCCATTGGTGATTTGATGTCAAACATGAAGATTTTTTTTTTTTTCTTTTTGGTTTTTCCAGACAGGGTTTCTCTGTGTAACCTTGGCTGTCCTGGACTTGCTTTGTAGACCAAGCTGGCTTCGAACTCACAACAATCTGCCTGCCTCTGCCTCTTGAGTACTGGGATTAAAGGTGTATGCCAGCACACTGGGCAACCATGGAGATTAAAGACAGGGCCGGGTGTGGTGGTGCAGGATTTCAATCCCAGCACTCTGGAGGCAGAGGCAGGTGGATCGCTGTAGGTTTGAGGCCAGCCTGCAAAGCGAGTTCAGGACAGCTAGAACCACAAGAGAAACCCTGTCTTGAACTCTCCCCCCAAAAGACACCGGGATTCCAACACTAAGTATGAGATCAAGATGCTGGTGTAAGTACAGTAAGATCAGAGTTCATAAACAGATCATGACGCCCTACTAGCTATGCAAGGTTTCTATCATAATTTTATCTTTATTTCATATAACAATTTTGATAAGACAATTAAGCTGCTATATGGAAAGGTGTAAAGTATCCTGTAGCTTGGAGAGTCACATATATATATATATATATATATAAATGTACATACACTTGGGAATACAAACTAATAATTTAATTCTAATGTGATGCTAATATGATATTTATGCATCTTTCCCCAATGCATTCTTGATTAAAGGGTTTTCAATGTGGTGGAAATGTTAAATAGCTTACAGAAAGCTTGTGCAAATGGCAAACAAATGTGGTAGATTAGAAAATCTATGCCTTCATGTACTTGTCAAGTCTAATTTGTTATTGGGTATGTTCTTGAAACTACTTCTTGGGAGTATTTTAGTTGTGAATAATTTACTATTAAGACTATTAAGAGCTTCAAACCTTCTAAGACTTGGGGTTTTTTTAAAAACTAAAAACCACAATAAACCTTTAAAAAATAATTTAAATTTAGAGTCTGTCAATGATCACTTCCAAAGAGGAGGGTCATCACCTCGGTTTTTCTGTACATTGTATAGTGGCTGCTGGGTACAGCACCTGTTAGAGCTACACCGTGTGCAAACAGCACATTTGTTGGTTACCTGCTCTTTATATGCTGCAGAGATCCGATGCACTGGAACCTTCCATTCACCATAATGGCCAGCCGGGTACAAAGTGCTTCACACTCTTCCATGCTGAAAGAGGAAGCAGATTCCTATCAACAGCCAAGGCACAGAAAATTGGGTTGAAGTTCATAAGCATAGGTTTCATTAGTTCTTTATAGCACTATAGCAATCTTCCTTCAGGGCTCGCTCTCTTGGGATGGCTTGGCTAGGCTCACAAACAAACAAATCTCTTGAGAAAGAACAAAAAAAAAATCTTAAAATATAAGTGAAACATATTCAGATGAGGGTATATTAGTGTTCTCCTCTACTTGAGGCCATCTCTCTTGTCTGGAGCATCACTACTGTCCAACCCGACAGTCCTTTCAAGCTCACTCAAGCTCTGATTGGAAACCTACATTTCCTGTGAAGTATTTCAAAAATGACCCATTCTATCTCATATTCCAGTTGATTTTGTCTGGGGGTTTATAACTGGTTAGCTTGTATTTGGTTACAAGCGCTCTCATTCCGTGGACGACGGTACCTAGAGAGAGGCCCAGTTACCACCCTGTTCACCCTTTGAAAAGGTACATGGTGATGAAATGGTTAGCCTCAGGGTGACGGACTCAGAGCTGGAATACAAACAAGTCTCTTGGTAATAAACAGACCTAATTAGTCTCTGCCGTGTGACCACTACAATAAAAGGTGAGCTTAATCCAAATTATAATGAAAGTCCAGTGTCTGAGAGAGGCATAGATAGAATGATCCAAGGTCTCTCATACTCGGGGGATTAGGAGGGCTGGTTTATGGAAGAATGCTAACTGAATGGGTTCTAGGGGGACTGGTAAGATGAGAACTTACAGGGGATTCGTGGCAATTTCTTCAAGAAGAGAGCACATATGAAGAAGTAGATGGAGACAGAAAGCATAGTGTGTGGGCATGGAGCCAAGAGACATTTAGCCTCTAACAGGTGGGAGTATTATATAGGGGAAAAACCCTAAGGATTCTGAAACCTCTTGAAAGGCAGTAGGGGGCAATCACTGAGAATAGCGGGTCTCAAGTCATGAGAACTTCATGGTGAAAATGTCTGCTGAGACCCTGCGCTCTGTCCTACCACAGCATACTCACTCTGAAAGCCCCAGTATTAACCTACTACAAACATTTAATACTCTAAATGGGCTAGTGAGAGGGCTCCGTGGGTAAAGGCACCCGCTTCCAAGCTTGACTATCTAAGTCTGGTCTCTCAGACCCACATGGTGGAAGGAGAAAACTGACCTCTGACCTCTACATCTGCACACACATGCACACACACACACACACACACACACACGAGAGAGAGAGACAGTGGTGTACATGCGTTCACACACAATGCAATAAAAAAATAAAAATAAGATACTCCAGAGAATGGAAGGTGCTCATGTGTTGCACAGGACTCCCTTGGGTCCTGACTCAGTTTACCTGTGAGATGTGAGGATGACAGAGCATTTGTTCTGCACCTCTTCTGAAATGATCCTCCAAAGGTGTCGTTTTGACTTGGGATCCATCCCAGAGCTCGGCTCATCCTTAATAGAGAATTACCAGAAAATTTCATCAAATTAATTAATTTTTGATGAGGCTCTTTATAAGAATCACTGCATCTCAACCCCTGGGAGCAGAAATCATTTTTTGAGATCCTGTGACTAACTTGTTTTATACATAATAGGCGTTTTTTCCTGCTGCTGTCAAAAGCTCAAAATTAAGTATTTTTAAATTGTCATTCTGTTTAAAGAAGTGGTTCAGTGAAGCTGACACCGTGTTACTTTACATCTGTCTCTTATGTTTCCTTGGGAAAAAAATCTCCTTCAATTACTGCGAGTGCAGAGTTTTCACATTTAATTCTACACTCTCACATATATAGTTGAAGCTCCGTCAACAAGATTGCCATCTTTCTACTGAAAGTGGGACTGTGCCTGTGAGTGAGAATATGCCATCTGAAGCAGAAGGAAACACAACTTGACATTTCAGTGACTATGTTCCACATGTATTTTTTACCGCTTTGTTATTAATTGAAATTTAAGACTGTGGGAAAATAAAAATAAGATTTGTCAAAGGCGCCAAATTGGAAAAAAAACATTCACAATATTTTTCAAAGCAAACGAAGCTTTTAAAGATTCAGAGAGAAGGTATTTTTAAAAAGCAACACAACAATAGATAATGTAAACAAGCAATAATGGATCACAACAAGTGTTAAATAAAAACAAATTATAGGTCAAGATTAGAGAAAAAGATTTCAAAATGTACGTGCGATGGAAAGAATCGGGCCATCATGTTCACTTTGCATGTAGTATGCTAATTTAAATAGAGCGATGGCCATTACTTTGAGAAAATGGTAAAGGAGGTATTGTCACCGCTTCTATGTTTTTTTTTTTCCTTTCAGAAAATGGACTATGCAGTAAATATGCACAAAAGGGCATCATCTTCCTCTTGTAGCCTGTATTTCCTAGACTCATTACTACATAACATTTACATGGTGCTTTTACATGCACACGGCTTTGCGTCCTTTATCTCACAGGGGTGCCCCGGGATTGTTTTGTTCAATTTAAAGGATGCTTACACAATAGGTTCCATTATAAACGTTGGCTGGTAGCGATGTAATGCATTCTGGGCTTCCGGTATTCTGTCTCGGCAGTCTAAATGATTGGATCCACTGTGTGACTTAATCCCTGGCATAATGTGGTGATTTATAACTGGATTTTACTGCTTGCAGTTAAGGTCCTTTTAAAATTTGGAGGTCCTTGAATGAAGGCAATCTTCCAAAAATAAGGACATGTTTATTTCTCTGAAATAAAGGCCCTTTTGCTTTGTTGGGCCTGGGGAGTGTACTGCTATATCACTAATGTGTGCAGTTTATATTTCCAGGTAATCAATTACATTTTGAAGCTCTTAACAAAGTGTAAACATGGGATGCATTTCTTGATCACCTCCCAGGTTCACATAAAACAACACAGTGTATTTTCCATCACTTCACAAGCTAAATAACTCATATTTTTAAGCTACAAAGGAATATGATTTTGGCAAAACGCTTTGTTCCAAAAAAAAATGTGCATTTCTCCCTCAGTTTAAAAAAAAATGGAAACTGTTAGTTTGCTTGATCAGTACCTTACAGAAATATGATTTCATCAATAAGTGGGAATTAAATTTGAACTCGTCCTGTAACTGATTTGAACGCTGCCCCCCCCACCCCCGCCCCGAGTTGGTTGCAGCTATTCTCTGTTCACATGCTGAGTGTTTTCTCTGAAGCCTCCTGAGTCATTGCTTCAGATGCAAAATATTTCCCGAGGACACTGCCACGATAATAAATTATTTGCTAATACAAATTCTCTTAATGTGCCAGTATATGTGCTTTAGCAGTAACTGGCACACAGTGAGACTTCAGTGGATGCTGACAGCGCTGCTGATGGGACAGTCATACACGCGTCTGGGCGCACTGTTCTAATGACACAGCAGACGCTTTCCTCTGACTGTCTCTTACCAGCAGGAGGATGGATGGTTTCCCTATCAAGGCCAGGGCAGTGGACAGCTTCCTTTTTGTACCGTAACTGCACATGGAGGTAGACCTGTCCTTGTAGGGCATCAAGTGAAGTCTTCTAAGGAGTTTATGAACAGTCTGTGGATAATAAGAACAGGAATCAAGCAACCCCGCCCTCGCTCAAACCCTTAAGGCACCAAGTGGAACAAAACATGCCTGTGAATAGACATGCTTCCCATGGATAATATAAGTCTGGAAGAAATTAAAAAAAAATATTTAAATTCAACATAGATTTTATGTTCATCTGTCAAAGACTGCTTATAAATTAACACTTCCTTTAAGGGAAGAAAAACAATTTCCTGGAGGTGTGTTTTCAAATGGGAAACACTCTGACTCTTCCCCCTCCCCCCCGCTCCCCCATCCCCCCAACAAGTGTTTGCCTGCGTTTACAGTTGCAGATGGTACCTTATGCTGCTACCACAGGATTCTCCCGTGAAAGTTTAATAGCTTCAGAGAACTAAAGCAGAATTCAAAGGCGCATTTCCCACGGATTGGCCCCTGCTTCATCCTTCGTCTCGCTGAGCCATGAGTTGTCAAAAAAGACATTAAGTCTATTTAAAACTGACCCTGCTATCAAAACTGCCGTGCCGGGGTTCTTACGGTTATTTCTGTAGTTAGGTAAACTAGCAAATGATGAGATCCTGGTTGGATGCTCCCTTCAGGCCTCCAGAGTTTGAAGAACAAAGGGATGTGCCCCAATAGTTTAGCCATTCCATTGCAAAAATAAACGTTACAGACTAAAAGTCAAAATCAAGACTGGTAATGTCACTTAGTGGTAGGATACAGGCTTAGCATCTGTGAAGCCCTGGGTTCAATCCCCTGTACTAATTTAAAAAAATATTTTTAAGTGAAGGGGAAAAAAAAAGTAGAACTTGGGCATTTTACAGAGAATCACGTGGACCTATTTTATTTACACAGTTAAAAACCACAAGCATTACCTATCAAGGTTCAACCTGGAGCCCAGCACAATGTGACTATCTGTTTAAGGGAACTGAACAAACTCAGGCCAAGGAGCTTCTACAGCTGAGCTTGCAGGCAAGTGGGGCAGACTACAGAATCAAGCCAAGTTGGGTCAGTGGGCATTTTATGTTTTCCCATGTGGCGCCATGGCTTTGCCAGGGGTATCATGCGAGGAGGAGCAGAAATAGCAGTGGTCTTCAAATTCAGCAGTATCTGATACACACACGCGCACGCTCACACGCACACGCACACATATATATACTCACTTCTTTAATGTCTTTCTCTGGAATCCCATGCACTCTGGCATAGAAGTACAAGTGCTCCTCCACAGTTACCAGGTCATCTAAGGCATCTTCCTGAGGGCAGTAGCCAACCAATGAGCTGTGAGAATCCACATGACCCAGGGATCTAAATGGAGAAGATTGGAACATATGAATTTCTAAATGTAGGTCTCCGAGTATTGGCTCAGCGGTTTTGTCTTGCTTAATTCTGATAAAGGGGGGAAAATAATCTTACTATCAGAGTCATAGTTAAGCTTAAAAATTAAAAACAAAAACAAAGACAAAAACAAAACCTCCGGTCATTTCCATGATCCCTTCCTTAGGCCACGAAGATTTAATAACACAATCGTGAAAGTGCATAGAAGCCCATTTAAATTATGTTGTGTTCAGTAAGTAGAAGTATTGGCTTGTACCCGCTCTTGTTTCTGATCAGAATGTTTCCACCAGAAGGGATTATGTCTCCAGTCAGCATCTTAAATATGGTGGTTTTCCCAGCTCCGTTCACACCAAGGAGGCCAAAGCACTGTGATGGGGGAGAGAGGGAAAAAGATGTAAGCTATAGAGACATGTTTCTATTGTGATTCCTCCCTCCTCCCTGGGTGAGGCATCTTCCCAGGAAGGATAAATCACTAGAATTATTTCTGGATAGTATATTGCTTTGCTGGCATTTAGTAAGACTTTCTCTCTTTAAAACAAATGAATATATGGGCTCTTTTTCCTCTAAGCATCTGAACATCTGTATAGAGAGAGGGTCTGGCTTTACATGTGCTATAGTGCCCCTTTACGTGACATGATAAACTACCCCTCAAGTAAGATGTGCTAACTCAAAGAGGTAATTACAGTTATAGATTACACATAATTTATACAAAATCACAACTTTACTGAAAAAGCTACCGGTGCAATAATTTACATCATTGAATGATTTTGATGCATGCCGTCTCCAGCTCTGCCCAGAAAACTAAAGGGAAATAGCCATGTTCTTTTTCTTCTTTCAAAGCTACCTCAATCTTGTGTCTCTAAGAACTGTAAGAATAGACGTGAATGCATGCTAAGATGTAGCCTCTGAAAATGGCTGCCTTTCTGGCAGATTTTGAATAGGCCTAGGGATGAGAGATGCCAGAAAGCATTCTGAACACGCTTCCTGCTGGTAGTACAGCCCAGAGACAGCAACAGTGGGGATGGGCTCAGAACCTGCTGTGTGCTGAGGAGGAACCCTCCCTGGGGACGGCAGAGACTCATATGGCAAACACACACACACACACACACACACACACACACACACACACCCTATCCCAGGAAAATATTCAGGGCTTGCATTTTTTTTTTTTTAATTTCTAGCAGAAGATAAAACAAAACCAAAGCACGGGCCCCGTACCTCTCCAGCAGGTATGCCAAGGCTGATGTTGTTGACGGCTATGATCTTTTTGTGGATAAGTTGGTATGTCTTTGTGAGACGATGGAGTTGGACCAGGTCAAACTCAGCTGCACCGCTCTCCACCCTCAATCTCTCGGCCCTCACATCTTCGTCTTCATCTACGGTCTCCATGGTAGGAGAAGATGTAAATTTTCTGAAGAAGAGCCTAAAAAAAAAAAAAAAAAAAAAATCCAGAGCCAGTGATTTTATGCGACAGGTTCTGAAATGACACTACCCGGTCCAGACACTTTTCTCTCACTTCTCTGGAGGCACACATACTACCTACCCACTATTAGGCTACTTTTACATTTTGCCATGTTATCCTGTTTAAGTGACTTACACAGCGATCATTATAGTCTTCCCATGCTGGCTACAGTGCTTGTAAATAGTGTTTGCTTTCCTCGTGTGACGTGTCTACAGATATCCATTGTTAAAATTCAGAATCCTAATTTCAGTAACAACCAGATCTGTGCTTGAAAGTTAGCTTCCGACAGGGAGTTCAGAATCATTAGTAGAACTCAGCACTTAGGAGCCCAGGTCATCCATCGTCTTATCACTGTAAGAACTGTCTTCTCCACCGTCTCATCCCCTTCCTCCTCTTTCCCCCGTCTCCCCCCCCCACTCCTCTAGCTCCTTTTCTTTCTCCATCTCTTCTTCCTATTTACTGTGGTAAGTCTAAAATGAGATATAGTCGCTTAACAATATTCTCTTTCTCTCATTTTTTTCCCCCGGGGGGGGGGGGGGGGGCGGGGAGATCGAAGCCAGCATGGCGCTGCTGGCAACTAGCAGGTCTCTCCTCTGAAATCATCTGTAATATGAGCAGCATTTATTCTGCATTCTATTTACAACTCATCTAAGAGTCAGGAAATAATTTAAGATTATCAGACTTGCAGACTCACTATGTCCCAGCCCCACCACCATGTCTTGCCCAGCCAAAAAAAAAAAAAAAAAAAAAAAAAAAAAAAAAAAAAAAAAAAAAAATCAAAAGAAAAACAAACATTTCAGGAGGTCTGGCCTGAAACCTCTGCTTCTTTTAAACATAGTCCCAGGATTCCAGACCTTGGTGTTTTCTCTGTATCTTCTCTGATCTAAAAGCCCACTCACGCAATCAGTCTCCAAACACTGAAAATGCCTGTGAGCCCTCAGCCATGGACCACCTTTTCTATCTCTAATATAAGCTTCGGTCTTACCAATATTTCTCAGTAACCTCACACTGGCCCCGTGACTCTGACTCTTGCATCCCAATCTGCACTGGTTCTCCAAAGATAACACCTGCTAAGGCATCATGTAGTCACTGTGCTCTCTGTTCATTAACCTTTAATAGACTGCCATTAGTTTGTCAAATAAAGTCCAAACCAGATCTTTATTAAGCATTCAAGAGACCCCACAACCTTCCAGCCTAAATGACCTACTATTTCATAACGTTTGTTATATCTTCGAATCGAACTGTATAATTTTTACTTAAGTAGTCTACAATATTTTCCTCTTTCTTCTTCCTTCCTTTTGTTATTACTGAATTAAAATGTTTACATTTTACTAGGTAACACAGGTACATATTAAAGTTCAAATGCTACTGGATAAAAGAACGTGAAAAGTAATCATTCTTCAAGCAGCACTGATGATAAAATAATCTATTATAGGAAGGTAAATTTCATTTTAACTCACATGGTAATATATAGTACTCATTTATTAACCTTTCACTTTTATATAATAAATATTATGTAGATAATTGGATAATTCTCTCTGTGTGTATGTGTAAGTTTTATATTTGTGTGTGTGTGTGTGTGTTTGATTATATATGTGCAAGAATTCTTGACCAGGCACACTCATACATGGATATAGGGTGCCTTGCTCTACTATATTCTTTGGAGACAGTCTCTCCTTGAGCCTAGGGCTTGCAGCTTTGCTTAGACAGGATGACCAAGAATCCCCAAGGATCCATCTGTCTCCCCATACATCCAACAGTGCTGAGGTTAGAGGCATTTGCTGTGATGTGCTGGGCTTTTCATACAGGTGGTGAGCATCTGAATCCAGCAAGCGTTCTTCTTCACTGAGCCACACCGCCCCCAGCCTCCTGGATCGTTCTTTCTAACGGCTCAATCGTGTCACACTTATGAGTACTTGTGCATAATCAAGCAACTCCTACATAAAGGAAGGATGGCTGTTTCCCCTCTTTTGTTATTGGAAATGACTAGTAAGGTGAATAACTCTATGCATATGTAAGTGTGAGCTTTGCAGTGTTAACCATAGGAACACTTCCTCGGAAGGCAGTGCTGGTTCAGGGTACATTCACACTTGTCTGTGTCTCGCTTTTCATGTTGGATGCTCTCCCTGTTTCATTTCAGCACTCTTTTCCAAGACTCACTGTCCACATTGCACACTCAAACTTCTTTCTCACTTGTACCCATGAAGTCTTTATTAACTTGCTCAACTCTACCTTTTTGTTTATAAAAACATATTTTCTCTCCATCACTGACTTCTAAATCTCTTTTAGGCTAACAACTGCACTTACTTAATTTTTGTCCCATACTCCACATCAACATCTGCAAACACACAGACAGGCTAGACAACATTTTCCTAGAGTTAAACGAATGATAAATTATGCTGCCGTGTTTGGAAAGGTTTGAGGGTAGATTTTTCTTGTCTTACTAGAGGAAACACCTAGGTTATTGCTCATGCCTGAATAATCTGATTTAAGTATCATGGAGGGCAGACACTGCTTTCATGTGGCTTACCTGAGCTTCTTTATCAACCACTCATTGATTAGGAGTCGCAACAAGAAAAACATGGTGCCCTGAGAAACCAAAGCCACAAACATTGCGCCTAGCTTGTCCATTTCAAAGGTTTCACTTGGATAGTTCACACCATATGCTTTTAAGAAATCCAGGACTGCCTGTTGCTGCGAGAGTTCAATCAAACCGTAGCCGAAGCAGAATTGAGGGAAGATCAGGAAAATTTGCTTGAGGGTTTCAGAAATAAGTTCCAGACTCTGAAAGAAGAAAAAAAAAAATGACAAGATTTAGATTTAGGATTCCAACTACATGACAAAAAATTTAAAAACTACACGAAGATATATGGAGAAGCCTGTGCAGATGGGCAATTATTTCACATGTATGCCGCAATCACATCTTGTATTTTGCTACACAAATGACAGAAAAATATAATCGAAATACAAGTAAAAACATGTGTTTCTCAAAGTGACCCGAGGTATCCGGCCCAGTCCTAGAGGCTAAATTGCTTCTAGACCTGGCTTCGATTCAGGTGGAGAGGTAAGCCTGACTAGAGTGTTGGGATCCAAAATAGTATCAGTGTGTTCCCGAGTGAAAGAGGGCTCAGAAGAGCTTCTGGCCTTCGGGAATCTCAACCTGGGGAAGGGATGATGTGGTGAAATGAGATGGAAGGAGAGACAACAGACTTCAAAGAGGCACAAATGGCTCATTTCCACGTTATTCACACTTAGGGCCAGCTCCTTCCACCTCATGGTTTCCCGTCCTCCTCCTGGGGTGTTCATGTCTATCCCTCGCCTCATTTCATTTCCTCTCTATTCTTTCCCATTCAATTGCCTGGGCTGTGAGTGCTTCTCTTTCACTAATCATAATCGTTGGCTCTGAATGGAGAGTGATGCTTACAATGTAGTAGATTCCAATACATGATTGAAAGGGAGTGAATTAGGTTTCTTTCCCCCCTCTATGAGTGTTCAAATGAATCCTAACCCACAAGCCATGTAGCTAAGCCACTCTTGTCATCACTGTACCTTCGGGATTTGTTAATGAGTAAAATGCTTAGCTGACCAGTTGGTGCCATACACCCTGATTTTGTATCCATCACTTTACTCAGGACCCAGACAAAGTCAGTGAATACAATAAGAAGCATTAGCCTAGATGGAGCATAATTAAAAAAAAGCTATACTCTCTCCTTTTCTAAATTTAATAAAAATCAAATGATAGTCTTTTCTATTTAAATACAGAGTAAAGAAAATCTTTCCACACAGAATATGTTAAGGTTTCTGGTTCATTTGCTGAAGTTTAACTGATGAATAAAGGATCTTACCGGGTCATTGGGCTTTTCCTTGGAAAGGAAGTATACCACAGACAGGGAAACAATGGAATTGATGCCAAAAAACAGGTTGATACACACATAAGTGATGAAGGCCATTCCTGTTTCATGGAAGAGGCCAGCCAACAAGTACATCCAAGAAAATGTTGCGTAGCTGTAAGATAATAATACTAAGAATTAAAATTATGCCTTTGCTCTTCTAGCCTATAAAACAATAAAATAAAACTTGGATGGGTTTCCAAAGGAAAACTGAAAATGAACGATGAGTGGCCAAGCCCTGAAGCTAAGTCTATATCCTATCCTTCATTTTGACAAAAGACCCTCAAAGGATATTGTTAAAAGGACAGTGTGAAACTGCTCTTTTAAGAAACCCTCTGATAGTTTCCAGTCATTACAGCTACAGATGAAGCCCCTGTAGGGCACAGTGTTAACCCTGTCCAGACAAGATTTCTGTTGCTCAGAAATAGGAGTTCCAGCTGACTAACACTGATCATTTAAAAGTGAGGAAAGATAAAGACATCATTGTAAGTAGCTTAGCAGACAAGCTCTGGCCAGAAGACAGGTGGCCTAGGATGAGCAAAGATGAGCAACTTTAGTTTTAAATAGGTCTGGAGACAGAAAGACCTCAATTTGTAACCAAGAGACACTACCCATGCCTTTGTAAAAGAATCAGTTTTCACACTGGACATCAATTACATTATGCAGCCTGTATTATTCCAACACAGAAACAAAAGTAATGATTCCCTTACATATCTCTAAAATATATATATATATATACATACATATATATATATATATATATATACATGTGCCTTATAAAGTCATACATAATAATCTAATTTGTTGACACAGATATCACACATGCTCATACTTTCCTGGTCCTTCTAAAATATCCATTTTATGTAATTTAGATTATGTGTGTAGACTGGTAGACTATATGATACCCAGCAAGCGCCCGTTATTGATAACATTAATTTTCAGAAGTATGGTACTTACAGAGTGTGGATTAGCAAGTGTAATATATTGTTAGTCATCCCTCATGTTAAATGACTCCAAGACAATTGTAAATTAGCTAATGAGACTAAGGTCCTATTTGTGTCTAGGAGTGCTTAATTTTGTTCCTTCTTTTTTTCATTGCTTAATCAGCAGCTTACCCAAACAACAAAAGCAGGAGTGATACAGCTCCTAGGTTGCTTTCACTGTAGAAGGCAGGTAACTTGAAAATCGCTATGACACCAATTGAAAATGCTACAGGGACCAAGTAGAAGACCTATGGATGTGGACAAAACAATGTTTAATATATGATGAGCATTCCTTTGAAATCAATAACCCATCTTATTTAATGCTGCAATAAATTGACCTAGAAACATTCTGAAGGAATGAATTTTTATTTATCTTCCTGTTGCTTATAACAGTCATCTAACTTTACACTGATTTCACTTCCGAATTTGTCTTCTCCAATATGAGGTCAAGGCGGTTTCAATCTATATAGATACACAAGAAGTCCCTGGAGTTCCTCCCTCAAGGCTTAAAACTTGGGATCATTCAGTGACAGAGGTTCTGGGAGAAAGATAAGAAAGCCAGGTTTCTTAGTATTAGAGTCAGTCCTCAAAGTATTGATTTCATTTTGGATGCTGCCTCTCTCTCTCTCTCTCTCTCTCACACACACACACGCATGGCTGCTTTCTGAGGCTTGGTTATCAGTGCTAGGCATTCCGTGCAAAACAGCAGGGCAGCAGTTCTCACATGTTCTTGAAATCACAGGTATCTGAGCAAAACCCCTCAGAATTCTGTTGACAAGTAAAAATATTAAAGGCTTGAAGGGTTTGCAGTAAGATGCACACAGTGAGGGTGGAGGCGGTTCAGTCTCAGGTGGTGGTCGGTGGGGGGGGAAAATCTCATGAACCGCAATGAGCATCCTGACGACGGGATGTTGGTAGTGAGTGCTCAGCAGCCCTCCACAGAAGTACACATGGAAGCTTCCTTAAACGCTTAAGCTACGGTGAGTTCAGAGCCGTCGTTACTGTCCTTTTAGACTTGGCTTCTGCAACAAGCACATTTCAGACCTCACTGGATGCATTAACAAAATGGATCTGTGGTTAATTACTCTCCAACTCTTCAAGCCAGTGATCGCGATGACAACTCAGACAAGTGCCACAATCATGGGCAGATGTGTATGCATCTGGGCACTCGGCCAGCGCTGGTGCATTCGGAGTCAAGAATGATCATCTGAACTTGGGGAGCACTTTACGTAAAGGGGACAGCTATCAATGACATACATCCTTCCTTGCCCCTGCTAATCTTCTCTAGTGTGTCATTCAGCGGAAGCTACTGCTTTGGATTTTTCGCTATTAGTTGATTAAATTTTTATAAGCTTGATTATTTGGCACAATGGGGCAATGCTTTTAAGCTTCTATTTTGCCACACTAGTGGTTCTCAGACTTCAATGTGCTTAAAGATCACCTGGGGGAGCTTGTCTGAGATGCATACTTTCCACACTCCATTTCCCAAGATACAGATTTAATGGACCTGGAGTGGGCCAGGGAATCTGTATGTTAATGTGCACTCTGGGAATCTGATATTTCAGAGATAGGGGAAAGTAGGTGTCTTTTCCCCTCCAACTATCAGAGGAATATAAGCCAGATTCAACCGATTTTTCTTAATTTGCTGTCCTTGCAGTGGTAATTTGAATAATCAAAGCAAATAGCTCTTGAACACACAACCGATAGACTTCTATTCAAATGGATCCTGTCTTTCTTGCAATGACAAAAATTACTCACCATGTCATAGATGAAATTTGTCACCCAGTAGCATGTCACACCAATGCCGGAAATGTGTTGCAACTGCTTGGCTTTGGTCTGATGCTCCCTGACAATGTAGGTGACAAAGCTGGCAGTGGTGACAGAGTAGCCCATCAGGATGGACAGCGCCACTAAAATATCGATTAAACTGCTGATTCTATCATGAGCAATAGGGAGAGGAAAGTACACATAAGTTTTTGGAACTCTTTTCCTTTCAGGAAGATTCATGACTAAAACCATCAACAAAACAGTAGAAGAGCTGCCTGTGACACAAATAAGGCTTCCTGCAAGGCAGACAGCTACTATCTTCAACATGACTCTGCTGTGACCCTGGAAGAAATGTAGCATAAGTGCATCTGAATTGGCTACGCATATGTGATAGAAAAGCCTCGGTCTCCAAGGGATACAGAGTGTATGTAAGGGGTATATAGATCTTGATCGCAGAAACAGTACTTAAATGCCATGCAGGGAAGTTGAAATGATGAAGCACTTGTACACTTGACTCTCAAAAGCAGCAGACTTAGTGAATGTGCAGTCAACAAGCTCTACTTGTCAGCCCTTCTCCATGCCCTTCCAGAAACTTCCTATCACAGTGACTTATATTACCAAACCTGCTAGATTGACATTCATTCATATGCTGCCACAATTTCCCAATTACTGCGTGTTCTCCAGAAACTCAGCCATACCAAAGAGAAAGTAATGAGGTCAAAGAAAGAGATGTGCTTACGTGGCTTGCTCCTGGTCTTGTACCCCTGGATAAGGGTGGCTATACATGATGATTGCTGGAAGAGGAGAGAGTTATGTTATTAGACAGTATTTACTTAATCAGGAGTACCAACTTTATATGAATAATACACAATGCTTTGTTTCCTACTGGATGGATCAAAGATTTGCACTTCAAAGATTCTTATTTTAAGGAAAACACTTTCTCTAACTTTACTCTCATCAAATTCCTGTAAGTACTGATATTCTCTTAATAAGAAGAGAAACACTATCTACTTGTGTGTGGGGCCTTCTGGAAGGAGGCAGTAACATACATTTCTTATATAGCATTGTCATACTCTAGAGCACATTCAAATGATTGCTCCTAACTTTCTTTTATCTGGTCATGGCTATTTGCATTTCAGCTGCACTTCAGAAATGGAGTACATTTAAGTAAGCAACTCTAATGGGCATCAATTATATGAGCCTCACTGAAGACCAGACATCAGCCCAACCCTCCTTTCTAATCTAATGACAATGGTCAGGAAAAATGGTCATGGAAGAGGATGGCCCCGTCTCTTTTACCACTTCTGAGATGCTTATTGTTTGAAAGTCCTACCAGAGTAGGGATTGGGAACCTCAATGTTACATATCCACAAAAAACCCAAGAAGCCCAAGAGCTTCTGGTTGCTTCTACACTTAGTCAGTAGTCACTTAATTCCACCACAACCACAAATGACTAGGTTCTCAAAGAGTTGGTTATACATTGAGTTGGAAGCAAGGTTCTTTCCTCTCCTTTCTTAAAGGATCTTCCTTAGCCAGAGTCAAAAGCAGACAGGCACATTTTCCAAACACTTTTGTAATGTGTGGGCAGAACACACACTGTCCAGATAACTGTGGAAAAGAATAGTAGGGTGCGAGACTGAGGATATCCTCTTCCCCTAGGCAGCTCTAAACTGAGCAAGAACTTTTGGAGTTATTGCTTGTACAGGAGATGTTAGGACACTTGGTGCAATATTTGTACATGTTCTTTAGGTAACTTAAATTTGTAGCTTTTATTAAGAAGAGTATGACACTTTTGGTTGAGTTCTTCAACAACAGCAATATGCTAGAGAGTCATGTGTCAACTTGACACAAGCTGGAGTCTTCAGAAAGGAGCCTCAGTGGAGGAAAGGAGATCAGCTGTCAGCCATTTTATCAATTAGTGATCAATGAGGAAGGGCCCAGCCTATGGTGGGTGGTGCCATCCTGGGCTTGTGGTCCTAGGTTCTATAAAAAAGCAGGGGGGAGCAAGTCATGAGGAGCAAGCCAGTAAGCAGCACCCCTCCATGGCCTCTGCATCAGCTCCTGCTTCCAGGTTCCTGTAATGTTTCTTCTATGATGGACAGTGATATGACAGCATAATCCAAACACACCCTTTCTTCTACAATGTCATTGTGTTTCATCACAGCAATAGTAACTCTAACTTAGACAAACAGAATGTTGAAGAAAATACAGTTAAAAAAAAAAAAAAGAAAACAACAAAAAACCACTTTGACCTCTGATGTTAATCATATCCTAGGGGAATTTACTTTTCTCCTGTGAAGATTCCATTTTGTTTTATTTTTATTTTTTATTTTTTAAACAGGATCTTGCTGGTCTGGAACTTGCTATTGAGACCAGGCTTTGAACTTACAGAGATGCACTTGCTTCTTCCTCTCTCTGGAGCACTGGGATTAAAGGTGTTGACCACCATGTCCTGTAGCTTTTCTTTTTGTTTTATTTCATTTTAACCAAGCGTTTATTTTTCTCTTGGCTCTTCTTAAAGTCTGTTAAGTTATAATATATGCAGGGGGATGTTTGTCTTTCATTTATATGTTATAGTTTGGGAATCAAGAAATATTTTTGTTTAACTGGAAGAATCTTTGCAAATATGGTTTTGCCTATTTGACAAAATGCTGTGGAATAGGGTGTTCTCATGGGTAGTCACTGAAAGATGAAGTGAGGTCTCAGGACTAGACTCTGTATGATAAGCCTCCCCGCAGTCTGTAGAGCATCCAACACAATGTCTTAAGTACATGACTGGTCAGTGGATGTTTTGTAAAGCAAATCAGACATTAAATTTTCAACCAGTATCTTCCTTCCATGCAACCTACATCAAAAAGAGGCATTTCTTGTGGTCCCTATATGTGCCGAGCTAAAATAAGATGCTTCCTGTTGGCCATTGCTCCTAAGACAACAAAGGATAAGACTGAAGAGTAGGACGGGAGGCACGCAAAGATGCATAACACTTGTCAGAGAAAACAACAGAAGCCAATATCCTTCAGGGAAGAAAACAAATTTTTGACATGCATTAACCACTAGAGGGAACCACATGAATATAACAGATATTGACGTTGCCAATGAAGGCTAATTAAAATATGTTGTTAGCATGTTAAGCACCAGAGAAAATGAATTTTACCGCTAAAGTAGAAACCAGGTTCACTTGGGATCTAACAAAGTGGCCTCCAAACATGTGAAGGATCATAAGGAAGAGACAATGAGAGACAAGAGGCTGAATTTTACAGATAAGTTCTCTTGACATGGGAGACCCCACTCATGCATTGTGAAACAACATGAAATTTTAAGAGTGACATAGATTTCTTCTTCTAAATGGATTAAAAAGTCTCACAGAGAGGGCAGAATGCTGCTGCTTTTCCTAAGTCTGAATAAGAGAAATTAATGAGGAATAAAAGATATACTACTTTTAACTCATGTATAACTTCATTTAACTATATTTTTAAGTTGAAAAAGAAATTTCGCTTCAGGGTCAGGGTAAGTTTTATGCTGTCAGGCTCTTTTGTGCTCTGAAACTTGAAACACAATGACACGGCCCCACAATGAGCCCGCTGGAGTCTGGGGTGGCTTCAGTTACATTAGTCTAAGTAACGAAGGCTAATTATAAAGGAAACCGGGACCCAAGTTTCCGGAAGCCTGCCCTTTGGGTGAGGTGGCATTTTTCTGTTCTCTGTACCTTTGCTGCGTCGCCCTGGCTATTTGTAAAGCTTCTCTGCTTTCATTCTCTGTTCCAACAATACATATCTTTTGCTCTGAATAAAACACCCCACAGAAGGTTTTCCAATGGTATTTCAGCCCAAGTTACCCTCCCCTGGCTCTAGTTACCATTTCATTTAACTTATCACTTTTGACTTTGTCCTTTGTCAATGTACTAGGCCTAAAGACTGTCTATCTTGTTATTTTCTTTAAAGCTCTTCCTGCTAAGCGGGGGGGGGGGGGGGGGGGGGGGGGGGAAGGACCAAAACAGTTGGGTGAAAGCACTGTCTCTGAAAGGAAGATTCCTGAAGACTCTGCTGTAGGAATGAGCATCTGACACTATACTTTACTCTCACAATTATCAGCACATTAGCAGACATCAGACTGCATGAGAGTGGGGTGATGAAAGAAAAAGGGGGGACCAGCTTTTATAAAAGATAGTTTGTGTCATTTATCCTTCCTAATGGGCTGTTTATTGGGCTGGGTCCTGGCCAGCAAATGTATTACTTCATTTTTCTCCCTCCTTATTATTATTATTGTGTTTTTTTAGGATCATGTGGAAAAAAATAATTTGAGCAAGGCTCAAGGAGATGAAATGGTCTGATGAACAGTAATTGAATTAGAGAAAAATAAATCAACACCTTTTAAATGCCAGTCCTGTTTAAAAATGATGTGGAGGGCTATGGGGAAATAACCGAAGTAGACGTGCCCGAGTCTGGAGAAAGAGCACCGAGCATTAGTGAAAGGAACAGGCGGGCCTCAAAGGGCCCCAGGTTCGAATCTCACTTTAGCACCTCAGGGAAAAGATGGGAGCAAATGGTTAATGTTAACCTCATAAGGAGCAGAAAGTCCCAGCAGTATTTTGTGCAACATACATGTCATATGTTACATATGCTCAGTGTGTGGCAGTATTCTGGGTGCAGTGTAGAACTTTCGTGCTTTAAAAGTTTTGTCTTCATAACTCTGTGTGGCGGTGTACACCTTTAAGCCCAGGAGGCAGAGGCAAGTGGATCTCTTGTTTTAGTTTCAGGCCAGCCAGGCCTACAGGATGAGAACTGAAAACTTGTCGTTAATTTCTCATTTTTGTATATAGATCCGTGAACAATAGTTATGAATATTAGTCAGGTTTTTTTTTTTTTTTTTTGGTTTTTTTTTTTTTGGTTTTTCGAGACAGGGTTTCTCTGTGTAACCTTGGCTGTCCTGGACCTGCTTTGTAGACCAGGCTGGCCTCGAACTCACAGCGATCCACCTGCCTCTGCCTCCCGAGTGCTGGGATTATAGGCGAGCGCCACCACACCTGGCTATTAGTCAGTTTTTGTCTGCGGACATACAAATAGTTCTGAAATATTTTCCACGAGACAGAACTACCAGCTGTGAGAGCAAAGAGGGTATACTGTCATGACTTGATAAACGGGGAAACTAAATTAATCTGAAGTTAAGGGTTATTATCCAGAATGTTCCATCTGGAAGGAGTTACTATTTCCACTCTTTCTTGAGATCTGTAATTGAGATGTCGCAAAACACCCTCAACAGGGGGAAGCAGATGCAGAGGGCATGCTTACATGGAAGGCTATAGAAACGATCGAAAATACAGATGCCCCTTGCTCAGTGACCCTACCGTGTCGGGCAGCATCGTACTCTGACATGTTAGCCCTGAGGAGGAAGTTGTTGAGGCTGTTGAGGTAAGCTGGGAGGGAGTGGTAGCCTTCTGGATCATACCACACCTGTCGAAGGTCAAAAGGAGACATGATCAGGATTGTATTTGAGTAAAATAGGCTTTTAAACATCTGATGGGATATTTCTTTTAAAGGAGAGCATCAATTTCCCAGTGGCTCATTCCATCTGGCAAGGCAATAAGATACCCCTGGAATGTTGATCATAGATGGATCTGCGGGTTTTCAATTTACAGGTGGGCAGAGATTGGGGAGCCAGTTATTCTAAGTAACAGGACAAACGTAGCAGTTACTCTAGATTCTTCTACAGGCAAAGCCTGAAACGAACTGGAGAAGCCATTGTTATCTCTGCAGCAGACTCATAATGATTCTGAGGCTAGATTGAAGACTCTCAATGGCAGTAATAAAAACAGATAGTGGTGGAGCCGAAAAAGGAATTTAAAAAATAATGCACGCCTTGGGTTCTTAACAACGAAATTGATAGTTTCAACCGCTCCCTCCCACCACCACTAATTTTCTGTGTCTACTTATAACCCACAGGATGTGAATTACTTTACCCTTTACATCAAAAGCAATGTGTCTAAAATACAAGTGTGCCTTTTAAATGGTCTTAATTTAAAACTTCATTCTGATTTAGAGAGGCATTATTTAATATTAGAAACTCCCTTGATTATGAAAGGACATTTACTCTGTGTGTGGAGAGAGAAAAGGAAAAAGAAGACACTGAAGACCCCCAGGATTCTTATTTTCCACACAGCTTTGTGATAATCTGCCCCAACAGTGTCTATCCAGTAGGGATGTTGTGAGAAAGAAATTAAAATTTTTTGTCTAAAAGGTGAAACTGCTGCTCTGCACAGAACGGCCATGAATTACATGAATATTAATTGTTCGACTTTCTCCTTGATTGTATGTATCTCTCACTATCCAATGAGAAGTGTTCGGAGGATATTAAAAATTCTTGTGACTAAAAATAAGTAAACAAATAAAATCCTTATAACTGCTGTTTATCATCTGGGTAGTCCTAAGTGTCAGACTCTGTGACTAGCTTGTCTCAAAGCATTGGTGCTGTCGGGAAGAAGAAAGGAATCAATGGGATTGTTTATCACCATTAGATTCATTACTGTTCCAGGCTCAGTGAGAAACCAGGCTAAAAACCCACACTTCCCTTTTCTAAAAGGTTGTGATACTTAAATGAAGAAAAGTGCACGAAAGATAAAGACACAGCTAGACCTCCCCAAAAAATATCATAAGGATTACACACGTTAACCCACCGCTCGCTGAAGCGATCAGCTTCTGTTCTCTGTCCTTCCAGATCACAGCACAGCCCCTTTCCTTGAATGATGTGGATGAGTTTTCCCCACCCTTTAAGTTTACAGAAGGCAACCACAGTCCATGTACTATCTGACTCTCTCTTTTTCCTTATAAATGATGCACAGGAGATGTTCTCCATTACTGAAAGTTCTACTGAATAAATGAATGGATGGATGAATGAATGAGTGAGTGAGTAAGTGAATGAATATGAACTGATGTATTTATTCTACTGCAGATGGGTGCTTGGAGCTGTATTCTTGGCTACCATGAGGAGCACCACTGTACACAGTGTTTACACATCTTCTGGCTCTTGTGTATATGTGCCTCCTTAGAGTACATATGTGTATCACACAGAAATGCTCTTATATGTTTTGTGTTTCTCAAATGTAAGTGCTTAGATGTATCAATTTCACATCCCTATCTATATGAACTCCCAGGAAGAAAGACACAAATTTACCTTAGCAAGAGTTCTGTTGAGAGGAACTGCTGTCACGTCAAATCGAAGGTCGTTGGTCAATTTCAGCCCAAAGCTCCAACCTCCATATCTACATAGAGCAATGAAATATGTATTATTTTTACTAGATAAAAATCTTCTGAAGTTCATCTAAAATATTTAAGGAGTTTAATTTTTCCTTTCCATTCAAATTACAAAATGAAATAAATACAACAAATACACCCAGAATGAAATAATTACAACCTAATAAATATTTTCTATTGATCTTTTAAAAATATTTTGACTCAAGTGTACATCATAACTAAAGGCAAGAGATTTATGTGTACGGCCTGGGATGGTGGCTTCCACCCATGATTCCAACACCTGGGAACTGAGGAAGGAGAGCTGCTTGTGAGCTCCAAGGCAGCCTGAGTTATGATGAGAGGTCCTGCCTAAGTAAAAAGTCTAAAGAAACACTACATTAAACAACGGTATATATGCAATGAGTTGAAAAGGAATGACATAGTGTAATGTTTCCACTTTCCATCTCAAAACTCAACATTACAGTACTTACATATTCTTTTTAGACAATCAATACCAGAATTATATAATTTATAATCATTTTTCAAATTACTTAATTTCTATTCTAAACTTTACTTATTGGCTCTTTCTCCTGTTTTTAATTTTCTCTAAGATGCCTGAATGTGAGTTTGATATGTCAGTTTATGGTCTTTTAAAAATTGACTTTAAAATCCAAGTAATAATTTCCAGGATAGGCCAATTTGGATACTCACCAAATTAGATTCAAGTTAAAAAATAAAGAAGTGCAATTTACACTAAAATAGCCTTATATAGATGTGATGGTGTAGGGATATAATTTTAACATGCAAATGATACTATAACTTGTTTTTAAATGTAGATATTTTCATAATGAATCATTTTTATTTATAATAAATTTACTACATGATAAAATATTTGACTATATAAAACACTTGATATACCTGAGTATAGGAAATATTTGTTTTTACCTAAACCCATATCTATGAAAAAATATTTACTTATATATTTGTGGTTAGAAATTTCAGGAAAGTAAACTGCCAAAATATTATTATTAGTTATATATAGATAGAAAAACATGCTCCTTTTCTTCTTTTGCTTATTTATAACTTAGTATTTTGCAGTGAGTGTGAAGAATTTATATACATTGAAAGAGGAAGGTGAGGTGGAGGGAAGGGGAGAGTTAGGACGGTAAGCTCAGGGGCATTAGTCACGGCAAATGTGCGGGGGACTGAGGGAAATGACCTTGCCACATACAGGACACTTTGTCCACTCACAGACACAATCTGCATTTTGAGAAATTATTATTGAAATTCAGGCTGACTGCCACAAAAAGTCATGTTTTGAAACACCAAATGAGTCCAGTCCAGTCAATAACTCCTTCATTACTTTGAGAAAAAATAAGCACAGATTCAACAACATGTTTTAAGACCTTTAAAAAAACAGTGATTTTTAATTTGCTCAAATGAATCTTAATTTAGCATCATTGGTTAAATTTCAATACCTAAGTCTATGTACACAAAAGTATCGGTGGTCAGATTGATCATCAATCAACCAAAGCAAAGCAATGATCAATTTAACTATATAACGAATTTGCAACTGCTATCTCTACTATTTCAAAATTACAAGTCTGTTACCATAGAACTTAGAAATCAATTAAATATGTTATAAACAGAATATCTTACCTCTTCTGCACAAAATGATTTGCAGTTGATATAAGATAATTTTCCATGTGTTTCCCAGTAAGGTTATAAATAACATGGGAAGAATAAGTTCTTCTATGAGGTGGGGAATAGTCAAATTTCGGGCATTCCTGGAAAATAAAAATTATCAAATTAAGTTCTTCTTGCCTGTGTTGCAAGTTAAACAGACAATGCCAATGTTTCCTGTTGTCCATTACTATAAGGGCTGAGATGGGATCAAACTGCCCTGGGACTCCTAAACACATCTGGATGCTCTACATAAGTAATCCAGATGTATTTAGGACTCACCTAAAGTCAAAGGGAGTACAAGTCAACCAATCCATGATCTTAGATTGTACTGACAAGGTAAGCTTTTTGGAGGAGAATATCAGGAAACAGAAATATTTCAAACATCTCAAGAATTTACATGGAATGAAAAGGGGAGGAAAAAAAAAGAAAAGAAAAGAAAAGGGGATCTGTCTCAGCACTCAGGGAGGCAGAGGCAGGCAAATCTCTTTGAGTTCAAGGCTAGTCTGCTCACAAAATGAGTCCAGGACAAGCAGGACTCTGTAACAGAGAAACCCTCAACCTCTCCCCACCCCAAAGAAAACACACAATGCATTAGTTCTGACTGCCTAACCTAGGAGTAAGAAATAAATCTATTGGCATATATATTACATATTAGTTGTATGTATATGCATATTTATTATTAATTTTGGGCTTACAGGGAAGTAACAAATGTAGCAAGTGAGAATTTTTGCATCTCTCTGGACCACTCAGAACATCTTAACCTAGAGCTTATGTTTCATTTTATTTATTCACTTATTTGGGATTTAAAGACTGGCCTCAAACTTAGTATGTAGCTGAGGATTCCGCTGAATTTCTGATCCTCTTGCTTCCAATTCCCAAGGACAAAGATGATAGGTGTGTCCCACTCTGCCCAGCCTTGGGGCTTACATTTACACACTTATTTTTCACACTTAGCTTTCTACACTTCCTAATGGCATGGCTTTCATTTGGCTCCTAGAGTGTGTCACCATGGTGGTCCATCTGGAGAAAGTCTAGCATAGTGCAAGTTTTCCTTTCATCACTCACACCAGGACCCAGAGCCAGAGGCCCACGGCAAACCTGAGCTGTATAGAGTCACAGATTACTCTGAAACGCCAAGACGGAATTTCTCTGCACAACTAACTGAATTTACCTAAAGATCAAATTTCAGAGTGGCATTGGCTTCCCAGTTCATCAGAGGTTGTCTCTGTGTAGCCAGCACAGCTCTGAAGCTTTCTCATCAAATTGTATTACACATACAAAGCCCCATATGTATTATAAAGGTGCTACTTGATGAATTTCGACAAATGGGACACACCCAGGTAATTAAAGAAGACGGAACCCCATCAGTTCAGGAGCCTCCTTCTCACACTCCCTGTGAAATGCTTCCATCTCCAAAAGAACACAGGTGAGGTTCTAGCCATTTAGCTAGTTTATTTAGCCAGCACACAAAATAAGTTTTGTTGTTGTTGTTGTTAAATTAGACAAGAGAGTAAAAAACTTTAAATGGTAGGTGAGACTAACATTAAAAATTGAAGGATTACAAAGATCTTTGTTGGACCCTAGTTTGTTGTTGTTGTTTGTTTGTTTTGTTTTTATTGCTGTTGTTGTTGTTAGTAATAACCTTGCATGGGCTGTGCTTACTGGAAATGTTTTCATTATATAATATTGAACTAAGATCATGGTACATCCCTATGACACCCGAAGAAAGCATTGCTAGACCTCTCCCTCATGAGAGAAGAAGTTAGTGATATCATGATCCTTAGAAACCAATAGTGACTTTTCTTCAATACAAATACTATTTACATTTTTTCTTCTCTGGGATGCTTTTTTTGATACGTGGTATGTGTGTGATACATATGTAGTGATTCAAACAGAAATCTTGACCTTGCCTAGTTAGCTTTGTTCTCATAAGTGTCTGGTGAGCTGATAGCTTACACAATGAATATCTGTATTCATAAAATAAAGACCAAGTGATAAATTTTGATATGTTCAGAAAATTAACTTTGATGCCAAAGCCTTTCCAGGTGTTGCTTGGGAACACATAGAATTCCTTTCTGGACTCAAAGGTGACCAGCTTCCCAGCTGACTGCCAGGGTGGAATGCTCACTGTATTGTCACACACAGCAGTTAAGGGCACCCTTTGGGCTGTCAAACTGAGCTTTCCAGCCAGAGCAGAATTGAAACCTAAGATTCATTTTCAGTTGCGTTCTGCAAAGACCATCTTCTACCTCTGGAAATCTGTCTTCAGTCAGATTTAAAACAGTGACCCAAAGTTCAAAGTCAATATTTTTTGAGCTGCTCGGGCCCATATCTTTTGAGCTATTACCTTTCATAAAATAAAATTATACTGGCTCTTTGGCAACCTGGAGAGATCTTTCAAGTTCTGCTATTTATTCTTTTCTTCTTCTTCTTTTTTCCTACTTTACTGAAACCCAATTCTCTCTTACCTGGACATTGTCTGAACAGGAGCAGACACCGAAGTTGTCAATAGCTTCTCCACTTGTATTCCATTTTCCAAGCTCAGCTCTTTTTAAACATTGCCTGCAAATAAAAACGATACTGAGGTGAGGTATATGCGTGTGCGTGTATGTACATGCATGTTTGCCTGCTTCTATGGGAGCATATAAATAAGTCACTGGCGTTAAACTCAGGTGCATAGACCTGGCCATAATTGGCTGACATTTCACAAGCTGATTTTGTGCTGCACTAGTGGTTTTGATTGGGCATTAAGTGGAGGGTGAGAATTGCAGGACAGTATCAGTTGACTAAGCAAAGTTGCATCAAAGCTTAGTGAATTTTCTCTCTGTAGCAGGACAGGGCTTGCTGTTCCTTTGTTCATTTTTTGTGCTTTTCATCCTCTCTGCTGATGCACTAAAGTCACGCTAATATATGTTATGTGCTATCTTGAAAGTTTAAATAAACTACTACTACTACTACTACACTACTGCCACCAACACACACACACACACACAAACACACACACACACACACACACACACATGAAAATGACAGAAGTAGAGAAGCCTTAGGCCTCAGGTTACCTACACATCATACAATGCAGACTTCCTTAGACAAATGCCTTAGTCCCTATGGCCCATAGCTTCTTTGTCTGTAAGGAGATTAATGGGGCTAGAGATGGCTCGTGGTTAAGAGAACCTGCTGCTCTTGCCGGTGACCTGGGTTTGGTTCTTAGCAACCACATCAGTGGTTCATAACCACTCGTAACTCCAGTTCCAAGGAGTCCAACACCCTCTTCTGGCTTTTGTGGACACACGGTGTGCATACGGTGCCCAGAAGTACATGAAGGCACTCACATATACACATAAAATAAAAAACAAATAAATCCTTAAATCAATAAAATGGGATTAACAAAATAATTCTAACATAGTGAGTGTGAAATATAGCTATTAATACAAGAGGAGAACAAATTTAAGGAATATAATGTTTATTATTGTGGCATAGGATTGTTGAGGAATGAATAAAGAGAAAGAGATAAAAAACTATTAGGTACAGACTTTCTATCAAGATATTATTATTTTCCAGTAAAATCACACACATACGCACCATGCATGCCCACACGTACTCACACACGTTAGAGTGCTGGAGAGAAGAAAGGAGAAGAAGAACTTACAAGTCACCAGTAGTATTCAAACACACATTGTCAATGCCAGGGAAGTTCCAGAGAGCCGAGACCAGGGCATCTGTACTTGGATCAAAATTCCTGCGGTATCAAGCAACATGGATTCATCAGCAAACTCATGTTCACTGAAAGCTGTAAGGCATGAATTATGCTAGCTACGAGACTGCTTTGTCATTCTCTCCCATTCTTCCTACTTCTCTGTCTCCCCAACTCTCCTCTTCTCTTCTGTTGGGGTGTCAACCTAAAGCCGACACATAGACAAGTGCTTCAGCACAGATGTACGTCCACCCTATAGGTGGGGAAAAAAATCTACAGAAGACACAGGCTCTGCTGTCCTGATGTTCTCCTACGACATGAATTTAGCCATCACATATGATTAAATTCCAGCCACTGAAAGAGAACATCGCTCTGACTTTATTTGTAGAGGCATGTAAGTCCTCATAGGAAGTTATTTGTTAGGCACAGAAGTACCCCATTTCCTTAGCAACATTCAGTGCCATGGCTCCCAGTCTCTTTTCTTTACAGACTCTGGGATCACCGTGGAGACAGTCTTGTCAGAAAGTAACTCACGCGTAGAAGGCTGTCTGATCGGAGGTCCCATAGATGGACGGAGAGATCAAAATCTCAGGGTAACTGTTACTGGAATCTCTGAGCGTGCCGAGGCCCATGGCAGTGGCTACAAACACGATGGGGAGGACGACCTGCGCAATGAGGCCTTTCCAGTTCCTGCGGGTGTGGTGGAACCTCTTGATGAGAATAGCCATTATCTTCTTCAGCAGCACTCCAAAGCCATGGAGCTTCTCGCTTCTTGTCAGGACCTTGTCTGAGGAAGGACAAGAGAGTCTATGAGTTCCAGGAAACCTCTATAAATCAAGTCGTGAAACAACCTCACGAGCCACAGGCGAATGGTATCGTGTTTTATGACAGCAGAAGAGTCTGTCTTCAATATTCGGGCGGAAGGCTCAGCAATCCATGTCTACAACCACCCTAAATCAGGGACTACAATTTATGTGTCACGTACAGCCGAATAGAAGAGCTTTGAAAATTACGTCACTAGCATCAGTTATAATACACATGTTTAGTAATTTTGCAAGGTAGAGTTAAAGATTCAGAATTTTTAAAAAAGGGGCCCTGTTCCCTACGCCAAAATCTCCATGCAGACCCGGTGTGTAATTACTAATTTTGAATATATAGGAAATAGTCTCATCAAGATTGAGTTCAAATAATAAAAATAAAACATCAGTCTAGTGTGAGAACTGGTTCCTACTGTAGCAGATGCTGTTTGGTTGTTTCCATTTCTAAAATGAAGTCCAATGAACTTACTCTAAGGGTAAGAAAAGGAACCTTTCTTCAAGATGTAATTCTAATTCAGCCACATACTCATTACACTCTCTTTAGGAATTAGGAATGATTAAGGCCTTTCAAGATGCCACTTTCAGCACTAGAGTCTCCGTAAAGAAATCACCGAAAACATATCTACTACCCAACCCACCCTCACTGTGAAATGCTCCCCAAGGCTTCAGAAAAATCTCTGTTGCCTTTGAGAGCCATGGAGGCCATGGCTCCTCAGGCTAACCATTTCAGCAGCTTATCCCCAAAGTGGATTCAAATGTAGCATCACACATCTTCACGTGTGATAAGACAACGGTACCCGCCAACTCTGGGGTATGTTTAAAATTCCCCATCACAAATCATGCAGTACAAAAATCATGATCTCCATTTAGCTGATAAGGAAAAAATACAAAGCTGCTTAATTTAAAATGAATTCCAATTAAACAGAGAGAACAAGTTTAAACGTGAGCGCCTATCTCTGCAAAGGGGAACGGTACAAGGAGCTGAATATTTCGACTTAATTAGTATGCTTTTTTTCTGTTTCTTGAGAAATTACATGTGGATGACTTACAGGTGTGTCAAAATGGAGTCAATGTGTTTCCTCAAAGATAATGTCAATGAGGAGGAAATTCCAAATGAAGACTAATTTCAAATTATGAGAAAAAGAAAAGGCAGAGGCAAATACAAAGAAACAGATGACAACTCTCCAATCAAAGCCCTCAGTGCCTCAGACTCCACAGTTCTGTTCCCCAACAGCTGATAAAGGAGCGGCACGGTGGAGGACAGATGAGACTCAAATTCCAGAATTATACAAATATCAGAGATGATCTTTCCTGAGTTGTAGAGACAGGCAAATGTTTAATTAAAAGTTCTGCTCCTAGAGATGTTCCCACTTTAGGCAAACTGTTGAAATGACTACTCCATAATTCACGTATCATTTTACTATATTCTTCCTTAAGTAAATCATGTGTGCAGGGTCTAAATTAACTGTCAGAAAAGAGACAAAGTGACAATAAAAGCTGGTTTTTAAAAGAACTTAACCCCTTGAGGTTGTGTCCAAAAATGTGATGTTTCCCTCCAAACATATCCTGTATGAAGAGTTGAAGGGAACGCATTTTAATGCAGATTCTAACCTTCAGGTCTGGCTTAATCACCTCAGAGTCTTTGTCTAAAAGAAAACGTTTTCTTGCTCCCTGAGTGAATCGGAGTTGAGGGAAGCTAAAAGCTAGACATCTCTCCCCACAAGGAATGATTAAAAAAAAAAACCAACAACTTTATTTTGGATGATTTTGCTGTCTCGTGCACCTAATGATAGACTGCTCCTGATAAGACAGCCACGGCCATCCCTGCATATCCCTGATTGCAGGAAGAATTCTAACGTGTGAAGCACACCTCTGAGATTACAGAGGGCTCCATCCAGAGAATCATCTCTCATGACTGGAGAACAACCCCCCCCCATCACCTGCCAAAGGTATTTGCCACGTTCACCTCACTGTCTTGGCCAGTTCACTCTTGAAAGGGAGAATTTGATTGCTGTAATTTGCATATCGGCGGATGCTTTTATGCATTAGGATTGTTAATTTTAAAAGAAACCTTAAAGTTGAATTCTAAAAAAAAAAAAAAAAGACTAGAAATCTGTGCCTCTATTTTCCCAATTATGCCCTCTATGAAAATTAAGCAAAATATGCATGCCGGGGCTGTACCGTCTCTGTCGGTGAAGTTGCTGCTGCTCACAGACAGATCATCGGGAGTTGCGGTGCCATTGGCACTAGGGTTCCCAACTTTCCTCTGTGTCAAGTGCTCCAGACTCATAGCACCACTTTTTGGGGAATCTTTCATCAAGTTGAGGAAGACCTAGAAAGAGAGGCCAGATCACTTTGTTAACATAAAAGGTATATATCTCTTAGGTCCTCGACTTTGACTTTCAATTATTATCATATTTATTAAGACAACTATTTCCAACTGATGTTAAGAGAACAACTTTACATATAAATGATGGTCATTCTCATCTTTCAGATGAAAAATGTTGAAAAAAAAACACCACAACATTTTCTTCTCAGAAATCAATCTATTGTTAGAATAGTACTGATGTTGTGATAGGATTATTTAAAAATACCTTCCCCTTTAATTAGAAAAAAACAAACTTCACATACTTTTCTCAGGACAGAGAAAGTCATATGAGCACCAACAATTAAAGTAGCGGCCGTGGGTGGGGATAGGGAGAGAGCTCAGCCAGTGTAGCATCATGAGGGCCAGAGTTCCATTCCTAGAACCCACATACAAAAGACAGATTCACAGTGTGTGCTTGTAATTTCAGCACTAGGAAGGTGGGCAGATCTTGGAAGCTCACTGGTTGGCCAGTCGAGGCTGAGGTCCAGGCCAATTTGTGACCTTGTTTCAAAGAGCAAAGCGGTCAGTTCTAGAAAAATAATCCTAGGCATTGTACCATAACTACTGCAGGCATGTGATAAGAGTGCATGCGAACTCCTGCAGCTTCACACCCCCCCACACACACATCGATATAAACAGGAATGTGGTACAGATAGACCCCAGAGGTACAACGCTCCCCTGTGTTCACAGTGCTGGGTTTAATTTCCAGCACTTTAAGTTAAAAAATTAATAGATAAATAAATAATGAATGAATGAGTAAATAAGTAGATGATGGGTAAACAGGGCAAGCAGCAAGCAGATGGC
Organism: Acomys percivali; assembly: GCA_907169655.1. NCBI lineage: Eukaryota > Metazoa > Chordata > Mammalia > Rodentia > Muridae > Acomys > Acomys percivali. The sequence continues at coordinate 30,090,925 of OU015743.1, forward strand.
CGCGTACCTCTTCGACAGTGGTGTCTGAAATGCCGTAGCAGCCGATGTTGAGTTTACCCATGCCCTTGTCCAGAGCTCTCAGGAGTGACAGGTACGCTCCTGACACTTTAGTGTTGAACGGAGGGAGCACGTACACAAGCTCCCCCCCAATGTCCTCCTTGAGGTAGGCTTCGGGGAGGTGTGACTGGATCATGGCTGTCACTGTTACTGTGTCACAGATTGCGTTGGTGTCTAAAGTCTGGCTCTGGGGACAAAAAGCAAAGTTACGTGAACTCTCCTGGGTTGGACCACACGCCATCCCTCTGGCCATCCTTAATCTCACAGAGGGACTTACAAGCCACGCTCCTGCCCACTGCGTTCTCCCACCCACCACCCCACCATCCTCTTCTTTGCCTTAAAGCGGTGGCAGCCCTGCGTGTCAATAGCGGCTGTGCAGTATTTCAGGCAGTGGTGCATGTCCCCCTAAGGTCTCTGCACCCAGGCAGCCAACACACCCTATCCCCTCACCAGCTCTGACTCACAGCTTCACTGATACTTCATTTTCCCAATCCTGCCTTATTTATATCTACATTTATAGAAATAAATGTTCTATGTGATTTATGTAATTTATCATTTACTCAATGAAAGCACGTTAAATAATCTACACTTTAAGTATAACCTCTGAAACTTTCCCCTTCCATCCAGCACAAAGTTTATGAAGCCAGAATATGGAGTTCATATCAGGAATTCACTGATGCAGCCCTAGAGCCTAGAATAATGCTTGGGGACACTGATAAATTAATTTTATGGGTTTTTGTTTTGTTTGGTTTTGGTTTTGGTGCTCAAGAATAATTTTGTTAGAGTTTAAAAGAAAATATGGTATAGATTAGATGAAAGTGTCCGCAGCCATTGGGAGGGGGATGTGGAAAAATCATGCCTTTTCAGTTAGGCTTGGGGTAGAAGCAGACAGTTTATCAAGGAGCTTTTATTAAAACGACTCCTAATGATTTGTTGCTATGTCCATAAGACAGTGCACATCACAAGGCTCATCCGAGAAGGTCCTTGGAGTAGATGATAATTAACTCAGAGACCCTCACCTGATCAACGTGCAGAGAATGAGAGACTATGACACGTTCAGTCATACATGGAACATATATATCATACCTCTCCCCTAAAAGGCTCAGGGAACTTCATGGAAGAGGGGCAGAAAGCTTGTAAGAGACAGACATAGTTGATGACTCCGAGGAAGCAGCATTTTCTGGACACAACAAGGCAGTTGCACAAATGGACTCACAGTGATTGTGAGAGCATGCACAAGACCCACTCTAGCTCCAGCCGGACACAGCCAGCATGGAGCTGGGAAGATGGGCACAGCATCCCTTCACTGGCTGGGAAGAGCAAATCCCATGTGCCGCTGGGAGAGAGTCAGTTTTGCTTAGTGATGTGAGTGCTATTAGGTTGACCACACTCGGGGCAGGTTCCCTGCTCCTGAACATAGGTGGGCACGCAAACTGGATGTGGAGAAGGGGAAACAAAGCTAAAGCTGGGTGGGTAGGAAGGGAGAGATGGAGAGAGTTACTGTGGGAGGACTTTGGGTACAAATATGGTCATACTACATGGTATGAAAGTTTCTAAGAATTAATAAAATATTATTTACAAAAATAGGAAAAAGCACTCATAAGAGTGGAAATAGGCAGTGGGTCTAAGGAAAGAACCTTCCCAGTGAGCCTGAATTATTTAGTAAACCTTGGAAGTTATGCCAGGATGACTTAGATATAGAGCCATTCAAAAGATGATGAGTCAGTTTTCACTCTGCAGTTAACACTTGCTATCACCTAGTGAAGACGTGACTTCCTATTTGCTCTTCATTGACTTCCTCTGAACTAGAAATGTTAAATTCCTCAACAGAGGCTAAAATGTTTCGGAAACAAAAAGAGCTGGCAGTCCATCAGTGACATTTAGGAGGACGTCAGTTTGCGCAGTGCCCAGGAGCATTGGTAGCACATGGGAAATTACCAGAACCTTAGGAAATTCCGGAGGTCTAATGTGGATCTACTACTGTATCAGAGACTCTTAAGAAGGGAGCAGAACTCTGGGGTTTTTAGCCAACATACTTGCTGACATTTAAGAACCACATAAGGTGGCACAATGATGGGTTTTAGCAATGAGTTGGATAGACTTTGTCTCCTCTCATTCCCCTGCGATGGAGCGCACTTTCTCATACACACCTTCTTCTTGGTGAGGGTGAGGTGGTAGCCGTCGCCGAAAGCCTCCTTAAGGTAAAATGGAGATCCGCAGCATCGGAGCCCACCCTGCTCCAGGAAAGCAATGCGGTCGCTGAGCACTTCAGCCTCGTCCAAGTGGTGTGTCGACAGAATGATTGTTCTGGCTTAAAAAATGCAGTCGGGAACAACACAGAATGAAAAATGAGGATACAACGCCCCACGGAACAGAATTAGCAAGAGTAAATCCTGGGATTTCGGAGGACAAGAGTGGTGTTAATTGAGGTGAATGAACCTCCACAATGATCAAAGGGAAACTCAGAAGCCTGCTATTAAGCGTATAGGAGGGTGTCCTGGACGTGTTTCGGCATGTGGCAGGCGCTTGTTAAGCTGTACAGCCAATGTCCCTCGTGCTCCGTGGGCAGCAGCCACTTTTGTCAGAGTTCTGCCACCACTGTTTCAGTGTGCCCTTCCTCCCTCTATTGCTCTTGCTCTCTCTCTTTCCTTCACTATGAAAAACAAAAAACAAAAAACAAACAAACAAAAAAACAGCATGAAAGTCTTCACTTATCAGGAAAGTGGGAGAGAGGGCAGGACTTCCTATTGGGACTTTAGGTGAGAGAAGCATGGAGAATGGGGAAATAGAAGGATCCAGAGGGCCCTGGAAATAACAAGAATAACATTATGACAGGCGGATGTGGGCCTAGGGCCCTGCTCAAACTATGGCACCAGCCAAGGACAATATGTGCAGTGAACATCGAACCCCAACCCAGATCTAGCCAATGGACAGGACATTCTCCACAGTTGAGTAAAGAGTGGGTATGACTTTCACATGAACTCTGGTGCCTCATATTTGACCATGTCCCCTGGATGGGGAGGCCTGGTGGCACTCAGAGGAAGGCTAGCAGGCTACCAAGAAGAGACTTGATACCCTATGAGCATATATACAGGGGGAGGAGGTCCCCCTCAGTCACAGTCATAGGGGAGGGGAATAAGAAGAAAATGGGAGGGAGGGGGGAATGGGAGGATACAAGGGATGGGATAACAATTGAGATGTAATATGAATAAATTAATAAAAAATAAAAAGAAAAAAGAAAAAAACAGCAATTTAAAAGACTCTTCGAATATTCCTCTCTGATTAATCCACTACAGCCTGATTGCTTCTCTGTATCACATCCTGTTAGCACTTATTTAGTCTGTTTTCACTTTATTTTCATTTGTGTATGTTCAGTGTCTCTAGTTAGATCCTATGCTTCTCTAGGCAGACTTTGCAACTACTGTTGGATGTACATGCGGTCACAACAGTGAGTGCTGGAAAGGTATTAATTAATTGACCCAGAAATTTCGTCGAGAAATCTTAGGAAAGAAAGGGCCCACCTCGGACATTTAGAGGGTTTTATATTATACACAGAAAAGCTTTAGTTTGATTTTGTGGAACCCTGAGGGTAGAATTATAACTGTTTCATGGAGAACTTATGAAAAATATTCACATACCGGTTTTGTTCTTGGATATGACATCCCATATGCTTCGACGAGAACACGGGTCTACTCCGGTGGACGGTTCATCCAGAATCACAACCCTTGACCCACCAATGAGAGCTATGGATATGGACAATTTCCGCTTCATTCCTCCTGACAGCGTTCCAACTCTTTTATGGCGATGACTATACAGTCCAGTGTCTTTCAAAGTCCTTCAAAGGATAATGAATGGTGCCATTGTGTTCACTAACCAATTTGTCTTCAATGAGGTGCAGTGCACTACTGATAACACGTAATGGTTCATATTCATTTATCATCTAACTATTGCCATAAAATAATTACTAAGAAAAAAACACAAGTGAATATACAGTCCCCTTATTTGACAAATGGTTAGAACATTGGACTCTTTTGTGCCAGATTATGACGTAGAGAAAAGTAATGAATAGACCAAAAAAACAAAAAACAAAAAAACTTTTTTCATAAAGCAATTGTATGTACATGTGTCCAGAATGTGAAGAAGATCCAATAGATAAGCATAATCTCAAGAAAGTTTATAACAAACCATATGCTAACCAGCACACAATTAATAAAACAGAAAGAGAGATGAGCAAAGACATGTTCATTTGGCGGGGAGTAGGGCAAATAGCTCTCAGGAAGGATGTGGTAAGTTAGGTTAAGAACAAAGAGAATGACTTCTGCTCGGAGTCAGCTGTGTCTCGTCAAGTGTGTGAGTAGGCTTATGTTCACAGAGCCCAGTATGTGGAGAGTGTGAAACAAAATAGCCAGATGTGAGAAGGACAGGTCTTGCTGGATCTGGTAGGCCTTGGTAAATGACATTATGGGATGTCATACTAAGAGCTGCAAAAGCCACCTAAGGTGATGATGCAAGAATGATGTGGTCTGATTGATAGCTGGCAAAGCTCATTCTGACAGCTCTTTGATAAGAATAGATGGAATGGGGGCAGGGAGTATCTGGAAGGTCAGTTAAAAGGCTTTGGGGGTGCAGTATCCATGCAGGTATGAAATGAAGGATTTGGGGCAACATATAGAAGGCACCAAGGAAGAGATGAACAACGCAAGTATAAGCATCTGGAGAGGATAAAGTTGTTTAAGGTGTATGTTATCACAGAAGTAGAAAGCAAAGCAAAAATGTCTGTGAGAGAACATATTCTATTGTTATCGCTCCCAGAGCCTGACCAACAAGGTACATGTCCTTGGGAGAGGTTAATGAGTCCTGTGCTTGTTTCTGGCTTAACTCACCTTTTAACCTCCTCATGGAGCTGCTTTTTGGTCCAGTGAGGGACTTTGATGGAGCCATATAAGAGCAGGTGCTCCTTGGTGGTGAGGTAACTGAACAAGACGTCATGCTGCATGCAGACTCCCATGTTCTTCCGAACAGTGTTCAGGTCTGTCTTGATATCTTTGCCATATACAAAAATAGTACCTGCTGAGGCACCAAAGAGCCCAGTCAGCATGGAGCTGGAAATGAAGATATGATAAATTAGGTATGGACCATTCACTCGAGGTAGTTAGCAAGACTAAATACAACTCATATGTTATTAAAAAAAAAAAACTGGAGAGGGGTGAGAGGTTGCAGTTCCTCTTTTAGTGAAGTCAAGCTGTCAAATAAGAAAAGATAAGTGGAAATAAAAAGATGAAGCTGACTTTTAAGTTTTTAGTTATTTATGGTGTTGTGTAAATATACATGATAGTGGTGGTACTTTTAACAGTAAGGGTGCTTTTTTGATTGAGAGCACACTCTCTCCTTGAACATACTGTGTTTCCTTGGAATCCTATTTATAGACTGGCAAATCTCCAATTTATATCTGAATTAGATCCTATCACTTACTCCCAAGGTTGGCCAATGAATCCAAGATGATGTTGCATCTTCACGAGATTCCTTACAAGGTCCATAAGCCTAAGTATGATCTTGTCCACAATATTATATCTTTTTGCCTCTTTCATTTAGTGACAAATTCATACACTATTTGCACAAAACTGTATTTATTCTTTCTTTGTTTCTTTCTTTCTTGTGGAAAGGCTTCAGAAATATTTTTTTTCTTTTTGAAATAGAGTTCAAAAATTAACATGCTACTTTAATATACCAGATCCATTGAAAAACAGTGTTAAGCCATAATGGCATATGCCTCTAGCGCAGCTACTTGGGAGACAGAACTGTATTTCAGAAGTCATGTTTGCATCTTCTTTGCCTCTTGGTTGCCTAACTCTACCACTATGTACTACTGTCAGGGGGCAGCAGCTATCATCAGAGGCCTGATTTTTGATGCCCCTATCTCTTCATAAATCCTCCTGGTCGTCTTCAGTCCCAATCTCTGTATTATGGCCAAAGTATTTCCAAATAGAAAACCCCAATACCTTTCAAGTGATTAGTAAGTTGAGAAGTTATTTAGTAATCATCTCCTCCCTCCATTATAACATTACAAAGGTCTAGAGAAGCATCCGATTTCTCACCCATCCATCATAGTACTAAATAATGACTCAAGGTAATATGTAATCTCTCTATAACATCCACTGAAGCACAAATAACATGCTTCCTTTTGCTATTTAAGGGTTTATATCTGGACCAACAAAATAGGGCATTCTCAGCTAAAATTATAGGCTCAGCAAACATCTTCTCTATCTCTTTTCTCTCCTGGCTTCTTATTTCTTACTGGAAATGTAGCTTTGTAAGTGTTGTATTCTAGAATGCCAACCCGGGCATTAAACAGGTCATACAAATAAGAGGCTGCATGTTTACTCTTATCACAGCCTTCATTTATCTCCAGTTATTTAGAAAAAAAAATATTGATGCCAGCATTTGAGCAGGCATTGAAGTTACTAAAGATGATTAAAAATAGAATGTGGAGCAAGCAAGACACTTTCTTAAGGGACTGAGTCCAATTGCATCTTAGCCTTGATGTCAAATATGCACAGGTGGTGCCCTGAAGGCTCACTGTCAAAGCAAACATTGCAAATGATAAAAATAACGTAAGAATCCTGGGATCTCAATCATCCCTGTATCTTGACACAGGACAGTCAAGTAGAGAGAAACAACAACCCATGTGCTGCTCTTGACCTTGGCCTGTGTGTGATGCTGGTAGTTCTCTGTTTCTTCATGAATCAATGCAGGCAAAGATTTCTGTGACCAAGCAGATGGTGCTCTGTATTCACGCTAGGATGTGCAATCTCAGACTAACACCTGGCCCGGTTAGATATCCAATAGAAGGGACAGACTGATAGATGTAACAGTACAGATCCCAGGCCAGAGATGGAACAGAGAACACACTTGGTTTGAACAGAGCGGCTAGAGTGAACCTTTCCCACACCCTCTGTCTCAACATATGTACACTCGGTGTTGCAGGAGTCCTCCACTCTCTGAGACAGTGGTTCTCAACCTGCGGGTCGTGACCTCTATGGGGATCACATGTGAGACAGCCTGCATATCAGATATTTACATCACGATTCATAACAGCAGCAAAACTGCAGTTATGAAGTAGCAACAAAATAATTATATAGTTGGAGGTCACCATAACATGAGGAACTGCACTAAAGGGTCACAACGTTAGGAAGGTGGAGAACCACTGCTCTAAGACACGCCAAGAGTACTTACTGGTATTTTGAGTTTATACTGAATTAAACATTTTAAGACACATAGACTGGGCCAGGACTAAGTGGAGCAAATAAGCCTATCCCATGCCGGCCTAAGATAGACTTAGAGGTCACAGTCTGGAATCCCTCACTTAGGTCCCACTTTACCAAGGGCAAGTTGAACCATCCGGAAGATGTACTAGCTCTACTTTCTTCTTTGTGTAAGTTCTTAGTTTATAAAAAAAAAAAAAAAAAAAAAAAAAAAAGCTATCGTTAATAATATCCTTCTTTGACATTTAGTCGAAAAATAACATACATTGTTGTGGTCTTGCCAGCTCCATTTGGTCCCAGCAATGATGTAATGTGCCCTTCATAAAAGTTCAGATTGAGGTTATCAACAGCTGTTTTTGAGCCATAGATCTTTGTGACCCCATGAAGGGCGACTCCAACTTGGAGATCTTTAGGTTCGGGTTCAATGTTGGAGGGAAATGCGGAGTCAGGACCTGGAGAGGAACCAAAAGAAGAGTAGTAAGTCCATGAGTAATTAATAGAGCTGGGTTACACTTTCCTCTAAAAAATGGCCGGTTATATAAATATGATCTTTAAATTTCAAGAGCTCAGAAGCAACTGATTTACTGTCCTCTCCAGCTCCCTTCTGACCTGCTTACAGAATGATCAAGACTCCAAAATCACATTCTCTGGGGCTTATTATGTCACCCTTCTCTGTCGGAAAAAGCAGTTCCCGAATACAGCGTCATAATTTCTCTCTCTCTCTCTCTCTCTCTCTCTCTCTCTCTCTCTCTCTCTCTCTCTCTCTCTGTCTCTCTCTCTGTCTCTCTGTCTCTCTCTCTGTCTCTCTGTCTCTCTCTCTGTCTCTCTCTCTGTCTCTGTCTCTCTCTCTCTGTCTCTCTCTCTCTCTCTCTCTCCCCAACAGATCTTAAAGATAACCCCAAAGGTTTGTTCTCTGATTGGGAAGGATGTTATCAACTTATGAAAGAAATGTTCACAGGTTGTGGTTTTACAGTAACAAGGTTTTCTCAGATATGTGGCTCACAGAACCCAGCTGGTTTTCTCATCTCTCCCTTCTTCAGGCACCACCAGCACACCACTGGCACATGGTATCCTTACTTCACAGAGACGGTAGCACTCACCTCGTGTCAAAAGCATGAGCTTTGCACTATTTTTCTCACATCAGCGGTGGGTTATGCTACATTAACCATTTTTGTTTCTTGGTTACTCCTATGACTGGTAGCAGATGGCTAGAGGAAAGGATGCAGACTGCAGGCGAGGAACACAGTTTTTCTCTGTGTGAGTGTAACTGGACCACAAAGGAACCTACAGTCTTGGCTTAATTAGCAACATATGCTAACCAACTGAGCTAATGAGCCCAGAAGAAGGCACAGTTCAGTCGCCGTAAGAGTGTAAACACATATGTGGAGACATACTCATCCATGACTAAAGGGATGATAATTTTACCATTTAGAAAAGTGTAATTAAACCCACCAGTTATGTAATTTTTTAATGTCATTTCTCTTAAGGTGACACGTGCTATTGACCTACTTGTCTTATTGGCAGAAGGGTTGGTGTTCTGCATCATGATATTGGTAAACATCAGGCCATTGCTTTTCTCATGCTTCACCTCTGCGCATCCAAATCGCTCTTTCCAATAGGAAGGAAGGACTGGAAAATACCAGGGAGCTGCCATACCATATGTCCCTGTAATAAGAGCACATGAGGAAGAGTGATTACTAACTAAACAAGGAAACACTGTGAATGGCTCAGGAAACAGCTTCTTTTTGTAGAATACTGTGAACTCAAAGGCTCAGCTCAATCGACAAAACAAAGCCAAAAAGGTCATCTCTTTTTAAAAGCAATGTTGGTGAAGTACAGTTATTGTAAATTTGCCCACCCACAAATGCAAGCGTCACTACAGTCCACTGTTAAAGCAGTTCTATGACCCCCACAGAGTTCTCACGGGGTTCATTTGCATATTCTCTGGTCCTACCCTATGCCCCAAACCAGTACTGATATGCTTTCTGTTCTCAAGACAGTCATCTTTTGTAAGCATTTTGTGCAAATGAAAGGATCCAATTTTATTCTCCCATCCACCAGAAATGTACACATATCAGTAACAGTTAGTGGGGGAAACACCTGAACTTGTTAGAAAGGCTAACTTCTTAAGATCCAAGGTGGGATTCCAGTCTGTATTCTAGAATGTAATTCATTCTCCATAAAATTAAGAAACATGGGTCTTGCATTTTTGGTGTCTCATGCTTCTATTTTGAAACGCTAGCGGGACCTGATACACCATCATGGGATTTTCAATTTGCCTATCTTTAAAAGGACTAGGGGAGAAGGAACACAGCAACACATTTAACCTGAAAATGTGGGTTAATTTGGGGGTTTAGTATAGTTTTTTGGCTATTGCACACAGCAAGCTAACTGTTGGTACATATGTACTAGCTGACTGACAGTGATGACAGCCACAAGAAGCATCTGTGCAGGTGCCTACCTGGGAAAACGTTCCTGACGTACCAAGCAATAAAGAAATAAATGAAAGAGTCTGCCAGGATCAGACAGCACAGCCAGCCAAATGAGGTAGTGTCGCCCTGAACAGGGGATCTGTACATGTTTTCCCATTGAAGACCTGGAAATTGAACATGGGTGTTTATTCTTCCTGGACACACATCACAGCTAGAGATAAAACGCAGGTGTAAAAAAAAATTGAACATACCAACACCTTGCTCTTCATATCGGGCAATATATTGGCTTGCATAGCTGAATGCTGTTGGGGACAGCAGGCTCTGGGAAGAAAATGAACAACAGTGATAGTTCCAGTAGATCTCACTGAAAGAGTCTCAACATGCTTAAAATGTTAGACATATAGACAAAATAGATGCTCACTCTCCAAGTCTATTTTAAAATACTGAAGTCCCTTGTGAAAAATGTTACAGAGAGAGACAGAGACAGAGAGAGAGACAGACAGACAGAGAGAGAGACAGAGACAGACAGAGACAGAAAAAGAGGTAATTAACTTGGAGAATGTCTTTTAAGAATCCAAAATATATGTTTAAGCTTATTAAATGTTGCTCAGAGATTTATAAGGTAGGAAATTACAGAGTAATAGAGTGTGAAGACTCAAATTAAATGATATCGGGGCCAGAAAATGTTTCTAAATTTATTTCAGGTAATAGAATTATGAATGAGACTATATTAAAATATTTATTGGTTGAATATTGATAATCACTACAAATCGTAAATTTAAGTTTTGTTTAAAACTAGAGCAGTCAGTGTTGAATTAAAGTTATTCATCAAGATCTATGCCTATGGACAGTAAAGCCTTAATATGATGGGAAGTGCTCTGCTTTCTGAATTGTAAATGCAGTCACCTTATTACTCAATTTAGTGCTTCTGAATGAAGAAAAGGCAGAAAAGAATCCACATTTGAGTACTTCTATATTTGGGTGTACACTATCAATGCCTCCATCACTGTTCCCTCAGGTATGTGTGACTCGTGAAAACCATGAGTTCTTCTTATACATGAGAATGGTTATAGCACAAGAGGTTCTGAAATATGTAAGGATCTGAACCAGGGAAGCCAAAATTGTGGATGATCTCCAAAACACAGCTGGTAATATTTTAGCTGTTCAAGAACCATAGCTCAATAGCATCACTAATGGTTCTAGAAACTGTGTGGGAGAGGGGAGGGGAGGGGAGAGAGGAATCTTTCCTTTCAGAGTAGACAGCACACTCTATTATGAGAAGAGTTAAGTTTATTTTTCTATCACTTCATTTCTAATAATACAAGTGATCTTTCAACTTGAGACTCTGCTCAAGAACGAAGGGAGGGCGGTATTTATAGCACACAAGAGTGCACTCCAACAGTTGACTTACCATGAAAACTTTTATAACGTAGCTCAACTCATCCTCAATTGTAACAAGGACTATAAATGGGAAAAAGGCAATGACGTAGATGAGGCTTCCAATCAGAGCCGCAATGTTGGTGTTGTTGAAGAAAACACTGATGAGGTAGCTCATGGCAATCACTGAGAAACTGTAGTCCGAAAAGTACAGGAACAAAATGAAGCCATTTGTCTTGGGAAGAATATTGCCAAACTTGAGTATAACGATGAGGATCACGATGGTAACCAGTAAAAACCCGACGCTCTCTATAATCCAGGCAAAGAAATGGCTGCAGGAGTTCACACCCATCATCTTCATGTACTGGAGGAAGAAGAAAGAAACCCAAGTTACTTCTGTACTGTGACAAAATGTCCAGGAGTCTCCGCTCATGCAGAACTATGCATTCATACAATGTATGTAGATCCTCTCTGATTGCTAAGACTTTTTGTACTAGCTCCTCTCAGGTTTTATGCTCTTGGAGTGGAATCCCAATATAAACAATGATTCCATTGGAGAAGACCTTTCTTCCATGTAAAAACACCCGTTTCTAGGACTAGTGCGATAGCTCAGTAGATAGAGGCACTAATTTGCAGACCTGACGACCTGCAATCAGTATAAGAGCTTAGAAAATGGTAAAGACTGACTCCTGAAGGTTGTCTTCTGACCTCCAATACATGCATTATGGCATAGTGTACCTGCCTGGTCTCTCTCTGTCTCTCTCTCTCTCTCTCTCTCTGTCTCTCTGTCTCTGTCTCTCTCTATCTCTGTTTCTCTCTGTCTCTCTCTCTCCTCTGTCTGTGTCTCTGTCTGTCTGTCTCTCTCTCTGTCTGTCTCTGTCTCTGTCTGTCTGTCTATCTGTCTGTCTGTCTGTCTGTCTGTCTGTCTGTCTCTCTCTGTTTCTATGTCTGTCTGTCTGGCTCTTTCTCTCTCCCTTCTAGAAAATAAATAAATATACAGCACTTGCAGCTGCAGAGGTCTTGAGTTCAATTCTTAGACACACACACACACACACACACACACACACACACACACACACACCCCTCTATGTGCATTACAGTTCTAATTTTGAAACTTGAATCTGGCTGACTTCTCTAGTTTAAAATGATTTTGAATACGACATCAAATATATGGTGTCTCCTCCATTATTTTCCAGCATGGACTTGACATGTGCTTAGGTATAAATATATCAGTCTGGGAAAAAGCCACATGTAGTGTAACTTCAATTTCAATCCAGGGATTGAAATAATAAAAGTCTCTATATTTAAAAAAAAAACCTTAATGAACAACACAGCTATGGCTTCTATTTTATGAGAGAATCAGAATAGATGTGGAATCTTATTACTCAAAGCCTGTCAGTTTGAAGGATGGCCTTCTGCCTTTTATGATGACCTCCTCATCCCTTACATCAATGGATAGTCTGGGTCAGTTTTGGCATCTTCTTTTACAAAAAGACATTCACACACTTAGGTATCTGAGATGCTCCAGGTCAGCTTCTCAGCTAATACATTTTTCTGACTCAGGGATATCTCTAGGGCTGAAACATGCCATCAGAGTATCTGGTCCCACTTGTGCAGAAAGGCAAAAAGAATCTGATGACCACAAACCCTCTTCAACCCCCATTGTCTTAAATTTGGCACAAGTGGGACAGCGGGGGAACCTGGCCAGTCTAATTTCCAGTTTTAACAATTTATGATTAATATTAAGTTTATAAATCTAATGTCCCATTTTTAAGATAATAAAAATGTCCACTAACAGCTTTACAGTCTAGTATTTTTTTTATAGAATAAATCCTTTTATAACCCATCTCTTTCTTAATCCTGTATAGAAAAACAACAACAACAACAATACTGCACTAGGTACCTTATTCTATAAGCCGATACAGCAAATTTTGCCTTCTGTTTTTTCCCCCAACTTATCACATTTGATAACTCTGCTTGCTCTTGTTGTTACCATGGAGACAGATACCTGCCTGCCAATAGTCTAAGCAGCAGGCCTTAAGCTAATCACCACAGAGAAAAAGCCAGTGACTTCTCTTAACTTTGTCCTCTCCCTCCTCCTTGGCCCCATCCCTTCTGCAGTGAAGACTCATCAGTGTTTCCATAGGAATAAGAGGGGAGGAGTCAAAGTGAGGGAACTGCCTTGAGCAAAGGGTCACCATAGGAAGTGTCCCCTAATTGCAAGGCTTACTGTTTTTAAATTGAAAACAGAATTACATTTTAATTTTTTTTTTTTAAAGAAGCAAAACTCACTGGTTTTACTCCAGATATTTTCTTGGTACTTCTCACTAGGTTTAACGTATTATTTTGTCAGTTTTGATGGCTGCACGTCAGAGATACTTGTCAATCCCAGAGGGATTCTGAGTGCAGACTCTTTTTTTAATCTGTCCCAGTGTTATTTACATTTTGAGATGTAATTACTAATGGGTGCTTGAACATAACCAACTGGTCCACTCATAATTAAACTATTTAATCATAATGTGGCCTATAAAACAACAACAGTAATTTAGAAAACCCTTCAAATGCAATGCATATGAAAAGACATAATGCTGGTATGTTTTCTAAGGTAAAAAAAAAATCACATATCTAAAGCCATGACGAGACTATGAAATGAAGTGTACACCGTGTATTCATGCATGCTTCTCTCCCCCTGATTACCAGCATCCCCAGTTTAAAATCTTTATGTTTCTAGAAAATTCTTCACCCATAGACTTATTAGAAGACAATTGGCAAGCCTCACACCTGACAGTGAAGGTGATTATCACGGTAATTAGGAACCTTTTAAACCCATGATGGGATTCTTGTTGCTAAAAGCTGATAAAACTTTGAGACTGGTCATTTCATTTTTCACTGATACAGGCTGAGCTCGGTTCTCCCTGAAGTAGGCACAGCCGAACACTCTAGCATGAAAGTTTGGTGCAAATTTAAGGATTGTATGCCACAAGGACAGCTGTGTTCATAGGGCGAGAAAGGGCCCGGCGAGCACACAAGTCATCCATAAATCATCTAGAATTGCTGCCAACTTCATGATAACAAAGAAGACCAATGTCGTGGATGGAAGATGGCCCACAGAGGAGGGCTGGCTGCACTTTCATGATGCCATTGGTTCCTCCTCAAAGTGGCAGATGTCAGGTGCCGGCTTTGTAATCAAAGAGTCACTTGTCCCAAGCCTCCCTCACCTGCCAGTGCAATTCATCAATATCTGATAACCAGCAAAGCCTTGGTACACAGTGGTCAAAGCTGGCCCAGTTTACAGCAGTCACTAAGAAAGAGATTCCAGAAGAATTTGTAGGAACATGTCGATACAGTCCTAAAGGGCTTCTGCTCATAGGCTAACGCTGACACAGGAAGAGAAGCCACAAATATTCATGTGTTTGCTTGTCAGCAGTGTCATCCAGTTCAACTGGAGGCCAATGACATCTTTCATTTCGATTTTTAAAATGTACTTTCTTAACAATAGATTATATATATATGTATGTATGTATGTATGTATGTAATTTTTGTAAGTTTAAAAAGGATGGTGTGATTATTAATGGGAATGTTCCAAATTCCTGCTGGGAAAGGATGGTGTGTGATACAAAAGCATATAAAAAGTATTTACTATGAAGCACATGGGACCGGAGACTCTTGTGCTCTTATTAACTCATGGATAACTTGGATTGTCTGTCTGAAATGGCAGGAAAACTCCGAAACTTGTCTCCAGCTGAATATAAAGTTCCTTCAATAGAGTCTTTGAGGAACCACATGCAACTAGCTCAGAAACACACACACATACACACACACACACACATGTGCGCGCACACACGCACGTGCACACAAAAACACACACATGCACATGCACACACAAACAAAAACACACACAGGCACAAACACACACTCATGCACATGCACACATTCACAGAAATGCACAAACACACACACAAACACACACATGTACAAACACACACACACACACCTCATTTAAAAATATGATTTTTTTAAAGCCAGGCATGGTGGTGGACACCTTTAATTCCAGTACTCAGGAGGCAGAGGTAGGTAGATACATTAGTTTGAGGCCAGCCTCGTCTACAAAGTAAGTTCCAGGACAGCCACAGCGACACAAAGAAAGCCCGTCTCAAAGAAAAAAAAGATTTTTTTTGTTATAACATTAATATTTTTATATCTGTAATATTTTAATTATTAAAAGCACAGAATGTAGAACAAAATTCATGAAGGGCATTTTAAAGAATATTTTAAGGCTTAATTTCAAAAATAGACTTATTGGTTATTAATATTTGTGCTATTTTCAAAGGTAAGGAGATTTCTTAGTGACACATCGTAACAGGGTCAGATATTAATGACTTCAATGAGATACAGCTAAATAGGTTTTCTTGCTCCAATTTAAAAATAATTATAGAAAGCAAGAAATAAAATGCTGTTTTTATAACCTTTATGTTTTAATTTGAATGAAAAAGAAGCAGGATATGGGTACTTTCATACTTTAAGTGAATATAAAATGATGGCATTAAAAAGTAATTTCAAGTTTCTGGTAACCAAAGAGACTGACTCTCATCATTCTTGAGACATCTTACGATTCTGTGCTATTAAAGGAAAACCGCTCTGGTTTAGACCATGGCTGGATGGAAGTCAAGACACCCCTGTTGAAGAGGCTGGATGGAAGTCAAGACACCCCTGTTGAAGACCACAGCAACTAAGTAGGTTCATCGCCTTCAGCAGGTCACCTCTCACTTCCTGGGCACACACAGCCTCCTCATCTGTGAACCTAAGGGCGTAGCTGTGAACTAAGTGCAGAAGGGAAGCCAAGCTGCAGACACTGGGGCTATCCCCTTCATGTCACACCTTTCCCAATTCATGTCACAGCTAGGCTATATTCCTTTAAGTTTAAGAAACCGTTGCTTTAAAGATATGATACTAATCTGCATACCACCAAAAATGAAAAATTAATAACATGACACTGTATCCTATGCACTCTGATTTCAGAGGCTTTTTAAAAAAAGGGAGCCAATATCTTAGAATTGGTAAGAAAGAGATAAGTAGCATAGGTAACTGAGCATCTCCATTCTGTAAATACTATACTGAGTGAAGTCCAGGAAAGAGAGAGAGACTGAGGTTAGGGATGAGGGTCAAGCAAAGATGACTGGCAGAACCAGAAGATGCAAAACCTCAGGCTCTGATTTCAAGTTCAATAATGTTTTATCACTAGGTAACTTTGACCCTGTGGTCATGTAGTTAGAACTTGAAAGTGGATGCCTACTAAGTGAAGACACAGAGCTAGCACACAGAAATGGCTCACTGTTAAAAATATGTTTTTCATCTCTTCTGCTGAGAATGACTGCATTACGCTCTGGTAACACAGATGACGCCAAGCAGCATTATGTACTAACACAAAACAAAGTGACAAGGGAAATATACATATGTATACACGAGTATATATAGACGTGCATGCACAAGTATGTTTGTTGCTTTAATGATGAGTGACATACTTGAGGTCGGTATCTGTTTTGAAGTAGAAAACATCTCTGCATCTACCACAGTTTTCTACTTCAAAGTCACCCTTTAGTCTTTAAAGACCCGCTTTTGAGGCTCAGGAGCCTGAGACATACAAGGTAGAAAAGACTGTGCAACCCAATTAAGGTTGGAGGTGTGAATTCAAGCTTTCAGATTGTCATTAGAAAACCATGGCAGATTATCTGAAAGACAGCAGGGCTTAAATCAGTTTATGAGACATTTAGCAAATCGTAACTGAAAGATAAATCCAAGAGAAGAGGTATACTGGAAAGGGAACTTGTTATCAAAAAATCAAAATGAGCCTCATGCCTGCATTGGTTGCCATGTCAGCCATCTTTCTTCCTCGACAGCATCAGTAGTATTTAAACACTGTTAGAGCCTACATCCCATAGGTAATTATCATGGAAAATATTTCTGTCAGGGTCATAATTATATTCTTATTTTATTCAATGTTATTCTGATTTTGTCCTCTCAGATGTACTCATTAAATGACTTTTGTGTCACTTTTTGAGAAAACAAAATAAAAACTGCCTTTGTGCTCGGTAAAAATGTTTGTCTTTTTCCCTAATTCTCAAGGTGTGGGCTGTGCTGGCTGAGTCTGAAGGCGGATGACAAGAGTCACAGTAATTAGCTGTTCTGTGACTCGGACGTACTCAAAACGAGAGAAGTTCTCAACATACCTCATGGAGCCGAAGGTCCTTCTCATAAACAAGCTTCTTCACAAAGGCAGCAATAAATACCACCCAGGCGACCATGAGCACAATTGGCAGGGAATAGGAGACACTGGTGAGGAAGCTGTGGACCAAAACAGAAGATGCAGTCACCAGAAGAAACGCTGCCCTACGGACTGCAGCATGCAAGAAGTCCACACCCTCATGTGTGGAAATAACACTCCCATTAGGGAGCTCAGATTAACTGTTAGTGCAGCCCCACTATTTATGAAGTGGAAAGCTGACTTAACAGTGGGCTATCATTTTTGTTTTGTTTTGTTTTTTACCATGGTGGTACAAGAATGAAAGCACAGCTCCAGGTGCTTAGAGAAAATTGTCATATTCTTTAAATTGTGTTTGAATATGTCCTACTTGGGGAAATCATTATATGGCTGTAATTGCAAAGCTCAAAACTTTTCTTATCTAAATGGCAGATTCAAAATTAGATGATGATTGGCACACCAATCTAAAAGTGTCAGTGTCCAGAATGACTCTAATAACTTTTAAGGAAGTTCATAATTATTATTAAACAAAATTCTGCTAAATTACATAAAACTAAATCTAGAACATTGTATTTAAAATGCAAAAAAAAAAAGAGACATGAATTCTTCAAAGACATTTCATAAGCGGTGTAGACATGCCTCTTTTAGCAATATGTTGAACTAGAGGGGCCTTGGAGAGCCCCACCTGCCCTACATACATTTCTGAGAGGCTGAGCACAATGCCAAGGGTTTTTTATGGTGTCTCTCCAAGTTGACCATAGAGCAGAAACACCCTAAACCACATAAAGTTTCAGAGTCCTGGTTCCAACCTGAAACCTGCTCATTTATTGTGTATGAACAGGGCAGGAATTTGCTTCTGAATAATTTCCCAGAAGCTGCTGGTGGTGGTACCCAGGAAGTCATGGCCTTGACAATCACAGCCCTTTAACGGGCAGAGGCAAAGGCAGCTGTTCTCAGGGCGGTTCGGCAACAATATGTTTTGCATCTTGGGCTGGCCAGAAGCCTTCATTTAGAGAAAGGCCCCAAGACCATTCCTACACACTTGAGAAAAGTGCAAGTATTAATGGATCACAAGGTCATTATCACTTGTTATCACATTAGTGTGCAGAAGCACATTACTACTGGAGAGATACGTGCTTATCAGGGGAAAGAAAATATCTGACTTGCTTCCTGGGGTAGATGTTTGTAATAGAACATTTGTTGGATGCATTTTATCTTGGACTGGGTCCATTCTTGATACAATTTCTGGATGATGTAGAATTAGTAACCAGGTAAGAACTCCCATTGGTTAATAACAACTCTCTTGTAATATTTCTTCCAAAACACAGTATGTTTCAGGTCTAGTACTGAGAAAATGGAGGTATTGTCATCAATTGGCCGTGTATCTTAGTCAACTGACTCAAGAGCCCTTTGGATTTCATTCTGCAAACTGTGAACAATGGTACGGCTTCCATTTAACCAACAAGAGGCAGAGGCAGAACAAATAAAATAGCATATGGGGAAGAATTCAGTGTGTTACTAAGAGTTTATGTTTATACACAAGGCAGCCTTACTCTCACTCTTTAAAGAAAACCCCGGCATGCTCTTCTTTAGGTCCTAACCATATGGTAAAGACCTGGTGAACGGCTTCCCTGTGTTTGAGATGTCAAGGCAGAAGGGAGTTCTCAAAACCTTGTTTGACCACTAGCCAGGCCACTTACTTGTCTTTCATAAAGCAGGGGTAGGGAACTGCTTGAACCTGGACAGCGACTTCCTGTGAGTTCCTTCCTGTTTGTAACTCAATGATTGCTCTTTCAATGCTATCCTGCAGATAAATGAAAGCCCGGCCATAGATCTGGTTGTGTGATGGAGAATTGTGCGGTCCCGGTGCCCAGATCTTGGTTCTTATGCTCCTGGTGGTCTGCGCCGTCTTTAGGCTCATGCGGATAGTATATTTTACGATAGGAGGGAGAGAGACATATTTGGAGTCATCACCTCTGTGTGAGCCTCTGTTAGGCGGAAGCTTAAAAATGACACCTAAAAATAAAACAGCAACAACAGCACAAAAGTTACTTTATGGGCAGCATTACTCACTGGTCAGAGGGCGTATGTAAGGGAGCAGCCGGAGAATTGAGTTAGTAATGAAACTGCGGATTCCGGCTTTGATTTAGAAGGATGGTTTCTTAAGGGAAAAAAAAAAAAAAAAAAAAAAAAAAAAAGGTGTCAACCTCAAGGGTCAAAGCTGGAGTGAAGAGTATAATCCCAAAGTAAGTGATGGATTAAATATATCACTGTAAGCCACTTAATTAAATTACAAAAAAAATGTTTAAATGGATGATCTCCACTGATAATGAAGCTGGGCTTAGCTACACCCTTTAACTACACGATGCTTTTCATTCTTAATATTGTTTTGCACTGAAACTGGATACTTTTTGAAGGCGTCTCATGCTGAGACAGTGTGGCTGTTGACTAAACGAAAAGTCTTTGTTTATACTGACATCAGAACGGGCAGCCACCTTCAGGGTTTGTTTGTTTGTTTGTTTTGTTTGTTTGTTTGTTTTTGAGTTCTGGATGAAAGAAGGAAGAAACAAACTTGCCCCATTTTAGTACAGAGAGACATTCTCATCCTAATGGGAGAGCACTTACTTCCAAAGAGCTCGTTTTCTTTGTAGAGCTGCTGGGCTAGCATCTCCATTTCCTCTACAGTGTCTGCTGCCTGAATGCGGTCATAGAGCACACAGGAAGAAATGTTCACCGTCAGGGAAGACAGCGTGTTAAGCTGATCAATGATGTCAATGTTGTTCACTAATTTCAGCCTGAGAACATCTAAAGAAGTAAGGAGAGAGAGAGGGGAGGAGGGAAGGAGAGAGAGAAGGAGGGAGAGAAAAAAGAGGGAGGGAGAGAGAGGGGGAGGGAGGGAGAGAGAGAGGGAGAGAGAAAGGGGAGGGAGAGAGAGAGAGAGAGAGAGAGATTGATTAACACCTTTATTCCAAAAGTAGCAAAGCAAAATACTAATGGTTTTGGCAAATGGTAAACATTAAACTAAATTATAACAATGAGGTGATGTGTAGTATTTCACACTGGAAAATATGTGTGCAGTTCTGAAGAGATTCATTGAGGAGAATGTTAAGCCAGTTACAAATACAATGCTCAAATAGATGCAAGATGATGTAACCGTATACTCTGCTACAATTTAAATAACAAAGTACTAAGAGCAAACAAATCTTAAAAATTATACATACAGTGGCTGCGGAGATGGTTCAGTAGGTTAAAAAAAAAATACTTGGCAAAGAAGCAAAGGTACCTGCGTTTGGATGCTTGGCACATATGTAAAAGCCAGGCATGGCAGTGCCTGCATTGGCAAGTGTTGAGGTGGGGACAGAAGCAAGCAAATCCCTGGGGCCTGCTAGCCAGCTGGTCTAGCTGAAATGGCAAGCTCCAAGTTCATTAAGAGGTGATGACTCAAAAAAAAAAATAGGATGGAGAGATACTGAAGAACACATCCAATATCTATTTCTGATCTTCATATGCACACATATATAAATATGTTATGTGCACATACTATACACACAAAAATAAACATATATGTAATAAACTATGAGCTAGCTATGACAATTTTAAATAAACCAAACAAAAAAATGCTTCCTTAGGAAAAAAATTTGTTTACAAATAAAAAAAAAAGAGAGAGAGAGAGAGTCTATGGAGGATATACACTATACTGTAGAGGGGCTGAAAATCTGGCTCAGCAGTACAAAGCACTTGCAAACCCAAGTTTAGTTTCCAGCACCCACATCAGGTAGTTCACAGCCACATTCCACTCCAGCTTCTGAGGGTGTCACACCCTCCTTTGGATAACGTGGGAACTTGAACTCTAGTCCTCATTCTCTCACAGAGGCATGCAGGTATCCATGCAATTTAAAATAAAACAAAAATCTTTAAAATAAAATCGTTAAAGCAAAAGGCTCGCCCACAGAAACACTTAAGGTATCTAAGGATGTCTATTATATACGTGCAACTTTCTTCTATTTTCAATAGACAGTCTTAGGAGTTCAGTTGCACGGGGACAGCTCCTGTTGAGCATGCGCAAAGTCCGGGATTTGATTTCTAGTACTATCATAATAAATAAGCAATAAAGTCTTATGTGATTCATCTCTATTCATATCTAAATTAACCTAGACAATATGACCAAGATATAATTTTAAGTAATTACTCTGGGAGAAAGAGGATTTAATTGTTCTTCAATTTCAAGATGCCTTGTGAGGAAAGCAGCAGGAACCATAGGTAAATATAAAATCACAAACTAACAGATCATTTGACCAATTAAGCTTTTATTAACTTGATCATCATGAACACTGAGCTGTGACTATCATAAATGCTTCTAAACAGGTCCCCTACCTTATCCACAATGAGTCCTTGTTCCTCATAGAAGGCAACTCCCTAAATACATTTCTCGGTATATTTGGAAGTAAAAGGCTTTACTTGATGGAGATGCTGGTGAAAGAAGGCTATGTTGTTGTTGGACACTGTGGCCTCCAGCAAACACCAGAATAAAGGAGGGAGGCTCATTGACAAACATATATATGGATACATCTCTCTCTCTCTCTCTCTCTCTCTCTCTCTCTCTCTCTCTCTCTCTCTCTCTCTCTGTGTGTGTGGGTAGGTGGGTGTGTTATCAATTTTGAGCATCAACTAGGCCTTCAAGTGTGCTAGGATCCCTGTTATACTTACATACTTTAATCTGATTATAAATTCTAAGCCTTAGCTCCTATTTTAAAAGTTAGGGATGATAAAAAATTTACTTAAGAACTTTATATTTTATCCATGATATTTTTATCAAATGGTGCCTCACCATTTTCTTTTGGAAAATAAACCCCCTAATACCTTTCTTTAACCAAAGGGTTGACAATCATCAAATGCATGCAATTACACACCACACAGCTACATACAAATGTCAACGCAATTCCTCTCCACTGGCTTGCTATAAGTCATTTGGGTCCCGGAGGTGCTAGGGAGGAGGAGGGAATTTGCTCTGCTGCTGCCAAATTGTGATGCTCTCAATCCCTTCCTCATCCTTGTGGTTGCATAGCAACAGTAAATCAGACACAGTCTGAATTAGATGTCTTGCATCCTTTAGGTTGAAGGTGGGGACTTGGCAGAGGGAATATGTAAGTTGAGACAGCTGCCTTTGATTCTCTGCAGCCTGTTCCTTTTAAATGGCCCTAAGAATAAGACCCACACTTGAATACTGATTTAGCCTTATTTTCTTTTGAATCTCCACATTTGCCTTTGCTAACTCAATCGCCTTTTCTAGTCACATTCCAGTGATATCGAGACCAGTGGAGATCAAATGTTAAATGCTGCCAGAAATCATCTCACCTTCTCACACTTGGGAGAACTGACTTCTCATTGAGTCATCAAGGAAGGGGGGAAAATGTGCCACCTTACTTATGCCTCCTCTGATTGGAGCAAAAGTTGCATCTGCACCGTGCATGTTGCTGTATTGACGCTAGCCATGTGCGTTACATATCACTACTTCCAAATTAACAGAAGACATGGGTAGCTATATCTAGGGTCCCACTTTCTCTGTAATGACTAATTAAAAAGCTAAATGCAGAAGAAAAGGGAGGTTCTCTCACAGGCACAGGGCACTGGTCTCCCGCCGCCCCCCGCCCCCCATGCTGGTGTGCAGAGTGAATGAAAGCACACTGTGTGGCAGGACTCACCAAGGTCTTCTATCTGTTTCAGGAGTTCAACAGCATCAAGTCCCACAGAGAACTTCACAAAGACTTGCACAAAGGGGTTCCTTAGAGTATTCTAAAAATTCAAAATATGAACTGGTTTCAATATGAGAAGAAAACATGTTTAATCATTATCACTCTTAACACAACCTTGGAACAATGAAGGAGCCACCACTGGCTGTTACTAATGTACCTGCTGTGGGCTCACACACAATGAGTTGAAAGAACGAACTTTTGTCTTTCACACAAATTGCTCAGATTTCTAAAAAATGCCCTGGGGAGGGGACCATAATTATTTTTTTAACATCAGAGAATTACATTCAATTTAATAAAATTTTTCTCAGTGCTAATAATTTATTTCCTTTTAAACATATATCATAAAAATAATTGCTTTGGGGTATATTTCATTCTCC
This sequence comes from Acomys percivali, assembly GCA_907169655.1. Taxonomy (NCBI): domain Eukaryota; kingdom Metazoa; phylum Chordata; class Mammalia; order Rodentia; family Muridae; genus Acomys; species Acomys percivali. Next base: position 30,114,442 of record OU015743.1, read on the forward strand.
TTAGATTAAAAAAAAGTGGGGGGGACAGACTTCTGCCATTCACAAGGTCTGCATGACATTTGACCTCCACCATTTTTTTTTTTTTTGATTTTAGTTACTGATCCCCAGCTGTGAGGCCTCCTATTTCTGGTTCCAAGTTATCTTTCTGTGAAGTGGGGGATAAATGATTCCGCATTAGAAATGTCAGTGCCCATTACTATAATATGGTTCTGTATTGAACAAGAACCACTATATGGCCATGGAAAAACACATCAATATGGCCAACCTAACTCGCAGAAACACTGGTAGTTTAAAATAATAACTTATTTAAAACAATTAGGCTTCTGTGGCTATTTTCCAATCTAAGAGACATGGCTCTATAGTTGCCATTAGCTCTTTTCACTGTGAGCTAGGCACTACTGTACAGATTTTTTTTTATCACACCTCAAAGTCAGTACTATTATTACCATCTTTCCTCTTTTCCTCTCTGTCTGTCTGTCTGTCTCTCTCTGTCTCTGTCTCTGTCTCTGTCTCTGTCTCTGTCTCTGTCTCTCTCTCTCTCTCTCTGTGTGTGTGTGTGTGTGTGTGTGTGTGTGTGTGTGTGTGTGTGTGTGTGGTTAAACCCAGAGCCCAGAACTTTAGTACTGTGGAGCAAGCCCTGTATAACAATCCGTGTCATCTGCTGATGCTTCAAATGTCTAACTTCCTATGCAATTACAGGACTAAGTTTTGCCTTGAGAATTGAGAGTAGCAAAATCTCCTCCTCTGGAGTAAAGATATTTCAGTTAGCTGCTATTCCCACTGTGAAGATGGCCATGGAGGTTCTAATAAATTCTGCACTTTGGAACTATTGTTATGTATAGTGCATGTCCTTTGGTAATTCAGCACTTTAGCCAACAAAATTTTCCCTAATAAGATAATATGTGTGAGCAGGATCCCCATCCCCTCCATCGATAAAAAGTTTATAGGAGAAAAAAAATCAGTCTCCCACTTAGGAGAATACATAGGGAAATAAAATTCTATTCAAGAAACTGTTATCTGAGACTCATCAGAAAAGATCCAATAAGCATGTCTTAGAATAGTTAAAGTGAATAATACATCATGGGGACTGTGTCCAGTGGAAAATGTCTTTCACTTTGCAGTTGTTAAATGTGTTAGTGTTTTTATGTTTGTTTTCTAACCCACACTATAAGTGTAGCTATGCATTGATTATTGTTAGTCAAAACAAACGGAAGAAAGCAGCGTCCAGGCACAACTTTCCTGACAAGCGTGTGTGCACAGAACAAACCTTTCATTCTGGGTCTATTCTAATCTATTGACTATGGTTGTTGCTAAGTTGCCATCTTCACAGAATAAAGGTGATTAAAATATCAAAGAATTGTAATTCCCATCCATGTGCATGGCAGCGCAATCAGTACCTGGAGCATTGGGATGGTCTGGTTCAGCAGGTGGAAGGAGTTCATGAAGATTGGTGACTTGTCCATCCACTCCTGAGACTTCTCTCTTAATTCGGCCAGCTGTCTCAGAGTTACATTGGACTAAACAACAAAGAAACAAGAAAGATCTGGTCAATTGGTATTTTTTCATGTATTTCAGTATGACATAAGACTTTCGATATTTTAAAAAGCATTAAAGGTGGGGTGGGGAAAAAAGAAAAAAAAAACATCACCAGACATATTCTATGTGTTCAAAAGCTTCAAGTGATATATCTTATAAGGATCAAGATCATTTATAAAAATTCTGGGAAATGTAGGGCTTGCTTCATGTCCAGCATGAATTTATAATCAAAATAAGGAAGTCTTCCTAGAGTTCTCACAAGTTTTCATTGTCACTAAGGTTAATTTCACTTTACTATTAAGTGGCATGAAGTTCACACACACAGGAAGGATATTATTTTTAAACTAAATGTTCTAAGTCAGAAAACAAAGTAAGAGAGATGTTCCTGACTCCTATTCCTGGGAACAGGTACACCACAGCCACTTAGGATACCAATCTGACTAGGGCTATTCAAATAAACTACAGCCAAGCAAAACGGTACATATCTATAATCCCAGCACATGCAGGCTGAGGCAGGAACACCCTAAACTCTCAACAATTGCACAAGCTACATAACAAGACCCTATCTCAATGAAATGAAATAAAGCAATAAAATATCCTTCAACCCTTCAATCCTAGACATTACTCTTACTGAAATAAAAAAACTATATGTCAAAATGTATGCACATATATTCTGTTGGCCACAGTGTTTACATTAGCACAAAGTAAAAATGTATACTGGAAATAAAATGAATAAGCAGCAACTGGGAATTAAATAAATGTATTTCATGTTATTAAAACATTTCTTTTAAAAAAATTATTAAAAAGCAAAGAGTTGAAGAGAGAGATGAGCTTCAAACATAAAAAGGAGGCTCTGCATTGGGACAATGAGAGTTAATCATTTATATAAAATTAGGTAGTGTATATGGCCAGGAAAACAAATAAGATATTAAATCACAAACATTCAAAAAACAGCACTTAGTGGCAACCCCCTGTTCATTCTACATAGCCCCAAAAGTAATATTAGACTCATGTCAAGTGTAATTTAATGATCAGGTAATATTAAGGCATAGTTTTTCTACTTTTGCTCTTTAGTTTTTTAAAGAGTAGGTGTATAATTCAAATCATTACAGCCATTTCTCTTTTGTGGGTGGTGTTGCCAACATTCAAAGCCTCTTGTCTCGGCCTGCAAGGCACTGAGTTATAGGTGTGTTTCACAAGTCTGTCTTCAAGCCAACCACTGATTCTTTCTTTTCCTTTCAACTGCGAATTGAACCGAGGGCCTTGGGCATGTCAGGCAAGGACTCTTCCATGGAGCACCGTGCCTACCCTTAAAGCTAACTTAAAAGCGAGGGGATGTTACTATGGTAAAATGAGGCAGGTGGCAAGGACAGGTCCTGAAAATATTGTCTTTCTCAAGATGTATCCTTGATATAAAGTGAGAAATATTAAACTGTTCAACCAACCATGAAGTAAAAAGTCTATACTTTAAGAGCTATTTTTAATTTGAATAAGTGATATAATCACCCCTCTTTTTTTTTTCCTAGTATGATATTTGTATGTGTACACTTCGAACACCTAACATTCATTGAAAACTTTTTGGCTTCCTTAGATACATTGAGAAGCCTGAGATCGACCTGTACCTAATTTTATAACCAAATGTCAAGATGGTTCATTCTGCCAAGAGCTCCCACCTGTCATAACCTATGCCCAACCCCATGCAACCCATCTAGGGCCAAGGGACGGAGTTGTCACAAGCTTCCAAACACAAGGGGGAATGACGGTGGTAGAGAAAACATAAGCAGGAGTCACACAAACTAATTCTAGAAGGTGACAACTTTAAAACAGAAACAGTTCCCCACATAGAAACACTGAGTTTGACAGCCAAACCTTTTCCATAATAGCCTTTGTAGTTGGGTTATATGGTGCATATAAAATCTTTCCCAACAACATTGGTTTCAAGAAGGCCCAAATCACAGGTCCAGCAGGCATGTTAATGATGTCTTTGTAAAGGGAGAAGCAAAATGGTGCTGGAAATAAAAAGAAAGGCAAAATAATCCATCTTTCAATTAATATACATCAATCGTTATAATTTAGAAGAAAGCCAACAATCATTTGCAGGCACATGGCAAATCTACTTATTTATAGAGAACTGGTACACACTACAAAGTCTGAAATTTACATTCTAGCACTTTCTACATTGGTAACAGATACGAGGCATCTAGTATTGAAGTAAGGCAGCAGAGTAACAATTGCTTTTTAGGAAAGTTTATGCTGATAAGCAAGCCATAAATGATGGTATTTTGCCAAGAAAAAAATAGAAAGATTTCAAAACATATTTCAGAATTGCTTCGAACATATCCATTTTACTAGCACTTAATTTTCTAAAAATACACAAAATCCTACTCCCAGAATGGTACCAGATACATAAGAACCTTTTCTAGGTTTCTGTTGAGTGAATAAAAAGATGAATGAATGAGTTAACACAATGCTATACTAAACATCCATATATCACCTGGAAGAGTTCCTCAGACCACATTGTGCATCTCAAAGTTTATAGATCAAGTAAATGGCTTTGACATGCCACTACGCAACTATGCTCGGCTGCACACACGCAGCTCTACCATATGCCATATAAACGTCTAATGCTAGAAAGTTAGGGGAAAATATCGACACTAGCAAATTTAAAACAAGCCTTTTGCATTATCTACTGGCAAGACTTCATAGTGATGACCGACAGATGCTAACTACAGAGCTGTGCAGGACAACAGCAATGTGGTCAGCGATGAGTTGTGTATATGATGGAAGCCTAAACAATAGCATCACCTGCTGATGTTGTGGCTGGCACTCATGAGGTTCCCACAATGACCAAGCCACCTAATGACACGTTTCTCAGAGCTTGTGTCTATTACTAAAGTGATCTATGATGTCATTCTATCATTCAGAGAACCCAATAGCTCCGAGGCCTCCAAGTTCCGTGACCTTGGACAGGTTATGAAGTATCTTTGGGCCTCAGTCATTTTCACTAAGATGCAACAGGATAGACATTACCTCATGGGGCTGCTATGATGAGGGCATGAGTTAGCAGGCAGGGCACGCAGCAAGTACCGCACAAGTGTTTTCTATTTTTGTTCTGAGATTAAAATTAATACTTCATTTACCATGAAAAGTGGTGACAGAACATGTAATGCTCTTGTCATTAAGGATAATTATCATACTTGTTTTGAGGTGCACTTACTGGCATTTAAGGGAATTCCGTATTTTGAAGCAATATCTTCCTTAGTTAATTTATAAGTTAGAAAATCCTTGGTGTGGTTGCCTTTTGACTTGTGGGAAGAAGGCAGTATGGAGGTCAAGTACTCAGTGGTGATCCCTTGGGAGCACAGCGCTTGGGAGATGGTGCTGAAAGATCCAGCTGGCGAACTCATCCTGGTGCTTCTGTACATGGCCTGGGAGACAATGCCCAAAGTTACTAATGTTATCTGAGCTATACGTGCCCTAGAAGACAGCGTAGAAAGAGAAAGTGGTAGAGCTCAGAGTTTCCATAACTTCTTTAAAGTGTGAATTGCAAACCTAAATAGAGAATGAGAAAACTCACTGGCTGAAGTGCCAGACATGGCTAAAGTGGGAGCAGTTTCTTCTAGGGAGCTTTTGTCTTCTGTGTGCTAGATCGGTAGCTGGATTTATTGTACCCAGTCTTAAATAAAAGCCAGCATGACAGGAAGACTTTTTCAGGAAGAACATCACCCAGTGACTCTTCTACCTGTGTTAATGGACCACTCCTGGGCAGATGCATTTGTCTCAGGGATCTCATTTTGTCTAACAGTGGATGTGTGCCGGAAGCCAATTGATTGAGAATCTCTCTCAGCTTTATGAAAATCTCCATCATCCTTTCCACTGGCTTTTGATCTTTCCTTGGGAAAAACACCTGATAGAAAGAGAATGAAAATGAATGATTTATATGGAGGTACTGAAACAACATGGGTGGTTGGTAAGATTATAAAACAGAACAGCCGCTTTGTAAAATATTTCTGAAAGTCTACTGAAAAGCTAAGTGGAGATTTACCAAATATGCCAACCATTCCATCCATAGATATTCACCCAAGCAAAGGGAAGACCATAAACACACATAAAGGCTGGTATGTGAACTTTTATAGGGACTTTGCTTACAATAGCCAGGGTGAGGGAGACAATTTAACTGAATGCATAAACAGAATGTATCTCTAAAATGTAGTATATATAATATGAACATACAAAAAAGAAACCCAGTGCTGATACATGTTACAACATATACAAAACTTGAAAGTACTATCTTAATTAGAAGAATCCAGATTCGCAGACCATATGCAGTGTGATTGAGTCAATTGATACAAAAGGCAGAGGCATGGTTTGAGACTGAAAAAACTGCAAATGGACACTTGAGCTCTTGAAGGGAGGAGAGAAACATTAGCCGCTAGGAGGGTAATACATGAGCTTAACTGCTGAGCTGTCCTTCGGGCCCCCATGCAAGCTATTGCCAAAATCAGAAAGTAAATGTCCATTGCACAATGCCTTGCACATGTACACACTATTACTCTAAAAACTGTGTTCCTAACTACACATATACGAGTAGATAAATGTAAGAACTAGATTAGTTAAGCAATATAAGAATAAAAAGAATAAGGAGGTTCTAGGCAGGAAAGAAAAGATATGTGAGATATCTGAGGATGAAAAGCTCTTTGGAGTGTCCAAGGTCATCAAGGTCACGATGACCCATATCCGTGACTCCGCTGTTGAGCTGGCCCTGTGCGCATGCCTCTCTGCTAAGATCTCAGCAATAGCATGTGCATGTGTGCCAGGCAGTGCTCTCCGTATCCTAAGTGTTTCAGTGAGCAATTCATATGCTGAAAACAGAAAATAAATTAAAAGGCAACAATCAAATAAAATATACACAGCGCTCGAAGAGTAACTAAAAACAGACAGTGAGGAAAGGGGTGAGTGGTCAGGGTGAAGAGCCAGCTCTTCAGACCCCATGACCTGTGCTTTGTGGAGACACTACACTACTACACAGGAGCCATGAGCCTACAGACGGATGGGCAGATGATTATCACAAGTGGAGAGCGTGTGCAGGTCAAAAGGCCCTGGCATAGAATTGGGGGGCTTTCCTAGAAAAAATAGAAATTGAGGACACTGGAAGATTGTAGGTAGAGTGGTGACATAAGGTGACATGCTTTCAAAGGGTCACTCTGCTGCTTGTGTGGTTTTGGGATGGGATGCTGGAGTGCTGTGGGGGCTATGGTAGGGGCAAGCGTGAGATGGCACTGTAACTAAACCTACAGCATTTTTATCCCCGCAGCCTCTGGATTTTCTAATATTTAAGGCAGGGGGAAAGCAACATTCTCTGCTTTCAAGAATATATATGCAATTTTGCCCCAAGTATAGACTTTGGTGGAGAAATGTGTTTAATTGTCCACTTTGTTCTTTTCTCTCCGTTATACAGGGAGCAGCTACTTCCCGAGCAGCTGCCTATTGTGGTGGAGTTTTGTTTCCCTCACTCCAGGCCAACAATGGCCATAAGCAATGGCTTCTTCTCACTAAATTGAGGAAGGAAATACAAACATTGTCATTTTGAAAACACCCCCAGAAAATTGCATGTTTTTTCATTTAAAAATCCTTTCCCTGTGTGTGTGTTTTTTTGTTTTTGTTTTTTTTTTAAATTTGCAACTTTCTAACAATGTTTCTGGAAAAAAATTTTAACCTTTCTTTCACTCTTTACTTTTTCAGTCTTAATTTTTTGTGTGTACATAGGTGTTTTGCCTGTAAGTATGTCTTTTTGCAGTATGCAGTACCTGCAGAAGCCAGAAGAAGGCACCAGAGCCCCTGGGATTGGAATTTCAGAGGATTATGAGCTGCCTTGGAGGAGGTGGGAATTGAACTCAGGTCCTCTGAAAGAGCAGCATTATCCTTAACCACCGAACCACCCTCTACAGCTCCTAATCTTTGATTTTGTTGTATTTAATTAATACTTATTCACTGTAAGAAATAATAAATTTTATATTATGATATTAATACATTAATTTTTATCTTTGTTCTTAGATACACAAAGTAAACCGATGAACCTGGGGCATTAGTTTTCCACAATGCCTACATTTGCAATATGTGCTCCCTGGTACAGGTCTTATTTGGCTCTAATAATGTGATAATTTCAGAAGCTGTGAAGAGGAGCCTTGTCTCTAGGGTATTGACAAACACCTGTGAACATTTATTTTACACCTAGCTAACATAGAAACCTATTCACCAGTGGCAACTTGCCTTGTATGTGAAATTGTAAATGTCCAAGTAGTGCAGGAGGGTGAGTCCAATGAGATAGGACTGGTGTGACCTCTCCGTGAGGGGGAGCTTGCAGAATTCCTTCATGGCATCTTCCATTTTGGGGTTTGTGACATTCGCATCACATGAATGCAGCCAGAATACACGAGAAATTATCTGTGAGTGGAAGGAAAAAACAAACTTTTTAAACTGTGAATCATTTGGGTATCCTCTGTTTAGTTTAAGGAAGTGTGTGTGTATGTGTGTGTGTGTGTGTGTGTGTGTGTGTGTGTGTATGTGTGTGTGTGTGTGTGTGTGTGTTGTGTGCACTCTGTTTTAAAATATGACAGATTGTCCCTAGGAATTGAATAAAATTTAAAGCATCAATCATTATACTTTTCCCTTTATCCAATTTCATGTTTGTGTGTGTTGTGTGTATGCCTGTGGGATATGTATCTTTATATGTGTGTTGATACACATCTGTAAAGGTGAGCATGCACACAGGTGCACATGTATATAGGGGCCCAAGAATGCCAGGAATCATCCTGTATCCTTCTTCAACCTTATTCAGTAAGGCAATGTCTCTCAATCAAAACCAGACCTCATTGATAAATATGGCTGTTCTTGCTAGCCAGCTTGCTTTTAGGCCTTCAGGCTCCGCCTTCCACTAGTGGAACTCTAGCTAACATACTGTGCCTTTGCCATGCATTTAGATGGTTCTGGGGATTCGAATCCAGTCCTCAACTTTGTCCCACAAACACTCAATTACTCATACTTCTCCCCAGGTGTATAAGGCACCAATTACTATTAATTAAACTACATAGCACACATAACTAGCTGGAAAGCACAGGAAATGTGATGGGGGAAAAGATTCAGGTAGAAATTCACGAGGAAAACTAGAACTTTTCCTGTACAATTGGGTATAAAACAGCAAAAACAAAAACAAAACAAAACAAAAACAAAGACAAACCCCCCAAAAGCAAAAAACAAATAAGACTGGGAGTCAGTCTGGGGAGATGACTAGCTTAAGACTCACGTTGATTTTAAATACTTACTCTTCCTTAATTAGAGTTACATTTCTTTTTGATGATTGCTTACTCTATAGGTTCAGAGATGAAGAACAAAGCAATGGAGGGAGAGGAGGAGGGGGAAAAGGAAGAGGAGGAGGAGGAGGAGGAGGAGGAGGCAGTGGCAGCCCAGTGTTACAAACTAATGATAAGCTTCAGATCCTAGAGAGAAATGCATATACACTGAAGTGTGAGAGGGGAAGGCAGGCAGATGAACCGGAAGCTGTCTCTATTGAAACCACATTGGAACAAAGAGGAAAGTGGACGACAGTTGAGGTTGCAGAATATTTTCTCCTTCTTTAAGATAGCAACCGGGCTGTGTGCTCTCCATTTATGCTCCGTCCACTTAGATGGGCCTGCTCTTCAGAAGCCAAGCACCTGGTTACAAAGGTGATGGCTTTGAATCAAATGAGCAAACACTGAGATCAAAAGAAATGGGTGGGTGGGTACGGCTTGTTAGCAGGAGAGGAAGAACAGACAAGGCAAACAGTTTTACATTTTGTATAGGGAACGAATCACAGTGACTCCAGCAAGTTAAATATTGTCCAGGAGGAACCTTCCGTGAACTTTATCTAGTTTTGGTTAATAACTGAGCTGTTCTTAGAAATGACATGCTCTGTCGCATGAGTCCCTAAGCTCTGGCAGCTCTTTTGGAAAATTGTTATGACACTTCCAGACAGTGGCCTTGGAAGTGGGATAAAAGACAGTTTGAGTGGAAAACTATACTATCATCTAAGAAGAAAATAACATTATTTATTTTCACAGCAAAAAAAAAATGTTTGCTATAACCACAAACTTTTCCATAGTTCCACCAACACCATCTATTGCATATATGACGTCTCCTCCTAGGGCTTTAAGAAAGGAGAAGTGAATATTCAGTTTCTAGTTTTATTGTAATAAAGAGTGAATCTCTCCACAGTTCACCTGAACTTGGTTATTGAAGTTTGACCTTGATATTCTTGTAGGATATCAACTAATGTTATTATAATAGTGGATATAATTACGGCTGGTTTAGGAAAACATTCTGGGGGGAGGAAAAGTGGAGAACAAAAATAGCAAGGAAACGATAAATACAAATCAGTGAATGGAAAACATATGATATTGCTTCAGAATTTCTCTGAAGGCTGGGAAGACAGCTAGGTCCAATATCCAGTATCACACACACACACACATACACACACACATACATGCACAGTACATGTGCACACACATACATATACACACATGCACACACATACACATACATACATGCACACACATGTGCACACACACATGCGGAATACTTCAATCTTCACTTAAGATTTAGACTTCCAATACCATTTGCATAGAAAATTGATCATTATCACATGTAACTTTCTGGAATCTTGCTGATAAGCACTTAAAATATTAAGTTGCTACATAGATTTCTACAAACTGCCTTAGCCCAACCAAGGGCCCTTACCTCAGCTCTATTGTCTGGGATGGGAACAGCCAGCAGCTTGTCAATACTCCTGTTGGACATCCCTATTGCCCTCAGCTCTTCTTTCAGCTCGTCTATGTTTTTAAACATTTGTATTAATTGACCTGTAAGGAAACACACATCAGTTTTAATGCCGCTGTTTTTCAGGTACACTGCCATAACTTCTAGACTAAAAATGTATTGAATGCACATGCCCTCACCAGAAACAGATGTCTCCCAGGTTTGGCAATCTTTGCATCTTTAAGATCTATCTCTGTCTGATTTAGCCTTGTTCTTATTATGCTATTAGCTTGAGTTAACAGATTGCTCTAGGTTGTAAATTTTCTTGAGGTGTCTGAAGCCCAAGGTTGATCCAAGGAAAACAGGGGTTCCTCACAGACCCTGATTACACAATCCACTGAATAAATATGTCTCCATTTGATTTAAGGCATCACATAAATTAAAAATGCTTTTTAACCTAGGATCATATGATGATGTCAATTGAGAATATATTTGATGCATTGACTGCAAGATAGTTCCCTTTAATTTTTCCCAGAACTCTATCATTTATAAATGGGTTTTACAATCTGACATTACTTGTAAGTTGAGCCTGTGTATCTGCAAGATCTTTTAGGTTGGCAATGATAAATAATCCACATTTGGGCCAGTTAAGACATAGTAAACAATACTTTTTTTTTTTTTTTTTTTAGAAGATTGTAGTCTCTGTTCCGGATATATCTTTTTGGTTTTTGTTTGTTTGTGTTTGTTTGTTTTGCTTAAAGCATTTGATTTAGGATTTATCTTTATTCTCTGTGTATAGGTGTTTTGCATGCATGTTTGTCTGTGCATCATGTTAATGTAGTGCCCATAGTGTCCAGAAGAGTGCATCAGATCCCTTGGGACTTAAGTTATAAATAAATGGTTGTGAGATGTCATGTGGGTTCTGGAAACTGAACCTGCATCCTCTGCAAGGACCTCTGAGCCATCTCTAGCCCTGATTTCTTATACTAACCCACATGTAATTTTAATTTTATGTACATTGGTGTTCTGCCTGCATGCATATCTGTGTGGGGCATGGGAGAGGGTGTCAGATCCCTTGGAACTAGATTACAGACAGTTGTGAGCGGCCATGTAGGTGCTGAGAATTGACCCTGGGTCCTTTGGAAGTGTAGCCAGTGCTGAGCCATCTCTCCAACCCCATACCTTCTTTAATTTTAGACTTAACGTCCTTCCAATTTTGTGCCTGACTGTTGTCTAAAAGTCAGAATGTCCTTCTTTTTAATATTTAGGTGTTATGCCAAGAAGAAGTATATTGCATGGTGTTTCATACTTTGAATACCAATGCAGAGCTCTGAATTGAAATTTCTGCATACAGTTGTGCATTCCTTTTAGCATTTTTTTAAATCAAATTATTCTCACAGAAGGAAGCACATTGCATCTTTCTTCATGCAGCCAACGCTCTAATGCATGTTACTATATCTAGAAACAAAGGCAAATGGTTTAACTTGCTCAAATTTGGAAATCGTGCTGCCATTGTTTTGGGTTTCAGCCCCAGCTGGCTTTGATGTGTCTGCTTTAGACAAGTGGCCACATTGGAAAGCGTCAGGCTCCTCGTTGTCAGGGCAGACAGGAAAGCAGGTATGGTTGGGAACTGTGACAAAGCCTTTCTAAAAACTGCATCCTGATAAGTCTTTAAAGGTTGCAGGCAGGGAAGCACCTGGTTGCTCCGAAGCGTCCGCACTGGTGTTGACGTGCAACATGGCCTCTACACTCGGTATTAACTGTGTGATATTTTCCAAGTAGGTCATTTGCAGTGCCTGTTCCAGGAGCCTGGGACAGAACAAAAGAACACATTCACGTAGGTGCACCAGTGTTTGGAGACAGGGTTTCACCAAGGGAGAAGACCACGGGAAAACTAACCAGTCCATATCTAGATCAATTTTGCTGGGATCTCCAGTGAGCAGATTCCTAAGCTTTGCAGATACGATATTGTCATGGTACAGCAAGCCAGCGGCAATGTCAGCGCCCAGCTCTGCTGCTTCAATCAGTTGCACATGAAAGGCGTGGTCTTCACACAGCCTCCTGAAGCTCACGTCAGAGAAATGGCAGGATTTCTCTATCGAACTGAAGGTCTCTGATTCACAGAGAAGCTCTGTCAAGTTTCGAAGTTGAGACAGCTTCCCAGAAAGGAAAAAGAAGAGAAAATAGATTAGTCACGTTATTTGGTATATTTAGTAGTTAAAAATGAGTAACCAAATTTGATTCTATAAAAGATGTTTCTGTCGATGTATTAGTTATTTGGCATTGAAGTTAGCTTTATAACAAATACAGTGCCCTTTGCTGTTTGGGTATCCTGCTCTCTCCTAAGAATCTTGTAAAACCTTGACACATAGTAGGCTTGCTTTTCCCAGTGGTATAGGTCTGCAGGTTTTTAAAATGTAGTTTTAAACATTAAGGGGGATAGTCAGATTTCTCAGTGGATAAGAGAGCTTGATACACAATTTTGAAGGCTGCAGTTCATATCCACGTACCCATGTAACAAGCCAGGTGTCCTGCAAACTCCAGCTCCAAGATATCAGACCCTCTTGGCTTTTGTAGGCATTAGATGTACACACCAACACAGGTATGTGCCCCTCCATAACATACACACACACACACACACACACACACACACACACACACACACACACACAAAAGAAGGAAAGGAAGAAAGGAAGAAAGAAACAAAGAAAGAAAGGCCAAAATAAATCTTTAAATTCTGAGAAAAGGTAGTTTTTTAAAATACAGTTGGAATCACAATCACTTCAGCAAATTTTCTTTAATTTATATTTTATATCATGTGTAAGGGCAGACGGAAAGCAGATTTGGCTTGAACCTTTTAAAAAGCCTTTCTTCCTCACATCCATCATGATGCCTGTGATATATAACAAAAGAGAACCAGAAAATAACAAGAGTTGATGAGGGTGTACAGGCATTATAACCTTTGTGTATTGTTGGTAGGAGGGTGAGATGGTGGAGCCTGTATGGAAAACAGTGTTGCACTTCCTCACAACTCACAAACAAAGTTGGCATATGAGCCTAGACTCCATTTCTGGGTCTATGCTTCAGGGAATTGAAAGTAGAGCTTAGAGGAAATATTTGTGTGCCAATGGGCACTGAGGCCTTGTTTACAATATCCAAGAAATAGAGACAACTCAAGGGATGAATGGATAGTCAGAGTATATAGAAATGAAACAATGTCTAATGTCTACATACATGTACGTATGCGTGCACACACATGTACATGCATATATGTATATACATATATGTGTATGGATATATGTCCTTGAATAGGAAAGGACATGCTGTTGCAACATGAATGAACCTTGAGGAAACTATGATAATGGAATCAGCCACTTGCAAATACTATATAATTCCAATACAGCAGAGACCCAGAGGAGTGCAGTTCACACCACGGAAAGTCAAGGAGGGACTATGAATTCCCGGAGGCTGAGAGGAAGGAGAAATGAGGAGTTCACTAATAGAAAAGGTTTCAGTTTGACAGGATGAAAGGGATTCTGGAGACTGGTTACCCAACAATGTGAATGCAATTAACCTGACTGAACCCTACAGCTAAAAATGGTTATAATCTACATATTATGGTATGGTATCTTATGACAATTAAAATTTAATAAAAATTTTTTAAAGTTTTTAAGCTATAGCATGCATTAGCAGCCCCATGGCAATAGACCTGGTTTTTAGGTGTCTGCCTTGTTACTCATATTGTCTTCTGCCTTTTGATGTCTGTAGAAAAGCTAAGCGGCTTTGTCCTATGGAAATAGTCAAACAGACTTAAACTCCCAAACCCACAAGAAAGCACACAGTAACCCTCACGATCTACACTCTCTCATGCACTCTTGAACACCATTCACTGTGCCCCATGTATCCTCCAGACTGGCTCCTAATTAATACATCCTGAGGGAGAAAATAATTTGCCTCCGGGAGCTCCAGTTCAGCTGTTTGTGGAAGCTGCCATTGCAGCTCAGTTTGCAATAAGAAGTTATATTTTGAAAGAAATGAACCACTTCCCAATAGGAGCATAGGTTTGCCAGCATTTTTCCCCACACATGGCTGAGGAAAGAAAGATGATATGCCTTTAGCAAGAGGTTTACAGTAAGCTCATAGACGCCTCAGAAGCCAGTCATTGGCCATCCTAAAAAAAATACAATTTTTCACAGTATTGAGTAATGTAATTGACTCCTGGCTTTGAACATTCTGACATGGTTTCATATTATATGGAAATTCTACTCACTTCTATAAGAAATTTTCCATTCTGAAATAGACTCAATCATTTTGCACACTGTAACTGAGGTTTGTCTATTCTTGACTTTGATTCTCTAAATACTAGATATGTTCAAACCTCTAATTGATAGAGGTAGATTTCTACACATCCCTACTGCCTACCCTTTGATGCCTTCCCAAATATAAAATTTTATTTTATTTGTTAATTAAAAATGTTATGTGTTCATATTTTATATGTATGTATGTATGTACATATGTATGCATGTATTATGTATTTATGTGTATCATATGTGTGCCCGGTGCCCTGTAAGGCCAGGAGAGGGTGTAAGATCCCCTGAAACTGGAGTAATGAAGATTTGTGAACTGCCATGTGGGTGCTGGGAACTTAACATGTTAAGAGCCAGTGTTCTTAACCACTGAACCATCTCTCTGGCCTCTTTTTGATGCACGCTGAAATAAAGGGATAAATAATGTTGGGTCAATACATTTTAAGTTGCGTGTTGAGATTTTAGCAACCTTCAGTGACTTGTACTGAGTAGAAATCTGTTTTGTAGTTGCAAGGTCAGCATTTCTGAATGGGAAACCAGCACAAGTCCATATAGCATAGTCGAGGTGTATGAGATAAAGGTTATAGTAAGAGAAGTTGGGTATTTAACTACATTGCTGAAGTTTGGATTGGCTCTCTGAAACAAGAATGTAAATCAGTGTCGATAATATGGAGAGTATTGAGAAGCGTACAGTCACCAAAGAGGAACCTTTGTCACAAGTGTCATAAGATTCACACTCGGAGCATTATTCTCGGAGCAATGCAGGCATTGGACGTGCACTTTTAGAATCTTTGGGAAGCATTAACAATAAACATCAACCCAGTGACTACAATTCTCTTTGAAAGCATTTGTTAGTGTTGCTATGATAACGGCCCAGTGGGTGAGATTGCTTGGCCTCAAGCATGAGGATCTGAGATTGAATCCCCAGCACTTACCTATGCCTGGAGTCCCAGCATTGGGAGGGGAGACCCCTAGATCTCCCTGCCTTGCTTTCAGCTCAGTGAGAGACCCTGAGTCAAGGCCATGAGCTGGAGGGCAGCAGAAGAAGACACCACACAAGTCCTGCTTTGGCTTCTTCATGTGTGCATGCGAGTGCCCGAGGACACAAACTCATATGTCTGCAACTCACATACGCCTACACAGTATTTGTTAGTAAAACCAGATGTGGTGGTGCACACTTGTAATCCCAGCACCAGGAGGCAGAGGCAGGAGGACTAAGAGTTTAAGTCCATCATGGGATACATAGGAAATTCAGACTATCTACAGCTATAAAGTGAGACGTTGTCCTAAACAAAGTATGTGCTAGTTTTAGACTACAGATTCGCCAAAGCCCCATGTAGAGGTTCTGTCTCCTTTATCCTAGGCAATATCTCAGGCATATAATTGGACAACTATTCATTCCTAACTCTATTTTCCAGCTATGATGGGCTTCCCCATTGCCCAGAAGCTCCTAAATGAAGGAGAATTTTAATTAACATGATCATGAATACTCTATACTACTATGGACATAAATCAATAAATCCTCAATGCTTCTGAGTCCCTGGCCAGTAAATAAAACTCTGTGTGTGTGCATGAAGGAGGAGAGGTCTATTTCAAAATTTAAAAGCATTACCATAAACAATACTATCTGCATTCCTGCCCAATATTACATTTTATTTTGTGCAACTGGGAAGTCGCTTTCTCTCCCAAAGGGACCAGGGAAAGGCGGGGGGTGGCCGGTGGGGGGGGGAAGAGAAGAGGGCGCAATGAATTGGAGATAAAATAGACAATTAGGAAAGAAAGAACACAGACAGTCAAGAACAGAATGTGTAGGTTAGAGCAGAAGGGAATGCTGTCAGTGTGTAGACAGTTGGTGCCTTGGGGGGGGGGTCTAGCCTGCTGAAGGGAATTCTGTGAATAAAATTTGGGGCCCTATGGACTCCAAATGACTGCCACGTTGCAGGAAGCAATAGCTACCCGACTTATAAAAATGATAGGAGCCCAGCTTCACTCTTTCATGGACATGTGCCGCGTAGAAGCTCAGAGAACACAGGGCTACTGTTGGCCTTCTGCCTTAATAACCTCATTCATACAGTCATGAATCATACCTTTACTGTTAGAGATGTGTGGTTTTAAGATGAAGAAGGCATGAATTCATTAGCGTTTCTGCTCTAGGGAAATGGTATACACACACACACACACACACACACACACACACACACACACACACA